>CADDXX010000240.1:918911-1071064 GCA_902810485.1 Alauda arvensis
TACATGCTTCACCCATGGTGTTCTCCAAGGGCTGCAGGGGAATCTCTGCTCCAGTGACTGGAGCACCTTTCCCCTCTTCCTCCCCTAACCTGGCTGTCTCCAGGGTGGTTTCCCACTGCCCACTGTCCTCCACCCTCTTCCCRCAACTGCTGAGCTTTTACTTCTTTTCAAACATATTATTAAAAAGGCAAAATCAGAATAAAATTACTCTGAAAAATAAACATTCTTCATCTGAGCACAAACATAAYGTAAGTAACTCCRTATTATTACTTAAATCTAGTTTGCTCAGCTCTACAATACTTATTTAGAATAGAATTTTGTAWTATTGCATTATATGCTTTCAGGGATGCAAAACAGCAATTTTTACAGGTTGGACAGCTGATGATTAAAAGCAGACATGGCATTTTTCTTGGCTGGGCAGTAACAAGAGATAATGAGTCATTTTTGCTGAATTAATCCACCTGTCCCAGTCCATTGGAGCTATTCCTTTAGTATGTCCACAGCATAAAAACAACACTTTTCCTTTGTAACAAATTTGTTGTTTTTCTTGCAACCATGAAAACCCTATTTATGAATCTTGGGATTCTATACCTAACTCTATGACAGGTTTTATATTTTCAGAGTTGTTGTTCTGCCTTGGAATCCTGAATTTCAACTGGGAAAAGTCAAACTAGAGARCAATCTTTGTGTATTGCCAAAAAAGCAAACCTTGAGAAACATCAGCTCTACATAGCACTAAACCCTTTATTCAAAGTAGCACAAATCATGTACAAGACATATTAAGTCTGCCAGTGAGCTATCACATATCAGATATATACAAGATATATCAAATGCCGGACAGCCAACAGTCTCAGGTCACCACCACAGGAAACATCCTGAGATCAGTATTAAGTGTTTAACTACAGACAGCAGCCGTACTCAGAAAAATCAGAGGCACAGACAGCACTTGAAGCTGAACAAACTTTCCTCAGCTGCATTGAATTTAGCATGAGGATCATCTTCCCTCCACATTTTAACATGCTTGGGGTCAGATGATGAAAGACTTGGAGACTACCTATAATGTTTTCCAGYCTATGAGAAAAAGTTGCTAAGATTGTGCGAACAGGATTTTAATACTAAACACAGTACAGATTATTACTTGAAACCAAAASCCTTTAGCAAAAGCTGTTAAACTTATTTCCATTTATTAAGAATAAAATGGTGAACTTCAACAAAGAAGAAATTTTTTTTTCTTTTCTTAAGAGGCTCGCATCTGTTTCCCCAAACCACTTTTCCCAAGAAGTTATGCCAAATCAAGTAAATGAATTCAGACACTTGCAGTACTGAACAAATTCCATGTTTATAWCTTAAAATACAAAATAGTTGTCTAGTAAATCTAAATACAAAATAGCTTAAAAAATTCAACTCTTACTTACCAGTATTTTCTGATTGGTAAYAACATCCCAAAAAAATTTCCAGCTTTGTGACAATTTTGAACGTATTGCCCCCCTTTCTTTTTATACAGCACTACTGCTTCCTAATAAGTACATTAAAACAGTTGAAATATTTATCAAGTCCTTCATATTTTTAATTTCATAAAAAGTCCAATTCTATTAGATTTGTGTTTCTAATGTAATTTTTCACTACTATAAATACTTCAGAACAACATAAGGAAAAATAAAAGCTTTCATCCTGTATGAAGACATTTTTTCCAAGCAGAGAAAGAGCATTGAGAGCTCCTTTTTTCCAACAAGACACAGCTTTTCCTCAGTGGYTAAGAGAACAGAACCCCAGCAAAACCCCCCCTCAAAAAGAAAGTACACACATACCACCTGATTAGAGGAAAAGCTTTTTAAGAATTTATCTAACTATTCCTAAGTGGAATGTAAAGAATAACAATTTATAAGTGAATCTACTTAGCTGAAAATGGGTATAAGGAAAGGATTAGAAATCCCTAAAGATTCAAATGACATAAGAAGTCTCAGTTCAGAGCTTGAACCAAGGTCAGATACCAAGATACAGAACTTGACCCCTTTGCAACCAGAAGCTGCAGAATYCAAGCAGTCAGGAAAACAAACTGGTGCTGAATAATGCTGACAAGAACCACTTTAGCAATTCCAAAGTAAATCCTACTCATACAAGAATTTCAAGACATAAAAAAAGGTTTAAAAGGTATTTTCCTGGAAAAGTGTCATAGACTAGTAAAACTGAAGTGTACCTTTTATCATTTAAATTTGTCATTGCAATTTATTATTCACTCAAGTAACTTTAAGATAATAATATAAAATACTTTAATCTATAGATCAAGTACTATTTCAAGACAGAACTAAGGAAGAAATGTATCAATCATATTACATTTTACATACATTTTTTTTGTGTCACTATAAATAAAGCCAACAACCTAAGAGAAAAAAATGCTATTGTACCTAAGCAGCATATATTTCAGTCAGTTCTCACATATTTCTGCACAAGAAAGGCACATAATTTCTTGAGACATGTCTGAGGAAACACACTTGCTGCTAATGAGCCATAATATTACATGTTGACAGTGTTAGTTTAGTGGTTATGATGAGGAAAATGAACAGCCTAAAAGATGCAGTAATTCAAGCACATGGCTTAGAGTCTAAAAACATGAGTTCTAATTCTATCAGCTATATCTTTTAACTAAGGCAAATTATTTGTATCTTAATTTCACTTCATTTCACTATAAAATGAAAAGTGGCACTTAGGACAGTGGACAGATTTGTACAAATTTTACTTGAGAGTTCTGTATTAATTTTTACAACAAAATTTAGATTTCAAATCAGAAATTGACCTGCATACTATACTAATGATAAAACTGACCTCTACTGTGCCAGTATAAACAATTTCATGTGGCATTATTGAAGTTATAGATACTGTATCTATAAAAATTAACTAAAAAAAGAGTAAAGTAAGGTGGGCATCCCAACCTACCATGCCATCTCTCTTCTGCAATTGGYTCCAGAACTAAACTCAATTTTATAGCTACATCAGACATGGAAATGGGCTTTAATTGCTGAAGAACTCTTGCACATTACTGACAAAAATTTTCATAAATTAAAAAAAAAAAAAAAGCTCTAAAACATTGCGTTTTAGATAAACACAAATTTAATTTGCAAGCCAAAGTCACAAGGGCATCAAATAGCAAAGATAYGCAAGCAATGGAAACATCAGATTTTAAATAGGTAAGAAATCTTCAACAGCGTGAGGCAAATAAGTTAAAAGTTCAAGTTAAAACTTTACCCCTAAGACAGCTCAAACCTCCACGCATGAACTCTAAAGGAGCAATATAAACTTTACTGTGTAACATATCATGCCCCTTTAACTGTAGCTTAGACTTTGGCCACTACCTCATTAACTCAGTACTTTCTGCMTTCTTAGCCAAAAGCAAAAAAGGCAAAAATAAAATAAAAAATAAATAAACAAATAWATAAGAAAATGTAAACCCTTTGATACAAAAAATAAAGCTTTAACTACTAATCAGTGTAAAACCCAATACATACAACAAATTGGAATTACAACCAGAAAAAAACAAGAAGAGATACTGCACACTTATAATGATATCCTGTTTCCTTTWCAAATGTTTCCTTGTTYATCACAGCAGATGAAAATACTAGTCATGAAAATAMGCTTTAATCCAACTGWACATATTTCTTAAATGTTTTTATGTCTTATTAGTGRCAGGCYTASCTTGAGACAGGAAGAAATATTCTGAAAGCATCAGCAAAGTAGTATTCCAAGTTCCTCCCCTTTCCCATGAAAATACTGTGGTATGCATATGATACAGGCCAAGGAACTTGCACATTATGAAGGAGGCAAAACCATAACCAAGTTAAAGCAATTGCTCCAAAARTCTTCTGAGCAAAGATATCCAGTAYRTGCCACTCTGCCTCATGGACTAGCACTAAATAAGYGACATGCTTTACAAATTACACTATCAGACAATAAATGGTAAAGTAATGAGATGCAACATTTTTAAGTTTTGATAACAGAAAGAACATTTTTTTTGATCATAAAATGAACTTGGCAAAACAATTCTTTCAACACTGCAAAGCCACTTTTTGCTGTATAGTCCCCACGTTGCCAAAGACAGATAAATAATTCCATACTTAACTAAGGACTTACGTGTTATTGACAGCTATTCCAGCAAAAACAARCCCATTTGGATTAATGCTGGGTCTTACAAGGGTAATGGAAAAGGTGCATGTATATATACACACACACTTACACATACTATGACTTTATATATATATGTGTATATATATAGATAGATAGATAGATAGTATTATAAAATTTAAAAGTTTGGTGTATATACAATAAAGATGCAAAAAAATATGAATATATAAAAAGCACAAACTTTCTTGACCACTACCAGACCAAACTAGCATCCACTACCTTCCTTTTACCAATTAATGCCAATAGGAAGCTGAGCAGCTAGTCTGCCCTTTCTAAAAGATATTCAAAAACGAAGTAGGAAGTGCACTATTCCAGAAGAGTAAGTCTTTCTCATGAGAGCTTTGCAGAAAAGCTTAGCTAATCYAAATTCACCTGTATGGGAACAAAACCCAGGTACCATTCTACCTAGTGTTTTGCTTAYGCACAGTATTGACAAGAAAATGAAAAAATGAACAATGGAAAGAAAAGCAYTGGAAGATTTCCATTTTCAAATTCAAGATATATACTTGAAACTACCTTTAKCTAAAAGAAAAACCAGTAAGTTAAGGTCATTGCACTAAAAGCTGGTTCATTTACCTTCAAATAAACTGAGGTCTCTTCGTAGCCTTGGTCCATAAAGCCCTTCTAAAATGCTTTCAAAACCTGGAGACAAGAGAAACATTTAAAAGAGTAAATCAAAAGTTTCTTAAAGGAAATCAAATTCCAGAGAACTGGCAGCAAGTATGCTCAAATTCTAAGAGCAATTCCAAAAATTGTTACATTTATCAAACAAATATTTACTCCTTCCACTATAGCACTACTCAACAGCATTAGAAGATAAAAATAAGACAAGGCAACTGCCATCTGCCCACAATCAGCCTATTAAGCCATGCCCCAACAACCTCCTTAGACTTAAAATAACTACCAGAGAATCCTAAAGGTGGGAGGATTAGCCCATAACTCGAAGCAAATGAAGGAGTTTCTCCCTTAGCCTGAGAATCAAAGTCATGTACAGAGAGAAGAAAAAATGAAATCTTCAAGATTTGGAACTTGTCATGATCTCCTGAAACTTCATAATCTGAGCAGGCTAATATGACAAATAGAAGAAAAAGCAAGYCTCTCTTGCTTCTGATACCATGACAGTGCTCTCTTGTCCTCTGTATCAGTACAAAAAACATTTTAAAATTGAGGATTAGATAAATCCAATTATTTCACAGATTTACCAGCTAGCATGTTTAGGTATCTAGTAAAAATTAAACATGTCAATAAGGGTGATGAGACACAGATCAAATCAAAYGACTGATAAATAAATAAATAATTTTTAAAACCCCAAACCCACAAAAAATTGCCTGACAACTGATGAMATACAGTGACAATTTACAGCATCAATAAACAGAAGGTTTGTTCAATATAGAAACAGCTTCCAAGTGCCCCCCTTYTCCTTCCAAATAATAAGCTTATTTGAAAATAAGAGGATAATTCAAAGCAGTATTTTAAGRTTCTCATTCTTCACACTAAAGGCCTGTCCATAGCTATTTTGCTAGAYCAGAACTTTGCAAGACTATTTTATCATCACACCACACAAAAATACCAAAATCTTCAGGAAACAGCTGCCATCAACAAAGAACATTCGGAATCACAAAATTTGCTCATCATGTGACGTCTTTTAAGACAACACAACATCCTGTTCTCTCAYCAAAAGTTATATTTACTTTTTGGTCTAGATTGTATGTACACTAGTGTGAGGAAGAATAAATATGTACCATATTTGAAGCAGACAGGGGAAGCTATCATAATACACAGGAGCTGTTCAGTTTGATAAGTCAGATTTTGTTAAAATTTGCACTGCAAAATAATTTTAATATATGGACTATACTGTGAATCAATTATAATCTCTACAAATCTGCTATTTTGAGTTATAAATKAATTTATACCTTTATATCTTGAACTATATGGATTTCATTTTCCACTTTTCTTTGTAATAACTATAGTACCATGAGACAACACAAATTAAGTGACAAAACCACTATCCCCTAGCAAATATATATACACACATCTTTCAAACAGCCTACAAGAACTAGAAAGCAAAAAACCCAAAACCCAATCACACACTAAAATTTACCTAAAAGCATCATCCAGTGACTCTTAGATTCAATGAAATATAAATTCACATCATACTAGCATTGCACAAATTCCCTGTTCTTCTGGCTTCAAAGGGTTACAGACAAAAAAGCAAGAGAAATGAAGTCTTAAATTAAGACAGCAATCCTGCAAACACAACAGAGTGGAAATACAAACCACACCATGTGTATTGCCATTAATGTTACAGGCTGTAAGCCATTTTAGGTCAGCAGCTAGTTACATTCTGCCAAGTTATTGTCCCTGGGTAAAGAAATGAATGAAGCAGCTCTTGGAGACAACTCTGCTTATTTCAAAAGAGCAAACAGCAATTCCTGCTTTTCAGGACTTCACCAATCAAACAACAGGAAGCTCGTTTACCATCCCAGTCAGCACCCAACCCCTCTCCAGTCTTTGGACACCTATCACCCTTCCCACCCAGTGCAGGGTGGTACTTGTTCCTGTCTTTACTTTTGTYCTTACCTACCTGCCCCAGTACCTGTTCTGCCTATGCAAAACCATGAGCAGAGAAACCCCAGCTCTGTGAACTTTTTCTRTTTGTCCAGAAAAAATGCAACCTCCAAACAGAATTCCATACAGCTTCTACTAAAGATGGCAATTAGCCATCTGTGGCTAATTAGCCAACTGTGGGAGTTGCTGGGTTTTTTTGTTGGGTTTATTTTTTTTTCTTACTCTGAGGAAAGTATAAACCAGCCCAYTTCTTTGCTAATTCACCAAACAGAATTCCATCCTGCCTATCCAAAGGGCTGCTTCTCTTCCTGAAGTATTACAGAACTTCTCCAAGGAGCCACAACAGGTTTACCCTGCCCAATCATTTGATTCCTCACCTTTGGATACTGGATGCCTTCTTTTAAAAGAACACTTASTTGTACAACCTAAGAACATCAAGAGAATATTTTTTTCAGACCTTAGGGTAAAATTTTTCCAGAMAGCACCTGTGTTACTTCTGTGCTTCACAAACTACTACTGCCTTTCAGCAGAATTGATACAATTTCAGTTCAACCAAAATAGGAAGATAGATTTTACTTTCTAGCACTGATGAATGAATGCTGGCACTACTTCGTAAAATGTAACCATCTGGACACAAGCAGTTCAATAAATTTTTGTTTTCCTCTTGAGTCAGTATGCTTAACCAAACAGTAGCAGCAGCTTTGGAACTCTCCAGAACCTGAARAGCCTACAGAAACCAGTCAGAAATACAAATTGCTTGTATTTTTTATGATTCACTAATGGAAAAAAATTGCTTCAAAATAGTTTTACAGAATTTGCTGTCTCATGGYGGTTGATTGCCTCTTTGATTCTWAACTGYCTTTCAAAACTGTTACTCGAGATTTGACACTTTCTAGCTCCAAAATGAAAAGCACAACTTGGCTCTAAAAACTCTCAATACCCCTTCTTTCTTTAACAAATTTATTATATTTTCATGTAGAAAGAATCGGCTTTCTTTATTATCTGACACCCTTTAAAATCCAKGATTGGTTCCTTCAACACTCTTCATAAGTAGAAATTTTTGACAGAGCTAAATTCTTAACCCAGTGACAAGTTTCCACAGTTGGTATTTCTGAATAAAGCTGTGAATGGGTTTTTTCCCCCTGCATTAACTCTCTCTCCCACCTTTCCCCACCAACGATACTGCTTTCCTCATTCGGGGTTGGGACGGGACAGGAACTCCCACGAGCAGGGAGGCTGAAGCTGTGACCTCCAGCAACAGGAAGGGGGCTCTCGTTTTCCATCAGTAGCTGTTTGGGTACGGAAAAGGCAAACAGCCCAGGAGCAATGTCTATCAGGTTTGGCATATAAGCCATGGGTCACAGCCAAGGCCACCAAAAGGAAGCAATAGGTGACAGTAATTGCAGACTCCCACGGGGTTTCTGCACAGCAGCTAGAATGGCATAGAAGTTCAGCTGTTGCCTGGTCCAAACCCACAATTTTGCAGAGAAACTTTTACGGCTCGTCTGGCTGTTGAAAATATCACGTTACCCATCTACTTGGCCACCATGATGCTGCCAAAAGTCATCTTCAGCAGACCAGAGCTAACTACAGGAGCACAGGTGTTAATGTAATAAATAACAGAGCCCAGGTGTTGATCCAGGGTGAAGGCTTTCCTAGGGCAAACATCCTGTGGGATCAACAGCTGACTAAATGGCTGCAGGCAGGACTTCAGCTCTTAGGATGTAAGGATCCTTTGAGAAACAGAATGCTTGAGAAAGACAATCTATTTGATAATGCAAATCATCATTGCCAACAKGCTTGCCTCATAATGAGGTCTTCAAACTAGGTTTGTCAGGGAAGTGGAGACTGAAGCCTAGAAAGGAAGAGAATGGCAGAAAGGGCAAAAACACACAAGGAAGTCCTTACAGTCCCCCGAACAAGTGGCATAAGCAGGGACACACCTTAAGCAGCTGTACATGAACACATTCAGCACAGGAAGCAAGCACCAGGGATTATAAACCAGAGCACGTCACAATCTTGCTGGTGAGGCAGTTCACAACTGCAGTGGATGGATACTGGCTTTTAAGAAAGGGCAAGTGAGAAAGTCAAGGACAGTGCTTAGATTATAACTTAAACAAATGGAGCCTTAGTGTGGAATGGGGTACAGGACAGTTMAAAATCTACAGGTCAGGATTCAACYRGGTGAACATCATAGTGAACATCTGTTATAGACTGTACAGACTGCCAATCAAGGGTAAGTAGATGAAGTCTTAAAAAAACAAAAATACCCCCCAAAACCCACCACCACAAAAAAWCYCCRAAAAAACAAAACAAGCAACCCAGGGGATTCTGTGTTGTCCAGAGGATAAACCTGCCTGAGGTGGWGGACAAGCTCAATAGGAGAGGGCACTATCTAGCTGCTACTTAYCATTAAGTAAGAGATAATCAGTGATGTGACAGTTAACAATGGTCTTGGCCACAGCAGCCATGAGATGGAATGCAGAATCCCAAGGGAAGTGAGGAACTTGAATAGCTGAGTGATTTTCTGTGAGCTCAGTAGTCACTGATTTACACCCCTCCCCCAAGATGGGGGAATGCAGTAGAACTAGAAATGGGATGCGGTACTGTCTTGTCTAAACCAGAAAAGTCTGTATGGGCCAAGGGTCTATGGCAAGGTTTTTATTGAGTTATCCTACCAACTATTTTATAAAGTCAAAGAAATCAAAGGTGAAGAGCAATTACCACTACTGAGTGATTCAAAAATACAATACTTTGTGAATTAATTACAGTATGTTAAGTGTCTTCACAAGTTTAGTCAAAATTTAAAACAGGATTATTAAGTCCAAAGGAGGTCTTTAGACTGTCTTCACAACTTCTTATTTAAAATCTTAAAGAGARGCTACCTTTCAGCTGTTCACAAAGCTTAAATCATAAAATTTTCCATAGTGTTTTATTACTGTAAACTACTTAGTGTCTGAAACATCTTAAAGCCTATCTACACATTAGTGAGTGACACATATGAACAGTGCAGGCTGTAAAATTCTTTGTAATGACTAAAACAGAGTAATAATTAAATTGATATATTCCACGGAAGCTTCCAACACTGTGCACCTTATACACACTTAAGGACTCTTCCTCAGGACCAGATGCAGCCTTTCTTCATCCTCCTCCTCAGCAGCAGCTGCAGGCTGTGCATTAWAAAAACCTTTTCCACTCAAACTCAGAAGAAGCCACACAGTCCCTGTCACTATGGAAGCAATGGATTGTCCACRCTGCACTAAGCCCAGAGAAAATCACAAGGTGAAGATTTACAGAAAATTTTAATGCAAAGTTGGTCTAGGTTGATTTTGGACAGATACAGTAATTGAACAATTATACAATACAAATTGAGATTGGACAGGTYTAGCTAAACATTGGCTATTGTTTTTCCACAAGCTTTATCTCCATAATGTTTCTGAGAGGAAACAGTTACTTTAGCCTCACAGTTGAATTCAACACCCATCTCCTCATTCCCTCCCCACATCCTTTAAGTTAATGGAGATTGCAAGTATGCYTTCCAAAAATTAGAATGACTCAGACTATGTGTTAGAAAAACAGCCTAAAAAAGAATAAATATCATGCAATAAATTGAAGCTGACATTTGACTACCACTTTCAAATGAACCACTTGGTGGGTCTGAAGATAGCAGTAGTACTTACTCTATAGCTGGGAAAGGGAACAGMAATATATGCACAGGTTATTTTAAAAAGTTTTTGATAGGTTTGGGGCACTCTACATCACATTAATTTCTTGATTCCCCTAATCTTATGTATGGCCATATTAACTCCTCAATTTGTATGTTCTTTTCAAATGGAAGTCTATTTATAAAAGCAGATATATTTCCCTTCCCCTTTGACTTTTTTTTTTCACTAGTCATCTTTCTCTTACCCTATGTTTCTGTTTAAGAAGTAATCCAATTCTAAGGCTTTAGCCACAAGGCTTTTTAAAAAAAGCCTACATTTAGGACATTTTACTCAAATGTAACCATTTTTAGTTAAAAAATTTTACAAAGCATTTTTTTATTCATTTACTCAGTGCTAGAACACAACAATACTAAATCTCAAGAGGTGTACAATAATAATGACACCCAGCAAGCCACCTAAAAAAACCTTTTGCTTATACTTGCTCTCCCCTCCTCTGATCTGCTGCAGCTTTTCCAGTTTAGGAAAGTATAAGCCTTTTTTTTATCAGTTCATCTGCTCAAAGATAAAAGTCCAAATACCTCTAAATAAATTCACTTCTGGTTTCATATTTTTCTAAGCCATAAAGACGGTTTTATTCCTACCTCTGGATGCATCTGAAAAACTGGAGATTGCTCCGTATAGGAATAGAAAAAATTGAAATGMAAGAGGGAGATGCCTATCCAGATTGCTCATCTGATTCATAGGTACCACTCTACTTTTCAGCTACTGTGAAAGGTTACCCTTTAGATGAGATCCTATTATCCTACATTGCTCTATGCATTAAGGAATTTGGAGGATTCTGGGTGCATGCAAATGAAGTTCTGCTCCCTCCCTTCTTCTCCAGCACACCATCAGCTAAGCACAGGGTAAGATTGCTGCACACTGCTTTAAGGACAGGGTATGCATGTGTATTTTTACTACAATGAAATGAGACTTTTAGCTTTAAGCACTACAGTCTCTGGAGGCATTGCAGGAAAAAAAGAAACTCGAGGCTCTGTAAAACACAACTTTGTTAACCCACCTAAGAAAGTTCGCAGCAGAGTATGTTGAAATCTTCACAACTTCTGAATGCCTGAAAGTTTACTTTCATCACCCTTCACTTTGTAGCTTACACCAAGAATCACATSTGAATTATGGTAGTTCAAGCTTCATTGAAAAACCCACTTGTTATTTTGTTTCTTACATAAAATCAGGCCTCACCCCTGCTCCTATTTAAGATCTTAAGTAACAAGCATCAGCAAGGAAGATTCATATATMCACCTTATTTTTTGAATTTAATAGTCTCAGCAGAGAAAATAAAGAGCTGAAGAAAACAAAAAAGGCATATTTTAAGCAGTGTGGAATTTAGCCCATTAATGTTGCTTTTAAAATCAAAACTAATGTAAAAGTAGGTTCAGAACTGCTGATTTAAATTCTTAAAAAAGTCACAAAATTTAATAAATGGTCTTTAAAATGTAATTAGGAAAATCCAAAGAGTAAGATTACATTTAATGAGACTGAGCACTGTACTGCCAGACACAGCATTAAAATTAAACTACCTTCTTTTATTTTTTGGTGTGGTAACAGCTACTGTTACTTCACCCCATTGTTAAACAGACTTGGTAACAACTCAAGAGTTCAATTTCTATTTCTGCATTTGCCTCTAAACACTTCTCTAGTTGACATATSAATGCTGTTCCCATTCTGAAGCCATACAACCTATATTTTGAGTTGGTATTTCTTGATCTATGAGGACTATTACATAATTTCTGTGAGGAGTCTCAAAATCTAAAATCATATTGGAAAGAAATTAAGGACAAGTAAGGACTGACAGACAGATTTGGCACTCTGGTTTATGTCCCACCAACAAGCCAACCTCCTCCATGACCTGTCCCCTTCACCCCAAACACACTTTCAGTTAAGCAGCAGTACCTTCATGCCAAGGTAGAACACACAAACACAAGTTCTGAGCTAAAACTCACTGACATAACTGACATTAYCATGACAAAAATGAATTTGATTTCCCCCTTGTAACTTTGCCCTGTTTCATGCATCTGAAAAGTGATTCCTTTTGAAAACAGCATGTAATTCAAAATAGTACTATAACTAAATGAAAAACTTGAGTTCTCCTTCTCCCCATTCTGTACATTGTCATGACTGCATTATTTAGCTTGGCCCAGTACAGGAGTACCTGGAGGAAGTTTTGTGGTTTGCCTTACAAAGACAGCTACCTTGGATTAAAACAATCCACAGACAGAATTCRGCTTCACTGGTTTTGTCAAGTATTAGAACTACCTTTAATTTTTTTAAAAAAATGTACCCCAGGCAGACAAAGCACCAGCTGCAGTTTCCCTGAAATAAAACCCTTCACTTTTCATCAAATTCTCTCTCAATACTGCTTTAATATTTACTTATAAATTGTAATATTTACAATTATTTGTCATTAATACAGGTGCAAGAGTAGGAAGCAGTATTTTGTTCTGGCTTACTTAAAAAAGTCATCTACCTTTTTTACAAGTTATTCACAGGCGGGTGACTTGGAGTTCATGTTCAGTCATCTTTTAGCTTCTAAACATGTTAACTTGCAGCCTTCTGGAGTACACACCTCTATTTTCCAGGTGCAGCTTGCACTCTATTGTCCACCACTGTTTGCCACTACAGAAGGGAATTTGTTCACCTGAGAAATGGTTGTCTGCTCCAAATTTTTGCACCTTTTTTTTGTCTCCAACTGACAGGAAAATAAAATTAATTTCATCAGAAACTCAAACTCCCTTAAGTGTATGTGTTTATTACTCAGCCATCACCAAGTACCTTTGATGTATCAGACCACTCAATTATTTAGAAAATATTTTATGAGCTTTCTATAGCCCTAATTCAAAATTATGAAAAAAAACATAAAATAATTACATCAAATTTTTAATTATACCTAGTTACTTTTATCCCACCATTAGGATATAAGCAGAAATTMCCTCATAACTTGTTAAAGGAGAATACTCTGTAGAGAAGAGAGCTATTTCCATATTTCATAGGAGTGGAGCAGTATATTTAACAGAGAAACTTAAATTAAGCATTAACATCTGTGTCTGTTTCTTTTGCCTCTCCCTTCCTTCCACAGGTCAGCAGCTGTCTGCCCACTGTCCCCCCCCAACCACAGAARGATTAATAACTTTAGTCTTGCTTACATATTTACATAAATCTCAAAGTCATGGGATTTTTAKTGTTGATGATGGCTTGTTTGGTTCTACTCATATATTTGTTTTTAAATCTACTACTACAACAATCTGGAAAGGATTGACTACAGTRTGAAACAATTGAAACACTGAGATTAAAAAAAAAGAGTGAAAAAACCCCCCAAAATAGAAACACACAAACCAGTAATCAAACACTCAATCACTTTTTTGCCGTTTATACAAATGGCAAGAAAAAAACCCAAAAAAGTATTTTGCTAGACAAAATACTCAAGACATAAAACATAACAAGAGAAGCAAAAATTATTATATCTTTATTCAAACATTTTATTTTTCCTGTTTGTAATGTCACTACAGAATATCTATTCTTAAAATACATTATTTGATAGAGCGTTGGCCAAATCATTAGGTAAAAAGCAACCCATTTTTCTTGCAGAAAAATTCTTGAGACATAATTTAGGACAGATTTTGCATAGGAATAGAGCAGGGAAGGGGCTTCTGCTGAATATGTTGCCTAGCTTGAACCAATTTCTTGCTTACAGTACTAAAAAGTTTTCTTATAATAGAAAGTTCTAACATTTAACTTAAAACACTCATTTTCTTTACCATATTGATTCAGTTCCCTGAGCAAACAGGAACCAACATACCAGAGATTCCAAAATGAAAGGGAGGAAATCCTCTATTTAGACTCCAATACAAATTCCAAACCATAGCTAAAATGATGCTTTTCCTTCTCYGCAAATCTTGACTCCTAGAACGAATGCAGCTGAGGACACTGCTGCTGCCAGCGAGACAGGGTGACCAGAACTTGAAATGAGACTACAGAACCATGCCAGCTCTAACTGCTTACTTTTCACTTAGGATAAAAATCCTTGGATTCAACTCTCTATGCTGTGCTTTATTGTGGGGATGAAGACAGTGATGAAATATGAATTCAGAAAAATACTATRTACATCAAAAGAAGTAGCTGTAACATGAAGCAGTTACAAGCATTAAGCTGAATACAAAGAGGGAGACTGACATTGGCCATACCTCAGAGGCAGAACAAAAAGAGGAAATGTCGTGCCTCCCCCCAATTGTTCACAATTTTAAAGAAAAGGGTGGCAGCCAACAGGGGTGGGAGAGGGAAGTTTTTGTAGGTTAAACGAAGACTGCAATYAGCATCAACTCTGAGTTCAGGTATTTATAAATCACAGCAAGAAAAATGAGGTTCGATAAAAAGGGAAGCAGCTCCATTCTCCAAAGTAATTTTCTACACTAATGTGTCCTTGCAGACTAGTAAACAGGAGAACCCAACATGACACCTTTTACTATACCTTCWGACATTGGCAAAATTAAAAGCAGATTTAATTTCTAATGTAGCAGCCAGATATTCTGAGAGACTTCTGTTATTTATAATTTAAAAGGCATTAGGAAGACACTTCGGAAGTGACTTCACTGCTGCTCTGTGGATAGGGAGAGAGAAAATGCTTCCAAATGACAGTTACTAAAATTTCATTTCTGTTCTCTTTAAAAACTCTCTTTGAACAGTAATCTAGTCCCAGCTGCTGCACTGGGACATTTAAATATGCAATTGGTATGAATATTGGTGTTCTTCAGAGTGAAACTTATCCCGCTTTTCTTTTTCCAAGACTCTACATCAGTGCTAGACAAATAYCAAGCATTACTCAGAACAGAGCTGGCAATACTTTGACAGTTCATAGCTTGTATCCTTTGAGAAGGAAATTCAGAGGGAGGAAGACACTGYAAAAGAAGATTACATCCAGCGTGGAAAAATGCTCACAACTTCCTCATTTTGTACCAATTTAAGTGTTTTACAACATGAGGACAATAATACCCAAGAGTAAGACACAGAAACAACAATCACTTTCAGAAAACCATGTGCCTAAAGCATGTGACTRTTTCTTAATTATCATTTTAAGATTTACAAGAGGACTAAAAAGCTTGGCTAGTTTACCTAACAAGTAACAATTGTTGGACAAATTCTTTTCTTCTACCCAGAGACCTAATCAGATGTTCACTAAAGCACAGAAAAGTCAAGTCCACAGTGAGTTTGTAACAATGAATAGGTTAAAACATTGTTTTACTACTATGCAGTATCACACATCCAACCAGCATCTGGGTGAAAGTCTAAAAGTCAACTAACAAATAAACAGGTCTTGCACACTTCCTGGACGATCAGAATCAAAGAACATCGGGCTTCCCACTACGAAAAGCTGTTAGAAAAAAACAGTTATCAGAAAACACCAGTTCACTGAGAATGGGTTTTGGGGTTGTTTTTTTTTTTCCCTAAAAAACCCAAAACAAAAAATACCCAAAAAAATAAAACAACAAAAAACCTCGCCAAAAATACCAAGGAAACAAACACCCCCAGCATTTCCAGCCTGATGGGCTTTTGAGAAACTGAAGCTTAGGATTCTGTATTACACCATGTGTCTATAGCTAGCTAATGAAGTTACAAATCTTCAGAGCATTCCATGAAACTGATGCCTGACACTAAGTTTTACAAGGAAGAGGAATTTCAGAAGACAATCAGTTTCAAGGGAATTTTCATRTAATTTCTATGTCACTCAAACAACCTGTCTATTCCCCACAAATAGGTTTGAAATTATGAACTGGAGAAAAATGGAGAAAAATCATTCATCTCTCCCAGCAGATTCATCTTCCTCCTATTCAGAAACTATTTGTTATGGAGAAACTAYTTATTGGTGTCTATTATTTGGAAAGTTAAAAATTGACTGAAACCCAGCAACTGGACTGCACTGGAATCAAYTGACTCTTTTCTTACCTGCTGAAGCTCCAGAAGGAAAGGCTTTTTGCATCAAGCTACCAAACTATAACARAGTGAACTATCAACTCTATAAATATCAGTGTCAAATTCTTCAAAATATCTATTTTCAAACACATCATTAACCCAAATGCTGAAACCAGATCATTAAAAAACATTTTAGTAATCCTAGAAGTACCACAATGTTAGCATTAAATGAGTGGAACATACCTTTTTAATACCTTAATTAACCTAGTTAATTCTTAAATTTGTCTTAAGCTCACTTTTCTGCATTTTTAAACACCTATGCTGTGTATTTTCACCTTTAATTTACAGCTGATTTTTACACATACCTAGTTTAAAAAAAACAAACCAGCAACCCCCCAAGTCCCTCTAACAGCTATTATTTTTTAATCCAGGCAGAAATCTGACATTGCAAATTAGACAAAATTTAGAGSCAGCAACATGTTAACAAGAAACTGACATATCTATTTAAAAACCTCACTTSAAATAAAAAATTTTATTAGCCTTCTTCCACTAAAAAATATTTTCTGGTGCTCAAGGATAAAATTGCAAGCATCTCAAATGCTCCTGTAAGATTGAAAGAACTCAGCTAATCTGTGATTTCAAATCAGCTCYTAAACATGCTCAGTGAATAAAAGAAAAGATGACATTGCTCAAGGCGTATAGGCAGTGTATCCCAGCTTACAGGTCATGGACAACCAACCTGGAATCTGCATCATTTAAGTCAAAACCTGTTGAACTTGCAGAACACACTGAAATGAATAGACAAAAGTTTTCAACTGTTTAACTTTTGATTTAGAAGGCTGAATCCTTTCATTTCCCCTGGAGATTAGAAAAGCAGAAATACAGAAAGAAATACTTTAAACACAAATTTTAGCTTCACATTGTGCATCTTCATCAGATAAAAGGTGTCACATACAAGAAGAGAACAGGAAAAAAACTCAGATTTGACACAATTCAAAAGATTAAGCAGGTGTGACTGGGGTTTGGTTTTTTCWGTTTTTATTTTTTGGTCTGGCTTCTTTTTCTTTGCGCAATTAGCATGCATCTGTAAAACTTTTGATAAATTTCCTCACAATCATTAAATGACACAAGATAAAGCAAAATGGTAAGCTTCAAAGTGTGGGACTTGAAGTAATCTGCAGTGGAACAGAATTCACATAGCACTCAAATTCAACCAAACACTAGATACAAGAATTTATTGGGAGACTTYTGTAACAGTTTTTGTATTGAATTTCTGATTAGACTCTATAAAATTCACATAACTAGAAACTGTCCAACACGAGTTGGAGACCAAGGAGAACACCACAAAGGAAAACCAGATACATTTTTTTAAGTACCTAATGGCAAGATTCTGAATACTTTAATCATGTTGGGAACAGACAAGAGCTCTTACACAAGGCAGATGGGTTTAAACAGGAGCTATCCTGTCTTAGAAACACTCTGTTCCTTYTGTATTCCAGCACTGTCTCTTCCCTAGCAAAAGCAAACATTCATTATTTCCACAGACAGTAATTCTCACTTCTAAATTTTTTAGTCTGCTTTAAAAACAAAGAGATACCTCTTCACTTCYTACTATGCAAAAAAGTGAATGTCCCTATTTTATTCCTTAAAACCAACAACTCAGCACAAATTCTGCACTAAGATCAAGCTGAACAATAAAAGGATTCAAATCAGTTGTTTTGGGGTTCATTACTTTTTCTCCATAAGAATCATAAATTATAAGATAAATAGAAAAGGCAGAATGTTTAACATTATTCCACTCACAGTYTGGTGAATTTATTTGACCCAAGACAGCCATAGCCCATTGCTTACCACAAGTTCCAAGCAAGACAAAACAGGAAACTTCAGTATTATGAGCTGATCTCTACGTGGAGTATTTTTCCCTCTTAATGAAACAATTTGGAAAGACAACTGCAATTGCTTTGGGAAGTCAAGTGAACTGAAAGGTCAAGAATACATGAATAGGATTTCTTAAATGAAAGGTGTRATTACAGTCTACATTTCCAGCAAGAGGGAAACTTCTGCATGAATCAGATCAATCTCAGTACCAGCATTCTGAAAAACTTAGTATAAAGTTACTTACCTGGTACAAAATTTCTTAAATCAGTCTCAGAAGGTCAAGATCACTCAWATCTCTCATACAAAGAGCAAAAAACACAATTATTTCTTATCAGAAAGGTTGAGAATGAAAGAGGAGAAAATGCCTGATTGCCACTTSAGATGCTGAACACAAGAAGCTGTCGAGCATCCAGTTTGTAACTACCCTGAATGCCACTTAATCAGGTCAGTTAAGGGCAGGTGGAGAAGTGCAGCACCACACAGAGCAAAGGAGAGTTAACAGCTCTTCAAATACACCATCCAAATCACCACCAGGTAACTACTCTCGAAGACAGCAGCCGTAGAAGAGGCTGTTTTGGCTCTTAGTAGTTTATGATGTTAGTGGCTGAATGAGGCAGGGAAGGACAATGATTCGATTCCTCAGTCTGAAAAGATGTCAGGATCTCCACAGACAATATGAAAGAGAGGGGAATTACTTCAAGTTACATCAAGTAGCAGCTGTCAAACTATTACTGTAGGTGAAGCCTGGTGTAAAGGCCTTACAAAGCCAGGTGTGGGCCAGCAAAACCCCTTCCTGAACCACTGGACAAGTATTCTAAAGTCACCAATTAAGAGACACAGGCAGCAAGTAATATCACAGACTTCAATAACCTAAATTCATCATGCAAGTTTCCTCAGGTCACACTACAGTGTGTTTCTCTCAYAGCTTCTTCTCCTGCAGTGCAACTGCAGAAAGCATTGACTACCTAAATAAGAAATCCATGATACATTAAATTTTCAGTTCACTCTTTGAAGGTTTGTGGGACAAGGAGTGCTTGCCAGAGATGACACAGTAATTTAGACATGACTGATTTATAGAYAAACACTTGCTCAAAAACTGCTATTTTAAGATTCACTAAGCAGTTTTCTCTAATATGAATTCTCCAGTGAAACTCTGTTTTGCAGAGAAGCTATAGCTTTAAGAAAAAGCTCTGTTCTGTGCAAGTGACATTGTGAGATACGAAGGACCCAGGGATGGGTCTACCATTGCTTTTGAGGGCTGTGCACAAAGCTGATCTAGAGTCAGTGCTGAAGTGCAGTTTTTCACATCAGAGCCCTTTGGATACTTCCTATGTTTCAAGATAGGAATTGACAACACAAGTTCCAAATGGACCATTTCTTATTAAATCCTATTTCACTAGGGTAGAACCCATTTGTTCAAGAGTCAGTAGACTTCCACAAGGATGCAGATGGGAAATAAAGGTACTTTCCAACGTATCCTAACCAGTCTGATGGGTCTTGTCCAAGAAATTCCAATAAGGTATAACATCTGGCATTTCAAAAGGAAGGCCATAATGAGTTTAAGGAAGTGTYTGTTGTTGCTGTTTAAAAAGCAGTAAGGGATTAAAGCAGTAAGTCGCTGAAGAAAAACAAGAAAGGCCAAAAATCAAGAGCCACCTCAAGTTTCTGAGGTCTTTAGACAGCTGTGAGGGCTTGGTGACATGGAACAGGAGTGCATGTTTTTGGACACCAKTAGAGCAGACTGATACATCAGTTAGAGTGAGGACAGATGTGTTGTTATGGTTTAACCAATTGGCATCTCAAGACAAAACTTTGTCAAGCCTGTGGGGGAATTGCATATGTAAAACAGGCACAGAACTAACAAAAAACAAGGAAGACAAGAACAAGTAATGCTGAAGGGGATGGTYTAGCYTCAAGAAGACAATTTCTTTAAGAGTAAGTTTTACCTTGCTAAATMCACTTAACCAACAATTAAAAGAAGCATGAAAGTACACCAGATGTTCTCACTCATTGCATCAGCAGAGAGTATGATGTAGGCCTCAAAGATAAACAAATGACATTTCATTTCACATCTAATTAAATGATGTGCAGGAACATACCTGTAATGAAGTAATAAGAGATGCACAGTTGAAATTACTTTGACCAAAGGATCTCATTTCCTGACAGATCACAGGACAACTATAACTGAACAAGATATAGGCATCAACAGAAAGAGGTGTGGCAGGACTTCAATCAGGAGAGCTTTGAAACTCTAAATGAAGATCTCTGACCTCCAAAGCCACAACAGAGTGGAACACACAACAGGTGGCAAAATACCCAAGTAAAAAGGGATCAGAGAACAGCTTGGCTTGGAAGGGACCTTAAAGCTTCTCTAGTTCTGTCTCTCTGCTGTGGGTRGGGACACCTTTCAAAAYGGCAGAAGKGAGTTTATAAACCTTATTTCCCTAACAGCCATTGTACTGTATCACTTCCAAATTTGTTTTTAGTCAAATACTACTCATGAAAGTTGAATGATGGAGAAAAGGACAGAGATGGTCCAGAAAGAATAAGAAAATTGAAGGAGCATGTACCAGAATCACAAGTAACTCCACAATCACTGCATTATTTAGCTGAAAGCGCAGCAAACTTCTGAAACAGTTTGTCACAGGTAGCACTCAAACCCATACACAGAACAGTCTAAGCCAGAAGTAGAACTCAGATTCTATTTTTCTTCCCCCTCAACAGTGGCTAACACCAGAATGACCTACATCTGAACTAAGGTCACAAAACAGTAGCCATTTGATAATCCTCCCCCATTTTCAGATTAGGGGGCTTAATAACCACACTTATGTGAAGTCAGATCTTTGCATTTAGCTGGGCCTTGCTGCRGCACATTCTGTTCTGTGAGCCATAYTGCCAGCTGCAATCACAAGCAGAGCTCCTTTAAAGCAGTCTTCTACAATCTATATTCTATATGGCAGCAATACCAATTCATTGTTAATCAAAAGATRACCAGCAGTTTTACATCAGTAGCATTTTAACCTAGTAATACTAAATCCTGTACTGCTTTTAGAATGGAAAATAAAACTTATTTATAAGATATACAAAGCTTTTTGCCAATAGTTATGAAAAGGAGGAGTATATCCAACCCTAGATTAATTACTGCCCTCTGACTTCTTAGTGGATCATCAAACTAGGAATGCACTAAAGCTAGTTTATAAAGCTAAATATTCCATACAATTCCATGAAAGTGGAATTATGACAATGAGAACTATTATCCACATGTAAGACTAACTAGCCTTTAATTAAGATGATTTGAAGAAGCTGGAAACTACAGAAGAAGGAAGATAAATACCTAGAATCTGAAATTTTAGCATTTTTAAAATAAACTAGCAACATTYTACAAGAAAACACTGAAAACCAGTAATTTTTTCCACTGAACAGCACTTTGAACATGAGTAATCAATACCCAGGTGCCACAAAAGTTTGGATGTCTAATTGGATATCAGGACTCTACTAAGTTGTAGAGAAATTGAAAGCAAAGAACATAGTTAAAGAGGTCACAAATTCAGTGAGCTTTCATTTACCAACAAACTTCAAAAAAATTTAAAAAGAGGAAAAAAAAAATTACATCTAGTGACATTTACCCAACTCACACTCCTGCAGTGCAACACATGCTGCTATGGAGATAYATGCCTGGATGGATGTTGAGAACCAAACACAAGAGCAGTAACTGARATGTTAGAATAATTTTGCCAAGAATAGGATGTTTATCAAAGAAGGGGTTAAATCAGCTTTTCAAGATACTACACAGGAACCTGGACTGTGCCAGAAGTGGAAAAAAAAAGAAAAAAAATACCCTGACACATGGCTYTTTGATCTGCAGAGTGACATGCTGCTGACCACACCCCATAAAAAGGAATTCAGCCTCCACAGCTCAACGCATTTCTGCATATTCAGAGTTCTCAGCTCTTTGCAWTACATCTTTTGTGCCCTTACATGCTCAAACAGATGAGCCACTACCATCCATCTTCCCTCACTTCTTTGGAAGGATAAAGTGGTAGACTAGCAGTAGAAAAAGAAGAGATGTACCACGTAACTTTATACCCCCAAACAAGGTTGTGTTTGATTCGGTTTTGTTTGGTTTTGTGCTCTGTTGTTTTTTTTTTTTCCTAATGTATGGTAGCCAAATTTCAAATGTCATCTTACTTTTCAGAAGTTTGATACTATACATGTGAACCACACCAATTCAGTTCTGTTCCAACCCCTATTAATGYTCCAACTTATCTTATCAAAGCTCCCACCAAGCACATTGAAGAGAGCAAAGTTCAAGAATAACACAAAAGACAGTACTTCTAACTGGGACGAAGAATTTTAAGTTAGTGAAGTCTATAAAGCTCTGCCTGACCTCTACACTTTACATAAACACACTGAACTCTAAAGGTTAGAACAACACTTTGTTTGAAGCCCTGATACTTGAGTCATATTCAAGAAAAAGGGATCCATTGTAACCCTCTACTCAAAACACCCATATAATGTAGCTGAAAAATAAAAAGGGCAAGGGTGGAAAAAGGAAAGAGGTACTAATTTTTCCATTTTAGCTGTAGGGAGTACAAGCCCTAGCTATTTGACAGCAGCTGGAATACAGCTCCTCAACAGCATTCGCTCATCTGATAAACCAATCAGCAGAACACAGATCTATTATTATTTCCCTTACATAGCAAGGCAGTTCAAGAGACTCAACTAACAGAAAACCAGCCCAGAGCAACAACAACAAAAAAATTTACAGTAGGCCTCCCAGACTAACTTAAAACAGAAGGGCAGTTCACTGTTGCAGCAGACAAGTTCTACTACAAAGGGAGAACAAGTGGAAAGATCTGCTAGTGGTACCATGTTCTCTCTCACCGGGAGTGTTGCTGGTTAGGACACTCTTCAGCCAACTTACACACTTCAAACACCCAAAAATGTTGCTAAAATAAGCAGCTGCTAAAAATCAGAAACATTGTTCTCCCCAGTAAAGCTACTTACTCTTGACTCAGGGGAAAAAAACAGGTACATTGTAAACCTGATTGGAAAACTGATCCAAGTTAAACTACATCTGACCTTTTCTTACCTCTTCCTCCTCCTGCCACGTTTCCCCTCCTGTTTTCTAGGTTAGTGTTAAGCTAGATTAGTTTCACAGTCTAGTTTGTTGAATTGTTTAATAAATGAATGCTCATACCAGTCAACATAAATCTTGAAGGTAGGTACAGTGAGTYCAGAAAGAAAAATCACAATAATGCATTATGCATCAACAACACAAAAAAAGCAACAAAAAAATCCCCTGAAAGTTACCAACCTCAAGCATTAGAGTACACAATTGCTAAATGCCAAATCAAGGGAAGAATTGAGAGTGAACTGCAGTGACTTTATTTGCACTCCATGGTTTTGGTTTACACAAGTCCCAGCTTAGGAAATTTCAGTGCCTATAATGTAGAAAGACTATCAGAGTTTAAATTTCTCAGCTCTCTATCAGCACATAAAAAGTAAACAGCTACCATATAAGAACATACAATAAGAAAGTTCAAGCCATGCCTAGAAACACTGACAAAGATTACAGTAGTTCCTGGAACACTTTAAAATTGAACTGCTTCCACATACCAGTATCTAGACATAGGGAGCACCAAAAACAATCACAGGTTTTATCAACACTACTGAAGATATGTGTATCTGCTTGCAAGCCCAGTTACACATTTCTGTTCCATGTGCAAAGAATTCAAACCAAGCACTGCATGCATGCCACACAATCCATGGATTAGTCTATGTAGCAGGTACAGTTTCATCTTTCATAAGAATTATGCTCCACAGATCCTTATAACTACAGGTTCTCAAGAGATCAGTGAACTAGTACTGCATCTACAACTAAATACACATAACTTTCTCCCTCTGCCTCTTCAACTAAATCTCTGGGTGTCATTAATCTAACCTTTCTTATACTGCTTTTACCACATAGAAATTCCTCTCAAGAGTTAATCATAAGAYAGCCTCTCAAAAATGTATGACAGCAGTGGGCAATTACTTCTTTCTGAGAGAAAAGCTGATGAGTTGAAATGGATTGCGAGAGGATACAGAAAAGAAGCCGATTTAACACTACGTGTCTGAAACAAAGGTAGTGCAACACAAAACAAACCCCATGTATTTTCTCKTACTTCAGTCTCAAGACAGTTAATGCAGTACATACACCACAGCAACTTAAAATGACCTCTATACACACCAACCACTTTTTCCACTTCTGTTAACCTGTTTTGTTYAGGGGAAATTGGGATGGTACGTTTAGGACTGTGTTCCATTCCTGTCAGCTAAACCAACCCAGTGGTTCCTTYTGCTATTACCATGTTGCTTCTGTTGCAAAAGCCCATTCCCATCCCTGTGCTAGCAGCAGGAGCCATCAGATTTTTTTTTTTTCTGCAAACCCCCATTCTGCAACAGCCAGTTCACCAGATAGTGAGTTAGAGCAGATCAGACAGGGGCCCAGTGAGTKCTGATCACGTAGCCAGAATTGCAATTACTCCATTCTAGTAACAGTTCCATGGGATTTGACAATGCAAACCAGCACTTTATTGCATTACTAAACTGTGGTTCACAGTAMGTGTTCAATGCTAATGCCCACTTGCACACCTGACTCTCTAATGCTTGTTTGAGCTATTCCCTTACATGATACTATCTTCCCTCATTGCATCAAAAACTGCCTGTGAACCTGTGCTGTGATTGAGATCTRGATTTAATTCCTGTTCTTCCAACATTTGCAGTAACACTGAGATTACTTCCCTGATCTGCTTCACGCTGGAATCACACCAAGGGTTTYACACCCCAGCTCAAAGCACAACAGAACCACAGGAACATCTTACACCAAGTATTACTGCCCATCAAATTGGATGGTGGCACTATGGCCATGGCAGGCTTGTTGGCTGTTTGAAGATGCTGGAGTGCCAAGCAAGCAAAGGAGTTCAAAGCAGGTATCATACTGAAGTCACTATTGCATGCAGTGCGTTAGTGGCCTGAAAGGTGACAGAGCACTGAGCCACCATAACAATCATTAGTAGATACAAGAAAATGTGTAGTAAAATAACTGGTTCTCCCACTACTACAATGGCAACCATAGAAAAATCACCGAAAACCATGGCAGTTTTACTAAAAAAAAAAGTGACACTAACCAGCTGCACAGTACTTACAGCCTCATGGAAAGAGAGGACACTGCTGCGTATTATAGGAATAAAGATATGAGATGTTTAATGTAGGAGTGTTGTAAGTGTGGGGATACCACCAAATGAAACAACTACAAATCTTTTGTTTGGGGGGAATTCCTCTTCTTGCAAAGTGTAATTTTGAGACAGCCTGTTCAAAAATAGCAACCTGGAGCAGAAGCTCAAATACTAAAAAAAAAAGAAAAAAGAAAATTGAAAGTTTAGATCTATCAAAACAGAATTAGATGCACTAATGTATCCTAGTTTTGAAGGAAAAAAGTCTGACAAATATTAACAAGAGTAAAGGAGTATTTGTAGGCTAGATTTCACAAGCATACAAMAATGGATTTTCACTTTGATCAAATTTCAGTTTTCATAAGAAAGCAATACCAAGRCTATTTCCTGTCAAATGTGTGCCCTTGAGCCGCAGCAGAAGAACAGTAAAACTTCTGCCCTTCCCCCAAATAGCAATGTRTTTCTTTTTTAGAAAAAGTAGCAATAATATTTTAATCTTTCACTGAAAATGGAAGTTTTGCTTAGACATTTATATTTGCACCACACACTGCAGGGTCCTAGCAAGATTTCAACATCCATGGTTGGAAYTACCTGGCACTTTCCATTAAAAATCCCCATATTACTGCTCCAAACCTCACCCACAAGCTACTGTGATAACACAGCAAAAAGCCCAACCCTGTGCTTGAAGATTTCTTGCATCCCAGCCATTACTTGGTCTCTYCTCTGTGCCTATTCATCAAAGTAATGGGAACTCCAAGTACTTGCCAACACTCTACCTGTGAAGTTCAAATGAAATTAGGCAGTGGGATCAATTACTGCTGGAAAAAACCTGCATAAATCCTKTTTTTTAAGGCTGATCACAAAGCTAGACATACAGTTCCATACTGCCAAAGCCTCCCAATCCAATGGAATAGAATTTATCAGTTCACATTACAAAGTTCTAATAAAGAGCACCAGAGAGCACTTTTTATCCTTCTAATATTCACCTCTATAAAATACCTTGCAATTTAAACGACCACAGAACTCAGTTACTGGTCAACTCAGGTACTTCAATTCTTAGCCTTCTAGCACTTTTCTATAAATACACAATTTAGAATTTGGGTATTTTGTGTTAGTTATGTCACAAAGACTGTACCTAAGACAAACCATACCAGTGAGCACTGCTGGTAAGTATAAGCAGTACTTGTCAGCACGTACTGTACAGCTGTAAGAACACCAACAGAACTGAGATCTCCAGGTGCTTTTTAAGAGCATCTAGTTTTGAACTCTGACCGAGTCATGCAAGAGTCAGGAACACCCAATAAGCACAAGTCTAAGCATCTTAGGAATGTCAGTGCTCAACATAACACACACAAAGATTTCCAGCTGAACAGACATTTTGTACAGAACACCTATTTCAAATTTCTGTTAATATATTCCATTCATTTACCATGTGGAGTCTTTTGTACCTTCAAGTATGTTTAGATACCAAATAAATAAATTTTCAGTAATGTCAGTGAAATTTTATCACTGTTTTTCTTTTCAAATTCTTTAAGTGTTAGAACATTTTGACATGAGATTTTAAAACATATTCTGCAGGTCACAAATTAACACATTAGGCTGGCAAACCCCAGGCTGTTACAAATGCACATGGGCTTTAGAGTTAAATCTGCAACCAGGCTTTGACCAACAAACAACTCAGCAACTGAGCCCTTCAAGCACAAGTCCCTAATCATCACTAGCTCTCCACTGAATATTATTTCAGTCTCACTGTTGTAAATATGAACACTGTTCACTGTGAGCCTCAACCACTGTCTTGGAGGTGTTATCTCTGGCTCAGTTTATCACTTCCTGAAAGTAGATGAGGAATCCTTGCCAGAAAAACGATTTCAAAGTGTTCAGTTAATTAAACTACAGAAATGTCAATATCGAATTTAGTATCAATACAGTAAAAGACACAAGACATCAAAATAAAATTGTTCATCCAAAAAGTTCTAGAACTGGGCGACTACTGCCCTACCATAATGTTTTTCTCACTTTACTACAAAGATATGACTCTTGAGAAGAGTCCCAAATCATACTCACCACTCCTTCCTCCACCATGTTGCCATTTCAGCCATCAACCCAGCCATTGTTCAGACCTTCCAGTTAACACTAACTTTGTTAGACTCTCCAAATCCTTAGGAATACTTTGGCAAGTGAGAACAATGAACCATTTTTACTTTAGAAGTTATTTTTAGCTATTGTAGGAGGTTATTTAATGCAACAGAATTTCAAAGGAGTAAAGGGAAACCCCTAATCCAAACCTGTTAAGTGTACTCTGCCTCCATTATCCTGACTACTCACTTTCTTGCCACTTTGTTTACACTCTCTCTCTGATAAGGGCTGCTCAACAGGCCTGCCAGGTAACAGTTCTTAACCGAGATAGCTCTTGACTAACTATTAAACCATAACCTATGTCCTTTCTCCTTAGCAGCTGCTAATAATTTCAGGGCTCCTTTCTATAAACTGAATTTCACATCATGAAAATACAAATAAATCATACCCTTAACTTTTATTCCAAATAAGACAAAGCTGAATGCGAAGCACCACCACAACACAGTCAGTGTAAAATATAAGTAATTACACGACAGTTTTGCACTTTGCAATTCTCAGTCAAAGGCCAACCCAAAAAACAACTCTGAAGAAGTTCTCTAAGCCCAGGAGATCAGCCCAGCAGAGGACTGGACTCACTGTATTTCTTTACACTCCTTCTCAGTGTGGGTCGTGCTGTGCAACTGTTTCTCAAACACACCTGACAGTATACAATTACCACCCAAAAGTTCCTTCAGTCATCCGTTGACAAGCAGGCTTCTAGGATTTTAATTTAAACTTTTAACTGAAACATATTGAATGAAATAACAGGCAATCACAGAAAGTGCCACTTGTGAGAGACATCCATCCTCAGATTTAACACCTTATCACAGCATCTATGCCAATAAATTGGCTCTCTCATCTATTCTAATTAAACTGTGCTCTTTCTATTAGAAGCATTATGTAGTGTAGTAGTGTTTAGAAAATACTATTCTCTAAATAATATTATAACTGAGAGGATTAAAAAGATACTGCAAGCATTCACAGGCATGTTCACATACACASAGGTGCTTACAAGTGCTATTGGGGCAACACAGCAAGATCAAGAAGCTTGCTCGTATGAAGCAGTTATCACGCTACTGAAAAATGTAAAAAATCCACGAACTCGGACGGCACTAATTGCCCGTCAATACAGGTACAGCAGCTTGTTAGGTATTCACTTCTTACTTTGCTCTTGTCTCAAGCGCCCGCAGACACTGAATGAAGCGCTGCTCACCCTCCCAGCCACACTAGATGTGTTTCCCCGCTCAGCCATCGGGGAGGATCGGCATTGACTCTAACACTCTACTTGAACATGAAGGATTCTATTTCCCCCAAGAAAGGAAACGTCTGTTGAAACAATACAGATAAGCAATTCCTCAGTGTTCACACCCCACCTCCCCAAAACAAACAAACAAAAACCCCAACCGAGGTGCCCGCCGCCCCGAGGCGGCACACGTGCCGAGTGCCAGCGCTTACAGGGACAGGGGCGGGGAGGGGAGGCTGCATTTGCCCGGGCGGAGCGCAGCGGGAGCAGCTCCGGTCCCGGGGCTCCTCCAGGCGGGAACGCCGCCGGTGCCCGCGCGCTCCCGCCAGCCGGACACGCGCGGGGGAGTCACGTGACCCGGGAAACCTCCCGGCACGAGAGCCTCCGGGGCAGCCCCGGGAGCGGGGGGTGGGGGGGGAGAGCTGCCGTCGCCATGACAACTTCCAGGGGGAGGGAAAACTTCAAATCCCAACCGTCAGTGCAGGAGCGGCTCCCTCTTAAAGGCGCACGCACACACAGACACACACACAGAGGCGGGCTCCCTTCCCCCCTCCGCCCCCCAGGCAGTGGCGATGGAGGAGGAGAGGAGGGGGGCAGCCACCGGCGCTCACCGCGCGAACGACGAGAAGCCGAGACAAAAGGACCCGAGCCGAGAAAGGGTCTCGGTCGGCGGTGACGGGAGGGACCCAGCGGCCCAAGGCAAAGCCGTAATACCCAGCCTCTACTGCCCGGAGGCGGCTTAGGACCTTCGCTCTCGCCTACACACTCCGTCTCCGCTCCCACCCTCCAAGAAAGCCGCTGGAGCCGCTTCTCCATCCCCACTCTCCCCCTCCGCCCACCCGACAGACCTGGGCTCGGAGAGCCTCGCCCGCCCCGCTGCCCGTTCCCTTCACGGATCCCGCTCATCGCCCCGTCCCTCGCCCCTCGGTCCCCCCCGCTGCAGCCGGGACACGCCGCCGCCCCCTCTCTTACCCACACAGTGCATGAGCCGGTGCCGCCAGGAGTCGAGTTCTCGGCGGACTCCCCTGCGCTCCGCCGTGCAGCGGGGGCTCCGGCACTGGGAGGCGGCGGCAGGAGGAGCGGGAGCCGCGGCGGCCATTCCTTCTGTTCCCTTTTCCATCTGCCTCTGACCTCACGCCCGCTCATTTACATACGAGCGCGCGCTCCCCCGGCTCCTCTCCCTCCCCCCCACCCCCCTTTGCCTCGTCGAGCGCGCGCCCGCGGTCCCCCTTCCCCCCCTCAGCATCCGGCGCGGGGAGCGCGCGCGCCGCCTGGCGGGGTGACTGATGCGCGTCCCCGCTCCCCGCGGTTCCCCCGCCCCGCCGCCCGCCCTGCCCGGGCCCCGGTTCTCCCCTACAGACCGCGGGCCGGGCCGAGAACCGGGCCGAGAACCGACAACCCTTCTCTTCCCGCCACTGCCCTGCTGCCCATGGATTTCCTCCGGCCTACAGCTCCCGCAGGGCAGCGCGCCACCTGCTCCGGCCCGGCCAGGGCAGGCGGCAGCAAGGCACGCCGGGAGCTGTAGTTCGTGAGGGACGGGAGCGGCACCGCCCCCGAGGTTTCTCCCCGGGTGGGCAGCACCGCCGGCCCTCCCAGCGGCCCCAGCGCCCCGCGCCTCATAGTGCCGGGCTCAGAGCACCTCAAAAACCAGCACGGGTCTCGCCTTCATCCCACGGTCTGTCCTGGGCGGTGCTTGGAGCGGGGCTCCTGGCTCAGGTGCCCCGCCGCCTCTTCCAGCCCCTCGCCCACACSCGCCCCGGTGCTGCCGGCCGCTCGCTCGCTCCCCCTCCGCCGCTGCCACCACGGCACGGACGCGGCTGCCACACAGCGCTGTGCCTTCCGAGCCAGTTCGCCAGGTTCACTCCGCAGGGAGATTTTCAAAGTTTACTGAACTGCTGCCCGGTTCCCCAGTCTGTTTTCAACGGCTTTGCTTTCAGCCCAGTTTTTATGGGGGTGTTGGTCATGTAGAACCGGACAGGGAGGTTTGCTGGGGGACTGGAGTCACACAGCGTTATCTCCCACCACCCCTTTAGAAAAGACTAGCATGAAAACTAGGAGCCAAATCAGTTCAGTTCAGTATCTAGAAGCACGCCTGAGAAGGCTTACTATCAACCTACACACTGAAGTCAGATTAAGGTGACTGCAAGAAAGTTAACACACAAACGTCAGATTGCATTACTTGCAGCATTTGACAACCACTTGGACGGGCGGTTGTGCTGCTCTGCTCTGCCCCTCGTGTTGTGCCTCCAGCGCAGGACACGTATCCCTCCGCACCAGTCTACTGTGACAATCGCTATCCATGTCTTCTTGCAAGAGAGCAATTAGCAGTCTTTAATTCACTAGACAGAAGAATCGAGATCTGCAGTTTTCTCAGATCCTGGTGTGTCTTTGACTGCCTTCTCCTCCCCCATACTCTTCTTCTCAAACCAGTCTACGTAAGCAGTGTCACTTCAGCAAGAAAGTACATTTTCCGTGCTTATTTGGAGGTTGTGATAGAAAACAGGATTTATCAAGGCCACAGAAAAGACAAGGCACCATTGCTTCTCCTCTTACTCCCCTATATGGGTTGAAGGTGCAAGGCTGGAAAGAATCAAATCATCTTATCTATACCCAACTGTCTTCTTGTTCTAGAGTATGAGCAGAGTTAACAGCAGCAATACTGTGTAGAAACTGCAGAAGAGCTTCAAGTTTAAACAATTCCCCACTCATTCATCCCTCTACATATCCGTGTAGACTGACAGAAGCAAGGCTATGTAGGAGTGGAGCCCTTATCACGTTTTAATGGTGCCTTTCAGGAAAATGGCAAGACTGGAAGTGCAGGTGTAAAGGCAGCCTGTTGCTTCCTCTAACTTTTCATCATGGTAGCCAGCAGTAAATTCTCAGTCTCCTTCTTCACTTCAGATCTGTTGCAAATACCTTGGGTTTAATACTGGCCTTCTGAACAGCAACAAAAATTTTCATTCTTACATCAAAGAAATGGCAAAACCCAGGGTGACTCAGAGAAGAGAAAACCCCCACAAATTAAAATGTAACCTTATTTGGATAATGCATCAGTTTCAAWCTATTAGTACCCCTCCTGTAATTTTTTTTTTTTTGCCATAAGACTGGTTAAAAACAAATCTGCCATTAATGGGTTCCTACTGCAAATCTTACCTGATGGATATTGCCTTCTGAACTTCATAAAGGTGCTCTTTTTTTTTTACAGGTGAAGGACACATTCAGGGATTTCTTACAGAGACCCTGAAGTTCAGTTCTGCTTCCACTGGAACAAACAAAACTTCGGGAATAGATGGCAGATCACATAATTTTTTGTAAAGAAATTTCATAAAAATAAACTCAGTCACTCCTGTAAAACAGCTAATCGAGCTTAATGAATTCAACACAAAAGAATTTTAAATGAATGGTGTTTGACTGAATCCCTGAGCTTCAGGGACACCTTAAAAATCTTGGTGGACAGATTTCAGAGATGAGGAGAAAAGGAGAAAGAAATCTTTTTCAACTGAATTTTTACAGTTTTGAACCCCTAGTCCTTCTGAAAATACTGCCTAGAAATCAGATATGCTGTATAGACTAGTTTTGCACCACTCCCTCCCTTGGAGAAGTTTTATTTTTCCAAACAAAACTGAACCAGGTAAGCCAAGGATCCTGCTTCAAACTTTCAGGGATGTTATTTTTACAGTAATGGTACTGGTTTTTCTTCTCTATGAAAATGACTTTCCAGCCAAGAGATTATTTCTTATGTGGATTTGTACTTGCTTTTATAGAAACATTTCCAGTTTTCTGAACAAGGGTTGGATCAAAACTCCAAGGCTGATTGAGGGCAGAAGCTGAAGCAGTGAGGGGTAATTTMAATTTGGTTAATTTTAGCTGCCTGTGCTGGCTAATTTTTATGGGATCAGAGTGCCAGTTACTTGTAAATGGCTCTGTAGACAAAGTCCAGTACAATTTTTTTTGAAGCTACAAGAATTATTACTGTTGTTCTTCCTGTGTGTTTCCTCCCATATTCATTTGGGRGTAAAGAGAAATTCAAACACTCAGAGATGCTTACAGTTTGATACCACAACCCCATCAAAATCTGACATTTTGAATTAATTTTTGAATTAATTTTTTGAGCATATTGGGGAGATTTAACAATCTTATTGATTTAACTGTCTTATGAACACTGCAAAATTGTTCATCACCAGAACCTCTTTATGATTAGTCCCCAAAGGTGAAACTCACTCCTGTACAGATAGTTTTGCATGGGTCTTTGTCAGATAAGTGCTGCTTTATGGAAACTGGGGGCAATGATGAAGTGTAATTAAAACAGTCTAACTTGAACAGTCAAAACCTTGCAGCAAGCCTTCTTCAGATGCAATCAGTGGTGAGCTAGTCTTTCAAATGAATGCAATTTGTAAACCTTGAAATTGTCAGTGTCTTGGTAAAACAGAAAGGGTTAAATGATGAATTCTGTGATAGCTTTATGAATGAATATTCCATGATACTTGAAAGATATACTGCAACAGAAAATAAAAGGGTGGAAACAATGACACTAGAGGATATTTCACCACAAACAGTGACATGATCATTCTTTTTCCTTCAGCAGAGGCAGCTGGACCAGCAGCTGTGGAGCAGTGCAGCAAGAATGCTGGGAGAGAGGGGCCAGCCCCTTATCCATCACTTCTGTGTCTGTGGTGGCAAGCAGCACAGCCTAGGTAAAAAGATTATCCCTAATCTAGTAATTTAGACTTTGCTTTTTCATGACAACCTCAATCAGTGTGAAGGTACACAAAAATATGTTCATAATCCAGATGTTGCTGGGTTAGGGGCTCTGTGAGTCTTGAAAGCTAAACTCCAAACATTTCTTTGCATTATCATAAGTTCTAAATGAATATGAAGGGAAATGGAAGRAAAATGAAAGAACAAACTCTAACAGGAACAATTGGAAAAGTTTTCATTTCACATACAAAGGGAAGAATGAACTTTTTAACAGAGCAGAAAAGTCAGGCAACTTCAGATCTCCTCAYTGACTTTTGGATCACCAGGAAGAAATATTATTTGTAAGCATTCCAGGTTTACATCTTTTATATCCCTATGCTCATATAAAATTCAAAATAGTTTACAAATTATAATGGGTGGAGAGACTRTAACTTAATATCAAATATCTTACAGATGAAGAAAGAAATTATSTGTTCATGCCTGACACTTCAGGGTATGTAGATATTATTAGTTGTAAGGGATCCATATAGATCAGTGTGCCCAACTCCTGGCCCCACACAAGAAAACCCCCAAAATCACATCACCCATATCARGTATATCTCAGGATATGCATTTAGTATTCAATAACTGTGTATTTCAGTAAAATATACAGTTAAAAATACTGCTGTCTCCTTATTACAGAGTCTGCTTTTGTGATTCTCATTGGCATTAGCTAATTCCACTGCCTGTATTTCTGTTCCTATTATTGACCTAATTCTTAGTATGAAAGATGATTATTTCAGGCAGATRACCATTTCTTACAAACATCTTTGTCCTTTGTATAYRAAGGTATAAAATGGGAATATGATTMTTGTGTTCTAGCAGYAATGCTCCTCAATCTGTGAGCATCTAACTAGGTGAAACAAAGTTTGTATCTGAGTGGATGTRCTGTTATCACATCATCTAATTAGCTCAGTGAAAAGCACTAAGCTTTTCAAGAACACCAATATTCTTCATGTCCTATCGACTTATATCAGCTAGTTTAGTTAAATAGAGATGTCACTTCCATATATCAAACTAGCCTTGTTTGTAGCAAGCAAGCATTATAATGAAACTCTACAGTAAATGTTTATAAAATAAATGCACTTGGTTTTATGTGGGTAACTGAAACGCTCTCCCTTATATATAATTTTAGAATATACAGTGAAATTTTCATAGGTTATTTTCAGGTATTTGTTTGTTGTTACTGTTTAGAGACTAAGGATCTAGTGATACTGRGGCCAAAGGGCTGTGATCTCATTGCATGCATGTTCTGCTACACAAGAGAACACATGCATTGTATTTAGACAAATTCTTAGAGCTAGAAAACAATCACACAACTTTTATGGTGAGCTGAGCACACTTGATCATAGTAAAATCATGTTACTTTATAGAATCGTTCCACAAAGCAGAGCTATGTTTCTGTAAATTTGAAAAAAAATGTGACTTCAAACAGCATAAGCTTGTAAGGTAAAATAAAATATTAATATGCAACTATATGAAAGACTCCATGGTGTTATATTATAAAAAACAARTAGAAGAGAAACTTTTGTTTAGAAYTAATTTAAAACATTTATTAATCTCAAAGTGCTCTTATGAGGATATCTTTTTTCAGTACTAGTCCAGCAGAAAAAGGTGTGTTAGTGAAAGCAGTCAGCTTGAAATGCCAGAAAATAACAAATTACTCTCCTGTAGATTAGACTGCTGTTTTAACATGCCATTATTTGACTATTAAAATTAAATTTGGAGGGAAGGTAAAATCTGATCTATACCCCTAAGTGATGTCTCTATAGCACTATCTATCAAATATGGCTGGTTTTCCTTCCATTTAAGCCGTTATCCCATGTTCCACACAGCCCAGTAATGTCACTCACTCTCTCTAAAGTTTCCCATGTGGCCAAGTAATTTAAGTATGCCATCAGCAGAGCAACTCTGCAGCTGAAAATATACTGCTATTAAATCCAGAGAGAATAGATCACTAATTGCAGCTTAATATTAGAGATGGACATGAAATATTGAGCCAGCCATCAGAGAATGCACTGRTAATCCAAACTTGTGTTATAATTGAAAAGACAAAGAACTGTTTATGTCTTCATGAATGACTTTTACAATTACAGTAGCTAAGAACTTGCTAAAGCTAAGTAAGATAAGGATTGCTATTTCTGTTGCAGACTACAGCTTAATTATTATTTAAACGAAGAAATAACCTTTTTTCCAAAACCTAGCCTTCCTTGTATGGAMTGTCACACTGGGTAGGTTTCCCTGGATGAAAAGAGCATGTGAAAGGACACAGCATGTGGAGCATCAGAGGAGKTGGTTCCTTCTCCCTGAAGGATTGCAATATAAATGAARGATTTCATAAGCAACATCCAGTTCTCAAACTGGCTGCTCCATGAGAGCCATTGCCCAGGAAGCAAAGCATGGGATAGCACCTCCTAGGTCTCTACCATCTTCCCAGGACTATAAGTCAGTGACAAGGGAGGTGTATGCCTGTACAATACAGGGTTTTTATTTTACTGCAGAAATTCCTGTTTTGGAGTCCTTTGCACCTCTTTCCAGCTGTARTTTCCAGAATAGGCTGCAATTTTATAACCAACCTAACCAGCATCCACCATGAATGGTAGTCACTWGGGTAAGGCAGTTTATTTCCTGTAACATCACTTGCAGAATTATTGCCTCTTGAAGTAGAACTATTCCTGGATTGATTTAGAACAACTATTTTTATCACATATTTGGGCTTCATCTTATCAATTTTATGWATAACCTTTCTTTCAGCTGAATTGCATGTGGTTTAGGTTATGTTCTGAATCCCCCACTGATCTCCCCTTTCCCTACCAATTCCATATCTGTTTTCAAGCTAAACTTCTTGAATTGAAAAAAGTAAAAGAAAAAGTAGCTGGATCAGTCTTGTGGTGTTTAGTTTGCTGTGACCTTAGATTTCTTCACATAACTATATTCTTGAAATATTTGGATTTTTGTCCKCTGGTTCTCCACAAGCATCTTTTCATGTTGTTATAATCAATCTCAGTAGTGCTGCAAATGTACTGAAAATAGCATTTCTATTTTGTAAAGGCAGTTAATTCAACATAACCAAGATGTTCTCTTATTTTCTTTTTTTCATACTGAGATTTTAAAATCAAACATGGAATGTTTTTTTTGGTCCATGTTATTTCTCAAGTACTTTTTTTTAAATTTCTTATTTTCTTACATTTACCATTTTCACTTTAATTTTGAAGATTGTTTTTGTATTAGGCTAATTCAAACAAAGTAATAGAACAAATAAAGATTCATATTAAGTATTCCTTTTTAGGGCTACATTAARTAATCCCCTCAGCTAATAAAAAAGTGAAATCACAGTAGGCTGAATACGACAAACTGAACAGCTCCTTGTTGAATTCCTGCTGAGAAAAGTAGACAGCAGAGATGATTTACTGCAGATCATCATGAGAAAAAGTGTGATATTTCTGTTGTCCTTTCCCAAAATTTGATCATCCTTGAAAAAGCCTTTTTCATTTCAAGTATTCATGGACTGAGATGCAAAGCAAAATAATCCTTTCCTTCTCTATTTTAGGCAAGGCAACTTCCCCATAAAATCCAAACATTTTGAGGGTTTCTTCCTTTTCTTCCTCTTGTTTAAAATTTAAGTGTTTGATTTCCCACCGTTTGCCATGAAGAATGTTTTCTCAGCTAGATATCTATATTCCCTGGCAATACCTCCCCACAGTGCAGAACAAGCTGGCTGAGAAGCTGGTGTGGAACATTTCAGAGCAAAGCTGGGATTCCTCTCCTTCAAGTTTGAGCCCAGTGCCATAGTGATTCAGATCCATTCCTTCTCCATCCATTCTCTCTAGTCTATTACATTCCATTTTGCATTTTGTMTTGCCTTTCTACTTCGGGTTGAATCAAGGTATGTTTGCAACCTTTTCTGCACTTTCAAAGGAAAGCCAAGGGGCTCCTGTCTCCTGGTTCTAGAGTCTTGGGCTTAAAGACACAACAGAATTTGTAGTGTTAGAGCTGACAGTGTTTTGTTCTTTAAGGTAGAAACTCTATCTTAACTATTGTGCTATACTGTTAAAAATTACCCACTTAAATATTACACAAATATTTTCACAAGGCTGTATCATCACTCCAACAGATTTGGCTGACAAGGTTTCATAGCGAGTACTTTTCAAACCTTTGTAATAAGCCTTTACTATTTAGATTATTTCTCATGTTCTTAGCCTTTTATGCATTCTCAYAATCAGCTTTTTCTCAGCATTTATCAGTCAGGTGTTGCTGCATTAATATAGATTCCAGTGAGATACCCCATCAGACTGGAGAGTCAAAGTAAGTGCTYAGAATGTCTTAAGCCAACAGCATTTGTTGCTGATAATTTAAGTGGGGTCTGGTCTTTCATTATTGTATCTACAGGTCTATGAAACTGGAAGAGATTTAACAGAAAACTAATTGTAGAAATGGCATAAGCTTTTAAAATCCAAAGCAATTTTGATCTCAAATTCTGTGCCCAGTGAAAGCATAACAGTAACAAGTTTCCTACCTGTGTACTGTTGCAAAATGTTTCTTAGATTTAACCAAACATGCCAGTTCTCATCTTGCTGTTTCTTATCTCTACAGAACTAAATACAATCACAGCATTCTGAGGTTTGGGCTTTTTTTCCTAGGACAACAYTCTCTGGTTATTTTCAGCTTCACAAAGCATTTGGTTAGAACAGCCATACATTCTCTTGTTAAGGATATCTAAGAGGACTGTGATTAATGTTTAAAGAGCTCCATGTGTACCCAATTATGAAACCAATTAATTTAGTCAAAGACTAGATTAACTGCCATCTGTGGCCTGATTGTTTCTTAAATTTGAGTACTTCTGATCAAAGTTGCCACAAACAGTCTTACACAGCATGTGACAAATCAATGTCGTCCAAGGATGTGTGGATATGAAGAGAGTTCATCATTAAGTGTTCAATATTATTACACAGCTTCTATCACCAGTCTTTACAGCATATATTATTTGAGATACATTTTATTTGTTTCACTAGARGTGAAACCTTGGAGCTTGTTAATAAAATAATGCTGTTATTACTTATATAACAGATAATACAAAAACCATGTCTAGGATGAGATGATAAACATAAACACAATAGTGGACAAAAGGCAACGGGAAGGCATGAAAAAAAAGCAATCTGGAGAAACGAATGAAGTTGAAATTTTAACTCAGATTTGCCCTCATGATAAGACCTTGCATGGATGTACAGCTGATCACCAACCAGACCATGCACCTATACAGCTATTTGATTTTGCTTTTCTCTTTTACACTTCACAAAGACCCTTCATACAGTATACGATATTCAGCTGATTTATCCAACATGGGAATTGGCTATATCATCCCCAGCTACAATTTACTCTGGGAAACACATCTGTGCTCTGACTAGAGCAGAGAAAATGAGGTAGTAGGTTTATCTAAAGATAGAAACCTAAAAAATGCTAGAGATTGCAGACATGGGAAAATAGTCACCTTTTTGATAATCTGGAAAGATATTTTCTCTTAATTAAAGAGATATTCAGCCAAGCAATAGCATGCTATGAAGCAGAGAAATGCATGTAAAACAAATCCTTCTGGACCAGTATGTTTCCTTAAAATGCCAGTTTGTGACATTGAAAACAACAAAACCACATTAAAGATGAGGAAACAGTTCAATTCCATGCAGAATCCAGATCATCTGCAACAGATTTTTCTCTCAGAAACAAAGCCACACACACACATATATATATGTATAAATATCTTTATGTACACATACAAAACCCAGTAGCAATTCCTTGTCGTGCAAGCCAACCTCAGGATGAAAATTAAAGTCAAAAGAAAGGAATGTTGAAACATATTCTTACACATTTATCTTCCTTCAAATTCCTTCTTATAAATATGAGAAAAATTAGGCATGAATGAATTTTACCAGTGCAGCAAAAGTATGCAAAGAAAGGGTCATTATGACAGCTTTTCCTACTGCCTATTGAGAGGAAATAGAGCTTCTTTGTCTAAATGATAGGCAAGAGTAGCTAGAGGAAGAGATTGTAAGGAAATCCTCTTGGTACAAGGTATACAAACCTCTAAGCTCCATAAGTTTCTTGAAGTTTCATTTTAGAGACCTTTCTTTTAATTTTGGTATAGTTTGCTTCAGAAATGATAACTTAGGAGTCTTCTTTCCTCAAAATATTAAGGGATCTGGTAGTCCTCTTGCATCTTTCACTGAGGAGGAGTGGGGATCCTGGAGTTTATGGAAAGGTTGTTTGAAGACTTGCTCACTTGCCTCTAACATAACTAATGCTCCTATCTCCAGCAGATATTGTGGGCTTTTAAACAGTGTCAGCAGATTTATTATTAAAAAATCTCTGACAAACAACAAAACAATGAAATGAACCCAAAACAGAATTTACCCTGCCCCCCCGTAATATGCCATCTTCAAAAGAATCAGAGCAAAGGAAAATATATTCAAAAATTACCCCGTAAAAAAGCTGAGAAATRCAAAACACAAGGTCATCACTCCCTAAATTAGGGCTTGTGGTGCAAGCCAGCAACCAATGACAAAAACCTCTCTACATTATCAACCCAGTGCTCAGCAAAAATCCAAAACCTAGCCCCATACCAGCCACTAGGAAAAAAATTACCCCAGACGAAACCAACACAGCTATAATCAAAATCTGTTTCCTTTTCTTTCCTTTCTTCTAAAAGAGATGCATTTCAGATTAGAAAATAGAACACRGAGGCTATTTTTATCTAACCTGATTACCCAAGCTTAGAGCTATAACCAGGCCTATTATAACAGTCAATTGAACTTTTTGTACATASCTTACTTTATGTTATGCTTTGTTAATAAATCTATGACTGGGTACAGAAAGAACAGCTACCTCTCTGTACTGCTCTGGTGTTACACTCTGCTCGAGTGAAGTCCATAGGCAGAAGGGGGAAATTCCCCTGAGAGCAGTCAACCATATTCACCTGGGAGAAGGTGTCACTGTGAAATAATAGGATTATTGCAATAAGTGGTTTCYTTACTACTTGATGAGAAAAACTCTTGCCTTTTTAGGAGGGTGAGAAAGAGTCTGAGGAAGAGCACATTGCAAGTAGCACTAATGCTCAAATAGCCAAGCCTTAGAGGGAATGGAAAGAATTTTTCTTTGTTGAGGCATTTGTACAGACTGTGTTTAGTTCAGGGAATTTCTGAATAAGAAAAATTACCTTCAATGAAGGTTGTAGCCTCTAGGGGCTTAGCAGGTAGGGGACAGGTTTGTTCTCAGACTAKTTTTTAAGCATCTCAATATTCCTCGATTTGCACTTGTTACGGACATAGTTTGTTCTACTTTTTATGGATTATAAATCCRTCATATCTTTGAGTGACTTTACCTTAAGAAAAGGGGAAACTGAGCTAATGTCAAGGTTCTGGCCGAATTTGTGGGGGTTTTTGGTGGTTTTTTTGGTTGTTGTTTGTTTGTTTTGTTGTGTTTTGTTTTGTTTTTGTTAATATAACTTAAAGCCTTGGTTCTGCTAGAATGTTTACATGGACAAGTGTTTGCTCTTCCAATAATTCCATCCTAACTTACTTGACTGCAGGTAAAAAATAAATATCCTTGTGTTCTTATTTCATTGCTCAGCTCAATATCTGCAGAATAATTGTTTCTTTTGTCATTCTTTAATAATTTTTGTCACTTTTACCAAGGTGAATGTTTAGTAAAGCTTTGTTTAGTCTATGCAAAACTGAGGTTATGTCTATGCTATATGAGGCTATCTTTTTTTTTCTGGGGAAAAATTTGATAACAAGCTTGAAATATAACAGGCACAGGGATAGTTCCCTACCCCTGAAAGGAGCTGTAGTGAGTACTTAACAACCTGAAYAACAATTTTTAGAGAGCAAATATCAAACTATGGATTAATAGGTGCCCTTGCTGGTGCTGTAACTGTTGTAACTATGTCTGTCTCAGTTCTGGTGTGAGCAGACCAAACTACATTTATGGAAACCCGGGAGTTTTTCAGAACAGCTAATGATGTTGTTTCCACTTTTTATGACAWTTTGGAGAATGTTTAGGAAACACAAATGTGTGGAAGTGGTATGAATTCAGTGAGCATAAAACATTCCATCCTGAATGATCACTTTCAGAAATAGATGTCCAGTTGTTTGCAATGAGCAACAGGATTATACTAATTCTAGCTCATGTTTTCTTATTTATTGTGATTTTTATAGTATGCTTTAATAATATCAACTGTATGTATTTACAGCTCTTTAAAAATTAACATTTTAATTAAACTGCACTGAAATTATGTCCCTGTAAATATTTACTCAGAAAGCTTCTCACTGGGGTGAGGGACAGGAAACATATACACTGAGCAATTATGGCTGGAATTACTGCAAACCTAACAACCGTATCTGTTTAGCAATAGAKGTAAGAAATGGTACAAATTGTTATAATATGAAGGAAAACAAAAAGCAAAAGGGAAATGAAATGTTTTTGTATAAATAGGCTATTGCTTAGAAACATATCAATCTCAAATTACAAAAATCAAACAGATTTYTAAATAAAGTTCAAACTGGTGTGACAGCATTGAAAAAAGCTAACAAAATCAGCATGAATAGAATTTACCCAGCTTCATTCACTTCCTTTAACCTGAATACTTTCTTTGCATGCTTCTGTGTAGAACTATAAAATGGAGTCTACRTAAAGATATAGTTATCAGTTACACCAGTGTATGGCTCTAATTCAGGAAAGCACTTAAGTAGGTGATTAACTTCAAGCAYGCACTTACCCACTTTCCTAATTATGAACTTAAGTGCATACCRTAAGTTCTTTCCTGCACTGGTTTCATGCAGTGCCTGCTGACCACAGAGAGCACCGTGCTATCTGAGCCAGCCCAAAAGGACCCTGCTCAGGGGCTGGACATGGTCTGTGGGCACAGCTGCCTGGCACTTGGGGTGAGTTCACTGACTGGCTTCCAGTGCTCAGAGTGGCTTGGTAAARCCTAATGTGTAAGGCAGCTTGCAGTATATATGCTTCCTTCTCTTCATCTCTTCTATTTTTCCAGCATACAGATATTTCTTTTGGCGGGAGAGTACTACTAGATCTCAAAATCAGAGGAATTGGATAGTAGCTCAAATAAAGGGCTTATGAAGCCTAAAGTATGATCCCAGCAGACCTTACTCAGCAGTTGTTTTATTCTAGATGTACTTAACTTCCTTTGCTTCTTTTCCTTTTAATGTGTATAGGTGTCCAGACACTTGTTTCTCTGCATGTCCTGCTTGGAGTTTTCCTATGTTCTGCCTTAGTCTGGCAGCAATCTGGGAACCATTTCTCTACCAAATCCTCTAAGCAGCTTCATCTGGGAGGTATTCTCAGAGCATACCTAATACTTACTACAGGATTAGGCCCCTGACAAAATACAATARAAGTTGTAATGTTTTCTAAATCAGGGCCAGGAATCACTTTCTGTAATGGCAGCTACAACAACCTCCAGACTTTCATTGAGTATTCCTGTGTTTACCAGAAATGTCTCAATCAATAAGTTAAAATTGGGCTCTCCTTTTCTGATCCAATCTATGACAAATTCCTTTCTGTATGATGTCACGGTGTCACTAGTATAGAGAGAGGGCACATTCTCCCCCAAATCACCCAGAGGTTCATGGTTACAGATTTTTTTTTGAGGGAGAGAGGTTTAAATCCCTGCAGATGGAAGCAAGAGTGGAGTCTGGATCACCTTGTTGAGTTTTTTATTTAAGAGGTGAAGATGCTTTGTCAAGAAGGATTTGTCAGAGATAACCTGGAAGCTTAAGTCTCAAGGATGGCTTATCACTAGATATTTTGGGAAACCCAAAGAATTACAAGGTGAACCATTGGCAAGGGAGCACTTAATGTTCCATTAAATTATTATATACCTCATAAGAAGAGAGAAACTTCCTGCCATCTGTTTCATTCACCACAGTTTTTATAACTTCTTGTAAAAATCTTGGATTTAAATGATTTGTACATTTAAACATCAAAATTCCTATAGCATTTTTCTGGACAGAAGGACTATATTTGTATCAGCAAGAGGTTTTCCTCATTGAACCTGTAGAGTTTTGTACTGGTGATTGTGTCTTATATTCCTGTTATTTATAATTTTTGAGGTTTTCTTTGGATTTGCATTAATCTGTCCCCTGGCTTAGATGTCCAGCCAAGAGTGGACACTATTTCACATGCTTCTGGTATATACCTTCTACCTCAGCTTTATCTGAAAGGAATTTTGGACTCTGAACCAGCTCCATGGTGTGAAGTGGAGCATAGCAGGTGGCAATGAGTGGGAAATGGGCTTGAGAACAGTCATCTTTGAACTAAAATGCTAATGTGATATAATATTCCTTCAGTGAAGGTGATAATCCAATTTATTAACAGCAATACCTGATGGTGTTGAAACATAAGCATTATTTTACTCAGGACTTGGATATACATGGAAGGACTATGGAGAGTACATGACAGTAACTCCATACTATCTCAGAACAAGTAGTGAATTCAATGAATAGAGCAATAAGAGTTTTTTGGTAAATGGGTGCTTATTTTCTAAGTAAAGAGATGGTCTCTTAGCATCTTTCATCATATGAACACAAAAATTCAGTAGATATTCCTGCAATTAAAAAAAATCCCATAAAATTTTCAGAAAATCTTTCCAAAGTCTTGCATCTGGTATTTAACAGCACTTTTGCTCTGCTGGCCATGCTGCTTTTGATGCAGCCCAGGATGCTCTTGGCTTTCTGGGTTGTGAGTGGACATTGCTGGGTCACGTTGAGCTTCTCATCAGCCAGCACCCCTGAGTCTTCTGCCTCAGGCTGCTCTCAATCCTTTCTCCTGCCAGCCTGTGTTTGTTCTTGGGGTTGCCCTTACCTAGGTGGAGGACCTTGAACTTGGGCTCATTGAATTTCATGGTCTTATAACATATTGAAAAGTGGTTCAATAAAAGACTAAAATAAGACCAGTGGTAATCTGCTCCTGCCTATAAATGCAAACACAGGTTTTGTGGGCTTAATTTTAACCATGTTATTTTTCATCTCTAATTTCTTGGTTCCATATCTTTGCAAGTTTCATTTAACAGGGTATTTGCTCAGATATCCTGTCGGTGCAAACCCTATGGCTTTTAAACCCCACATCTGCTGTTTGGAATTGTAATTGACTCACTAAAATTGTTTTAAAGACACATAAAAAGTGAAGATATTATTTGAACAGAAAAAGACTCAAGTCTGCATAGAAGCCTGATATGTGTGCCAGCATTAAATGCCAGCTGGGTTATTGAAGATTTTGATCATATAACTGTGATTGTTTCAGTGAATTTTATTGTAGTAGGTATACTAGGGTACTCTCAGTCAATATGAATCATCAGAAAGATATAAAGTAAATAAGTACTCACCTAAGTAAAGCAATAACTCAGAAGAGACAGGTAATTTTATATATAAAAGTAATATCCTTGCTGCAAATTTGTCCCCAGGTTGTATCTCCATTATCTCTCTCTCCAGGTTCTCACTAAAGTTACAATGGACATTAATTTTGCACCCACTGTGCTCAGTAGTGCTGCCATCTTCATCACTTATATCAGATAATTGACTTGATTTAGAGGATTTTTTTTGTGTATTCTGCCTAAGAAACAGAAAGAACTTCACTTCCTATATTCTTGCTGTCAAATTGATGCCAACATAGCATAGTGCTGTTTACAGTTGCTTCCTCACTTCTAGTTTCTGTTTTGATTCTCTACTGATTAGTCTTTCCACACAAAATATGAAGTCTTTCAATGCATCTTGCATGGACCTTGGTCACTCAGAAGTCCCATAAATTTTTAGTAAAAACATGCATAATTACATTTTAAACTTGTGGAATATTACTTCAGTGTTACAGAGATGCATTTCTTTTAAAATTTTATCAGGAAAATAAAGACAATCTTTTGAAATTTAAATGATTAATCTCATACAGCAGCTAAATTTGCAGTTAAGATTAAAAGAAAGAATTATTTTGTCCTTAAAATGCCAGAATATGAATTGAGAATTTCACTTGAGTTTTTGGGGCATCAATGGGAAGTGTAAATGAAACATTAGGTACATATGAAAACACAGACTCATGCAATTTGCATCTTTGGARCCATTCTCTCACATGTGTAAGTTAAGTGGCAGGTGATGCCTGGCTTTCCAGTGTGACAGTAGTTGAGTTCAGTGCTGTGCAGAAGGCAGCATGTGCCAGGTTAGGGACTGGGTGCAAGCTGGAGATTGCCAGTGAGCAGCACTCCCCTCCCTCAGTCTCCCCACTTTACTTTCTATCCCTGATGAGATGACACATTTTTGTAGCAGTCACAGAGACAGAGGGACTGGCCTGGAGGGCTGTGTGGAGCTGACCTTTTTGGCTCTGTGGTTCCCAAAACCTCTCCTGTGCTGGCCTAGCACATACCAGGAAGCTTCTAAACTATTTGCAAAACAGGGCTGAAAAAACCAACACAGGGTAATGGCTGTTTGCTATGTAAATTTATCTTATTCTTAAGGATTCTTGCYCACTGTTAGAAATTAATTCACAATATTTTATTTTACATATGTAATTTTCATTGTTTAACCCATTAAATAATTAATGTTTGTAGAAATGAAGTCTAATCTGAAAGTCAAAGCATTTTATGTTCTGTCATGAACTATTATTTTGATGCAAGTAAAATAATTTTTAAAGATGTACAGTATTTCACAGCTATTGTGAAAGAAATATCAGAAGAAGTGATTAATTTTATTCTTTAAAATATTTGTATTATATTATTCTGTGAAAATTCACCAAAAATTAAGTTTTTAGATAGGATTTCCCATGTAAGATTCTTTGATATCTACTTTTACAAAAGGAAAATAAAATACAAATTAATGTGATATTYTGAGCTCCACAGTTGCTCATTTTATGCTAATAGCATTTTAAAATTTTAAAGATGAAAACTGACATAAGATATAAGCTGTTAAGCACTTTAATTTTATCTGCACTTTTTGTGTCAAAAATAATTTTAATGTTAAAGGACAACTGTAGACTCCTAATGACTTGAATACAGTTTGACTGTTTTCATGAAGTGCTCTGTGGGATGTCAGAATATTTAATTCAGGATGTTAAAAACATCCCAAAATGTCACAATAATTATATCACAGCAGGCAATTAAAACACTGGAAAATGCCAACTGACTAAGTGTGTTCTCTGTTATTTAGGAACCTAATGAGTGAGTGACATATAAGGCAGAAAATACAAATTATAGCCACAAAATCCAATATACATTATAATTGATGTTAATATAAATGTGTATTAAAATCATGCAACCTGTGTTAACAAAAACAAAGAAATGTTTATTTAAAGCTGCTATTTCAGCTCTAAGCTCTATAATTCCCCAGGCATTAGAAACTGTTTTTGTTTCCCTTTCATTATTTAGTTAATTAGTTATATATTTGTGTTATGACACTGTAATATGGGCTTGTCCATGAAGCCCTTACTAACTACAGTGTTTCCATTCACTGCACTGCAACAGCCTCTGCCAAATTCTCCATGTGTCTTTAAATTAGAATAAGGGCAGCTAGGGGAGATCTGTGTGCTTGTGGGGTGGAAAATACAACTCCCTTCACAGCAGGTCAGAGAAACTGTAAAATCTGYATGGACTTGGGGAAGTTACAGCACCAGGAAGGATGCTGATTCCCAGCAGAAAGGAATAGAGGCTYGGAGGTCTTCTAGCACAGTTCCTGCATTTGAAGGCAATGGGTTAATTGAAGCGGCAATTCAATAAGAGAGATGCTTTTGATTTAATTTGTACGGGGATTTAATCCATAATTATTAAACCAACATCCTATGTTAGCAGGCTCTATGGAAATAAACTCATCCTATTGAACTTACGGGAAAGAAGTACTGTAARAAGCATAAGTATTCAAAAACAAAGRAAAAGGAGGGATTTAATAAAGATGACAATAGGCAATTATTCTYATTTGTTAATGACGCTCAAATAACTATTATTACTGCAGCTGAATTGCTTAAATAACAGAAAAATATATGAAGTGCCAGGCAGAAAAAGAAACTGTGAGAGATCACTGAGRAATCACTGTCATTGCTCCTATGCAAGGCTACAGTAAGCAACAGTCTCTTTGCTCCATTTTTAGGGTTTCCCCATTGCCTGGGAGTCCAACAGCAGTCAGCAGAGTTTTAGTTGTTTATRCCTGCCCCTTCCCTTGAGCAGACCTGAACATTCATTGAACTGCAAGGTGAATAAGATCTGGCAATGATCTGGTTAAAAACTAAACCCCTGCTGTGCCATGTGTTTTCCTGAGTGCTACTGCTAGCGCCAGAGAGGGGACAGGAACGGCAAAAGGGGAAGACAGGCTCAACCCCCTCAGCAGTAGTGTGGATTTATACTGAATTAAACTAATTGGGGAATCATGACATAAAGCATTGTGTTAAACTCATAACTGCAAGAGTTCAGACAGAATGAATTAYTGCTGCATTGACTTGAGCACTGGAAAGTCAGCATTTAGTACTGTTTTAAAATTACTACTCTCTTCAGTTCCTTCCAGTTCCTTGACATGAAATAATCCTCAGATTTCTGTAACAGAGCTGAATGCAGTGAATGCCTCAAAGGCATCTAGGAAAAAGAGGAACAGTTACTCTGCTGTTTTGTTTTTAGTTTTGGTGCTTTTTTTTTTTTTTTTTTGTAGAGCCCATTGCTTGTATTTAAAACTTAAGCAGTATTTGACACTTCTTTGATTGTTTTTCACATGTACAGAGTTTTAGCTCTGGTTGTGGATGGTCCATTTGTTGCTGAGTTTCCTTTCTGTGTCTGGCATCATGCAGTGGTCAGTAATTACTCGGCCCTTACAATGCTTGCATTTTGTGTTATTTTGAGGTGTATTATCTTGCTTCTGGCTCTATATTCATGTCATTCTTTGATCAGGTTGTTGAAGCTGATACCTGGCTTATTACACAGCCTTTGAGCACTACTTATTGCTGGTAGACCTTAAAAAGAAAGAATTCGGGTCAACTGATTACCTGTGTTACTACTTCTGGAAAAAAAGAACTGCAGAAGTCCCACTCTTCTGTGTAGTTTTGAGTTTGACTGAAGGAAAGACATTGAAATCTTTCTTCATTTGTTTGCTGTTGAATAACTGTGCATATCATGCTCGCCTGAAGGGTGATTCCTATTCTCAGAGAAGTCCAGCTTAGTGTCATGAGAGAGGCCCTGGCATCCTGGGGATCTAAAGTCTGAGTAGATGAGGAACAAAAAATTATGTTCTTCCATGTCTTGACACACTTTCAGTCCACTTTGCAAGGATGCCAGCTGCTCCCTTCAAAGTTATTTGTTTTTTTCTCATTTGCTATGACAGGATGAACCTCACAGAGTACCTGTAAACAAGAGAGTTAGAGAAAACAATTTAACAAGTAGAAATTACTAAATAGTGATTTCCTTGAAAATCTAGACAAAAATTATACTCATTTCTAGGAAGATCTTTTCAGTCACAAAGGCATTAGAAAAGGTATTTATAGCTGGCCTTTGAAGATTCATAATTCCTTTTAGTAGAGAACTATAGAATTTTGTACTAAATATTCCATTACATTCTTATAAAAATATGTGCCATTTTAAACTATAAAATAAGTTCCTAAACACTTTTTAGAAGATTACTGAAGCAATATCACAGTATATGAAAAATTTCTTTTGTTTAAAATGGTCCTCTGACAATATTTTTAGTCCATATAATGTAGAAGGTAAAATATTATAAATAAATGAATGTCTGAAATATATTTCTGAGCTTGRACTATGTACTTTTACATGAAAAATTTCTTCCTGTTACCCTGAGGGAAGTAATTTTTTCCATTTCTTACAAAAATATGGCTTCAAAGGTTTGAAAAAAGTATGGAAGTAGAAAACTACAAAATACTCATTGTTTCCAAATAACAGCGAAACCAAAATCCTCTTTCATTTAAAAAACGCTTTGAAAGACTCATTTTAATATATTTTTCAGTATATTAATCTTCTATGGAATAAAGAAATAATTTTTAAAAGCATTAAAGCATTTATATTTAAGTGTTCACTTCCTGGTAATTAATTTAATGTTACCAAAAGTATTTCCAGCTATTTTAACTATATTTTCTGACAAAAGATAATTACAGAGAAAATTCACAAACAATGGCTCCAGCTATTTAAAGAAATGCACTTCATTAGCAGTCCTGAAACTGAAAGCTGCAATGAAATCACCTGCCCCTTTCCTGTTCTCTGTGTGRCCAGAACACTGCAGAATACACCATCTGTATTTTAAAGTTATTGATTAAATACAAAAACTGGGTGTCTGGCTCTGTCATTTTCTGAAGAATTATTATTTTCAAATTTGTGATTGTGAAATTGTGAAGCCTAGCATATTTAATATAGCTAAGGTGTAGCAGACCATACAGCATTAACCATGGAGCTGCACAACCTCTGTATTTCTACTTTCTTTTTCATCATCCGGAATTGGCTGAAAATTCATAATCATCATAGTATTTTCCAAATGAAAAAAAATCTTTCCTTGAAATTAGTAACTTTTTCTTCCACAGATTTATTTACATTTTTGAGGTGATTTTGTTTGCTTATTTTTGGTTTTGTTTTTCTAGGGAATTTGAAAAAGAATATAACAAATGAGAGAATGGCCTTTTGGAAACATTTTTCATTTCCAAATTTTAATGGCTTTCTGAAAGAGAAATTTGAAGGCAAGACCAAACAAGTAAAAATTAAATTCTGTGGAATTATAAAAATGAGAATACAGATGCTGTTATCTGTATGCTGAATACAGATGCTATATATATGGTGGTGAGGAGCACACAGCTCTACTAGAAAACAGCATAAGAGGGTAAAGCTTGGGACTGCTGGTTAAAACTTGCCCTGTATGTTTCTGTGGTCATAACTGAAAACCACAAAATCCAGTTAGCTCTTTAATSCTGAAAAACAATCAACACATTCTTTAAAATAGGATCACAGCAGTGTATACACGACATGGGACTGGGAAGACGTGCATGTTCTTTGAGAGACTCAACACTCCTGCCACTTTTATCTCTTTCAGTCCAGATAYAGTTTTATAATGGTGAATAAACTCTTCATCTCAAAAAGGCAATTAATCCTATAGGTAATTTGTTTATTAGAAGCAAGCATGAAAAGGCATGATAGTTGCCTTTAGGAACTGTAGACATGSATCAATGCAGCTGGTGTCCTGTTTTGCAGTTGGGCTGAGGTCAGAAGATGCAGATTTTCAGAATTAAAGGTCTTGTTGCTGGTGTCAGGTATCTCTCTGAAGCTTCCTAAAATCTGAAGTTTACCTACTCAATCTCTTTCATGCAGCTTTTACCACCAGTTTATTAACATTTAAGTAGGAATGTGCAAATAATGACTACTTCTTTTTTGGAGCTATTCTGAAAAATTTGAGGGGGAAAAAAGTCACAGGGACCATACTAGTGGAAAAAAARCTTTCAACCTATCAGTGTCTTAATTCTCTCTCTCATCTCACAGAACATGCTGATGTGCTATTACTCCAGTCCTCTCCCCCTCTTTTTCCTCTAACCCCTAAATCACTTCCATGTTTGGCTGGGCACGAAGCAGCTCATGCAGAGGCTGGTTCAGCCCGTGTATACACTGCCTGTCAAACAGGAAACTGCTGCACTTACACTGTCTTGCTTTAAATAGGGACATGCAATTTAGTCTGCCTTCTTCAAACCACTCTCAATTAGCAGGCACATTTGTAGGAATTCATACCTTTAAATTTGTATTTTAATGTAGTCATGGGATGAAAAACTATCAGAAGACCTAGAGTACAGATGACAATTGACAGTACTGTTACCTAAACCTACTTTACTTAGACAATCAGRGTAAATTAATGTAGGAAGACTCAGGTTAGAAATTGGGACACATGAAAAGTATCTTAGGGAAAAAAGTGCAAAATTCAATTAGCTTGAAACACATTCTTTTATGTTGTTCAGGTCAAGTGAAGTAGTTGAATTGAAACAAAATATATGATTTCTGGGTTTATAAGATAGTTTCATGTCCTATAACTGTTTCTGTTTCAAAGCAAATACAGAGTTCTTAAACCAAAATTACAATAATTTTTGTGGCAAGTGTCTGAAGTACTCAATTTCCCCACTAATTTCTGATGTTCCTTTTTTTTCAACAGATCTACTATTTATTCAATTTCCTTGTTTAACTTCTTGTAGCACTTAGATTAGAAATATAAGTGGTATAATAATTTCAGGCATGACATAATGCTGGCATAGATCATTTACTTGAACACTTTTTGGTAATTTATGAGACATACTTTGTCTCATACATATATTTGTGATAATAACATCTTTTGACTTAATCCTAATAAGAATAATTGTCAGCTGATTTTGGGAGTAGGTCTCTGAAATCTTCCAGTCTCTTGCTTGTAATGATTTGTCTTGATCTGTCCTCTTAACCCAACCTGCCTCTTCTGTTCTTCCACTGCTCATCTGTCTGTTGGCAGAGATATGAAAGGCAAGAAGATCGAATTAGCTATGACCATGGAAAGTAGGTCAGAAAGCAGTGATAGATTTCTAGTGTTTTTTGGTCTGAAAGTTATCCAACTGTAAAAACCTTTTTATATTAGTTTTTGGGCTAATTAATTTTTTAGCCAAAAATCAACTCCCTAGTTTAATTACTGATTCTTTCACATTTTAATTTTCATTTGTTTCCTGTGACTTGGAGAAATCACCAAAGCTGTACATAAACAGGGAAAAATACATATAGCTGGGATTTCCCCTCCTGTGCACCAATGAYGTTATTCCCAATAATTGTTTTGAGTTATTTACCTGTTAAACCAAATCCCTTTCTGTCTTTTCTCYTTAACTGATTTTAAATATAAAAGAGTAGTATTTTTTTTCTGTTCCTGAACTCCTATTGCAATAGATGATTATACAAAATTGAAAAGCACTCATTTAATGTGGRAAGGTGAAGATATTAATCGAGCCTTGAGTGGTTTCAATAACCCTTTTCTTTCTTAATGTCCTCTCCTTTTGCACTGAAAGACTTCAGCCAGCTTCGATAGCCCCATGCTTATGCAGGATCTTCCAGTAGGGAATTAGCAGGGTTGCTTAGGAAAGCAGCACAAATAAATAGCTCACAGTTGGAAGATGAGTACCACACAGGGAATAATCATTAGAAAAAATCTAGCATCAAGTTAATAACTTCTAGAAGCAAAGACACTTTAATCCATAACTTCTGATTAGGGAAAGGACTGGTGTCCCAAACTTTCCAGCAAATCTATTTAGGACTGGGCATCTAAAACTTTAATCAAGCACTGAAATAAATTCCATGATTTTATTTAGTTAGAAGTAGCTCAGGCTTTCTGTGCTGAATTACCAGTTCAGGCTCGATTTGTTTCCACTGTCACAAGCAATATTTCCTTGGCACTGCAAACTGTAAAACGGGTAAATTGCTGTCATTAAGTAATTGTACTCCCTTGGTGACCAAAGCAGCCGGTTTCTAACCTGCTCCACTCCTGTGCCCACTCCCAGCTCTGTGTGACCTGCCCTGCCAGGCTCAGTGATGGGAGATTTGTCTGCTAGAATTTGAAAAAAACCCATCACTTGCTTTGCTCAGGATAAATAAACAATCATTGATCTGCCCTGGATTCAAAAGGAGAGTGCACACACACAGCAATTTCTGCTTCTTTCAAGCTGCCTTTTGAGACAGTGGATGCTTGTGAGACATTTTAAAGTGACAGAGCAGCAAAAAAGTGGAAAGGGTYCTGGGGTTGTTCCTGGCAGGTTTGTGCTCCATTCCTGAGCCTGTGTCCTCCTTACCCAGGGAAGCAAGGCACAAGAGAACTCTGCCGGCCACCTGCTTGGACTGTCAGGTTTTTAGCAGAATTYTGGGTGCTTTCTTTTACAGTGATTGAAAAATTCCATTATGTATTTATTTCTTTCTTTGTTTTTAATTTTTGAAAGAAATGAAATGATTCTCCTTTGAAGTAGTTTATGTTTGAAAAGTATTTTTTCAGAGTGTGGTTAGAGAAGATGAGCATGCACATTGGGTTGGGGCAGGCACTGCAAGTGCTCTAAAACCCACCAAATCTTTCCCAAGTGCCTGCAAAAAAAAACCAAACCAAACCAAAACAAAAAACCCCAAAAAACCCACAAACAAATAAACAAAAAAAAAGCAATGTAGGAGTAACTGCAGTCTTTAATCCACCTGTTGTTGTGGAGTGTACAGAAATAGTCCTTACATTTACGATCTTATATATGAAGCTTTGAGAAAAAGCAATAGTCTCTGCTGTAGGGAGGGCTTTGTTGGGCTGGCTCTGTGTGACCGAGTGCCCTTTGCTTGTGGCACTCACTCTGCAGCCATTATTAATATTTACAGAAGGCGGCACCTACAACTTTCAGACTTTATAGGAGGCAAAGTCTTCGTCTCAAATTTATGAGCCACCTCAGAGGAATTCACCAGTACCACACATAATCTAATAGGGCAACTAAGAAATACTGTTTCAGCTTTTTCCAGCTTTTGGAATTTGAAACACCAGGTAGCACTTTAGTCTTTCTAGTTTGTGAAAGGATAGCTTTTTTGTCACTGTAATGAACAACAGAATATATATACTGCAATTAACAGAGTGGATCAACCCCACAGCCAGATATTTGCCAATAGCCAGTGATAGAYAGCATAGACAGAAGAACACAGTTCCAAAAACTCCAACAAGCAGCGGCAGTAAATTTTTTCCTCACACATTAAATGCAATGCTAACTTTTTATGCACAGGATATAGTTTGACCCAAAAGTTTAGTTTTTTGCCTAGATCTTTCAGTTAAATGCCTTGGAGTATCTTTAATTGATATGTCAGAAACACTGTCCCTTGATATCTAATAGGTTTTTGGATTTTGTTAAGTTGTACCTGCTATTGTAATAAGCTCTGTGGAAATGTCTGACAGTGCCATGTCAGTTTTGGTTTTGTCATTTTTCTGGTCAAGAAGCCCCCTTTTAATTTTGTGACGTTTATTTCCTCTAGGGTAGGGGTGGTAGGGAGAGGAAGAAAAAAGCACTTAGCCTGTAAATCTGAAGTTCTTTGTGAAAGAGAGAAACCATGGTTCATTATTACAGAGGAAGATAGTATGTGACAGTTAGAAATCTGCTTGCCTGTTCTGACCCAAGAAATCTCTWACAAATTCTGCAGTACAGTTTGGCTGCTTATGTTCGGCCTTCTAGATCATCCTGTGCTCTCTTGTTGTGAAATGCAAGGCTTCAAAAYAGATTAAAATATTATCTCCAAAAATGCTTGTTTTGATTAAATGACTGATGTCTCTCTAGCTGGGAGGTTTATTGCAAATGCTTTAAAAGTTTTKGGAGAGACTGGAATCCTTGTAAAGTAATAGTCTGCAAGTTTCCAATCATGCTCTTTTACAAGACAGTATGTTTAGAACAGCTTGACTTAGCAGTGAATCTTTCCATACCTGACCTAAAATATTTTAAAACAGTTTTTTCTGACATCTAAAAAAAGGGTAGGATAAAGAAGGAATTTATATATGTTAATATATGTATATGAAGCTGTGAAAAACCTCACACAGATACAGAATAGTGAATAAACTGGGTGAATGACAAACAGGCTCCAAGTATGAAAGTGCAATGAAGTATGCTTTTCCAACAGATAGCATAAAAATTTGTGCCTCTGTGTGTGTGGATGGGAAAGGGTAAGAAAGGAGAGGAATAAAGATTTTATTGTCACTTCTAAGAATGAGTTGTGTAACTTCTTTGTAAGGAACAGACTCTTCCCAGAATCATGGTTATAAAACCTTTTATTATTACTTGTCCTGTACCTGTYTGATGGTCTTTTCATGCCACTCTTCAGCTGCATAAAATAGAAAAAGGTGGATGCAAAATAGGATGATGTAACTGTTATACAAGTTAATAGTTATACACTAGTTACACAAGCCCTAGATTACCAGTTTTATGTAATTCATTGCTGGACCCTGATTTGGCTTTCAAGAAAAGTCAATCTGAAATCATCCTACAATGTATCCCTTTAGAAGAACAACTGACAACTTGTCAGCTTAATTGAAGAGCTAAGAAAACTCAACTTTGGCCAATACTATTCAAAGGAATTTGAATGGACAAGGAAGTCCCCATTTGCCTTTGTCCTACAGASCTAGTCTTTGGAAAGTGAGTTTGGRGCTTCCCAAAAATCAAAAATACTTGGTTGATTTCAAGTTGGGCTCCTGAGGATAAAGTACAATCAATCAGCTTTTGAACTTGATTTTTTTTCTGAATTTTCTTTTAGCTTCTAGGATTTGTCCTGTTTGTGCTACCTGTTGCCTTTTAGCCAGGATGAAAAAGGTGTGTGTTCTATGAGGTGTCAAAGCTGTTATTTCACACTAGTGGACTCCACATCACTGAGGAAAATGACTAATYAGTATTCCAAATACCTATCAACATTTTGACTTTAAATTGCCATATGTTTGAGGTGTTGGTTGTTAGTTTATAGAAAATATAGATTAKAAGGTATCAGATGTTCATTCTGGATTTCCAAATACTCTTCCCTGCTCTGAACAGTTTTGGAGAAAACATTGTTCTTCAGAAGGGTGCAGGGACATTTAAGGTAAGCATGAACTTGGAATGACTGTAAAAGTTTTCTGGTTCAGTGTTTACAAAGTAACAAAAGTTCTCTGAGAGGTCATTGACTATTCAAGGTGTTGTAAAGTCTTACTACAGACAACTGGRAGCCAAAAAGTGAGATGTTTATTATGGAATGTAGTAGTGACAACTTGTCTTCTATCCTCTTTTTCTATGAACAAAACAACAGCCAGACTTTTYCACCTGGCCCAAACTCTTTAGAAATAAAGCATAGAACTGGTACTGAGATAGGTCTGCAAGGTTATGCAGGCTSGGTCTGAAAAGATGTGATTCAGCAACATCTAGGAAGGGTAAGAGTTTCAGTGAAAATGCTCCACAAGGGAACATCTAAGCTGAATCAAGATGATCTGGGTTACTGAACTAGGGACTCTAACCTTTCATGAGTTTGTAACACTTCTGGTGTCAGACTAAGGATATGAAAGGGATGATTCCTTTCCTGCAGTGAACAGTGAGATGAGGTGCCCTTAAATATTATGTTAGTGCTCTGTTGGGGTTTAGCATATTGGATTCACAGATGTTTTCTTCTGTTACTGCCAYTCTCTGGGACTTATTGGAGGGTTGTTCTGCTGAACTTATCACACAATGTGTTCAGTTTCCAGTGACCATGGAAAAAATTTACTTTTTATGTGCAGGGTAGTCTGTGTTTATGTGTTTGTTTTTGTGCCTGGCCTGAAAATGTTTGCATGCATACAGGTTATGAGCAAAAGTCTTATCCCAAAMATTGGAAGGTATGTTTCCCTTAACCTGCTTCCAGAACACGCCATTTTCTTGTAGAAGTAGGTAATAAGAAAGCCATAATTCTAATTWTATTTGAGATATAATCTGTAGGGACCAAATATAGGCTGGCTAGGAATTTAAGCAAAGACTTATGTGTTTTCATAACATGCTGATTAACATGAAGTAACATTTTCTGTGAGTAGTTGGCCATASCTTATTGTTCTTAAGAACCTTTACAGGTATACAGACTAAGTATASCATCTAAAATTTAGACAAGTGCCATCTAATGTCTAAATATACATTAAGCAACTACAAATAGAAATTAAACATCTACATAAAGCAGTACACCACTTTTGAACATAAAAATAAGTGCCATTAGCAGCTGGAATGTGCATAGAAYCTTTTAAGTCTAGAGCCACCTTTGCTGTGGCCAGAAACTGGCAATGTATCATGGTGGAGCACAGAATCAGGCTACATTTAGTCCTGTATGACAGGTGTAAAACCAAGTTTTTATGTGAAAAAGAAGAGGCTTTTTCTTAATACCATAACCTGAAATTTTTGGTTTTTTTCAGAAGTGAAATGCTTGCAAATTTGTCTTTTGACTAGTAAATATTCTTTCACAAGCAGAGAAAGCCTGGGGTGGTCCAGAGCTCAAGTTTTGCCTACAGGTTTTAATGATGCTATTACTAAAGGTAGTTCAAAAGTTCTGCATTACCAAAAGCATTAAATGGCTCCTGTAAGTACATTAGAGGAAATGAAGCAAATTTTTAAAATTTGTAATTAAAAAAAAATTATGGTAGCATGGCTTAAATATATAATTCAGTAGGTGAATACTGTGGAAAATACATTTATTAAAAAAAAAAACAAGAGTAGGTATGGAGTAATATATTGTCTTTACTTGGGACAAAATCCTACTTTGTAGCTTGAGTGGAATGTGCTGGTTCCTTCTAGACACTTGATTTGGTGGGCTTAGTCTGAACAGTAAGGAATTCCTTATTTTAGGGCTGGATCAGGGTGCTGTTAAGAATTCAGACCAAAGTTTTATCTAGTAAGGGACAGAAAAAGGTGTTCAGGTATATGACATTGACACGAGGATAGGCAGGTCTGTAAAAAACTGGTCTACATTTTGGTTTCTAAACCGCAAGGTGTGGCCAAGTCATGCATTCAAGAGTATGCTTGCAGCTATGACACCCTGAAATCCTTATTTAGATTACATGAAAGCTGCAAGTCTCATTTCATGACATCAGTTTGAGAGCTAAGGCCCTGCAAACTTTCAGTACAAAAAGATTTTGTAACTTGTGGCAAAATTGGCTGTGAGATTGTCAGCAATTAAGCTCCTGTRCAAGCAGTGTGTTGTGATTTGTATGTTAGCAGTGGGAGGCAATCTTGACTCTGACAGGGTTTTTTCATGGTTTTTTTTTCAGATAGTCTTGAAAAGGGTTCTTTAGCTGAGAGGGAAAACTTTGCTAGCCTGAGAAGTAGAGGTTTTTTTCAGAATAAACCTCCTAATTTATGGCCATTTGCAATGTGCAGGTTTGGGCGCTCTATTGATTGTGAAAACCGTGAAAAATAAAGACTCTAACCCCCCAAAACCTGCAATATAGAACATTAAGGTTTTTCTTATAGAAACACCATGTGTCTGGTGAAGGGTGGGTGAGTACCCTGACCTGCAAGGTGCTGCAGGGCTCATGGGGCTCTTCCAGAAGGTACTTATAACTGTACAGTGTCTGCCTTGAATCCTAACTTTCATAGGAACCAGATTTGCTCAAGCTTGCCCAGCCACGAAGACCTGCTGAAGCAGCTCCTGGTTCACCTCCTGGGTTTCTTATTAAGGCTGTACAGCCACTGAAAAGCACTGAGTGCTCTGCTTCTTTGTCATCACCAAACTGATTGCATTTGGTGATGACAAAGCAATGGAGTGTCTATTGTCCAGCAACTTGAATCAAGCTTACACTTTTCCTTCATAGATGTCTAATCAGTTCCTTAAACAAAACCCTATAGGCTATCATTTTTTACCATGTGCCCTTAAAAATGGTTAATTAGTTTATTAACATGCAAAACATGTACACAAAATGTAGTCATTAGTAGCACCACATGTTCAGTACAAGCTATATATGTCTGAAGGCTATTTCTGGCATTTTCCAGGCTGCATCCACACAGTGCCATGAGCAGACTTTCACTTGTCCTTCAACAGACTACGGACATCTTTCCTGCCAGTCCTTCAGTTGCATGGCTGTGATAATTAGACTTTGAATTTTTCATATCTTCATATCATTGTGTTTATGACCTTTGCCCTGTGGCACTTGAGTATTGATCTTGTCAACATGACTCTTTTTCTGCATTGGATGTAGGCTGGGGGAGATAGGCACCTTTTGTTATATATATTTACAGCACTTAGTACAGTCTTCATGCTGGAGCCACCAGAACTCTACTCCCAAAGTGTTTAAAGCATCTGAAACTGGCAGCAGAATGTAACACTCCCACTTTGTATCCAGTTGGCATGTTCAATCTGTTTCAATATGTGCCTGAGTGCTGTTTAAAGATCTGTAGTAATCAACAAATTTCTATCATTAGAGCTGAGACTGTGGCATTTAATTTCAAAATAGTAGCAGGAACACACAATTTAAACAGGAGTCACTTAGAAATAAGAACATAATCWCTGATTTCTTTTCTAGAATATGCCCACTATTATGATTTGCATTAAAAAGAAATTATTTGTAAGCTATGGATTCTTTAAATTGTAACACCTGTTAGTGTCRTGTATTCACTGTGAGCAATTAAAAGTTTAGAGTGACATAACATGACCAGAAATAAGCACCAGGAATACATAAAAACTGCAGTTTTGCACAAAAAATTACTCAGTCCTGCACTACAAGTCACGCAACACCTCCCTTATGTGAATTTGGCATTTCTCATTGTACATCACAGTGAAAATCAGGGTCCTAATGACAACTAATTATTATTGTATGTACTATGATTAAATTATAGACAGCTTCCATTTTCTACTTGACTGTCACTGCACATGGGAATAGAGATGTATTTAATAATTCAAGTATCAATTTTTTGAAAAACGTGTGCCCTGCTACTGGTTTTTTTTCTATTCAAAAAGAGCTCAGGTCACAAAATGATCTGTAGTTAAAAAAGAAAAAAATGTCAGAGTAGGGAAAAGTCAAARACAATGCACATGGCTGAATAAGGATGGCTCTAGTAACATATCTYRAATGAGGGTAATTTATGATACACATATGKGAGGAAAAAGGAGAGGAGAACAGAAAAAAATATGCTATAGCAATGAATTACAGTATTTAAAGACAGTCCTTTTAGATTACTAAAATATCTTACAAACCTGATGGTATTGAGGACATGGGAATGAACTSTGCAGTGATTTAAAAACGGAGTATTTTTAAGGAAGATATGTTTACTGGTCCAACCATAGTGTGATAGAAGGAAGAGAACCTTCAGGTGCATATCTTTTCTATAAGACTATCAACACCTTTCTCTGTTTCAAAGCATTATTTCCCAAAAGAGTTGATTCTTTTCCATCAATTTGTCATTTTATTCCTGACAGGAAATGATCTGACTTTTTWAAGAGCTATGYATTTGTCATAAAATCAAGTTCTACTAACTTTCAATCTACAATTGTATTTAATTTGGATCAGCTTATATCACAAGAATATAAAAATATACAAATCTTTCTAAATCATAGAATCATGGACTATCCTGAGTTGGAAGGGACCTACAAGGATCATCAAAATCCAACTCAGCCCTGCACAGGACAGCTCCAAGAATCACATCATTACATTGCCCAAATACTTCTTGAACYCTTGTCRGGATTAGTGCTRTGATCACTTCCCTGGGGAGCCTGTTCCARCCACCCTCTGGGTGAAGAATTTCCTAACATCTAACTTAAACCTTTCCCAACTCAACTCTGTGCCATTCCCTTTGGTCCTGGTACCAGAGTGAAGAGRTCAGTGTCTGCCCCTCCTCTTCCCCTCATGAGGAAGTTGCAGACTGTAATGAGGTCTCCCCTCAATCTCCTCCTCCAGGCTTGGAACAGACCAAGAGCATTTTGTTATTACCTCCAAAGGTAARACAAGAGGCTTTCCTTATGAAAGGCAATGTTCTTCCATATTTAAATTTAGTCATGTTTTTGAACCAAATGCTATGTTGAATTTCCTTGACAAAGTGCCTTTGTGAGGAGGACATAATCCATCCCATCTGTTTCCACCAGGCTCATAGCAGAGCACAGTTGAGTCCCTTAGCCATGAATAGGGAGCCTCACAATAAACATATTTAAGAAAGATGGGGTGGTTGTTTAATTTTTGACTTTGTTTCTCTGAGCACGTCTATTTTAATTAGTATTAAAATAAATTAATTTCCCCCAGGTCAAGTCCTTTTTGCCCATGTTGCAAACTGTTATGTCCCTGTCTTTCTGCTAGACCAGAAGTACTTCAGTCTTATTTTCACCCCCTGGACTGTTGAAAAGAGGAGTGACAGAGCTGCTGAGTGGRAGTTTGGTCTACGGCCAAGGATAATCCACTACAAAAACATTTATTTTCCTGAAGATAAGTGCACTGTCATTCAGTTTTCCAGAAACTAGAATACAAGTGAACATGTAATTCCTAATTTTCTGGTTTTCTACATTTTTGCCTTCCAGTAAGAGGAATGCATCATAAGGCACTTTGTTACTGTATTTTATGTTTTCTTCTAGAATGAGAGCTCAGAAAGAGCTGAGCATATCTTCGTTGTCTTCCCATTGAGTCATCCAGCTCTTAAAAATGTTTTCATCCCAGTACTTTTTTTTCTATTTGCTGCACTGCAGAGTTCAGTTTCTGTGTGTAAACAGAATATTTGATCTTTTTTATTTTTGAGTTATCATTATTTTATTAACTTTCTGTTTTTCAAAGAAGCAAACTAGAAATAACAGGAAAAAAAAGAAACCCCAAACCCAAAAAGACAAAACTGTGTTCTGAGGATTGCTAACATCTGCAAGACGGCACTTTTCTGAAGAGCAATTAGCCAGTATCAAATAACTCAGTGTGGTCAGYGCAAGAAGATACCTTCCTGATACAGTCTTACACATGGCCAGAGTGGAGTGAGCCACGTGTGAAAATGTATCAAGTCTGTGGGTGAGCCAGCAGCCTCTCAGGGTGGCTTAAACGAGAGCGAGACGACTTCTCCAGGCGTGCTTTGTAAAAGAAAAGGTTTGAACAAAAAGAGGAAATAACAACCAGTATAAAGCAAATAGAAATAAGCCAAATACAGTGCAAGGGAGACCCTAGCATGATGTAAGGCACCCCAGAAATGCCACGAGGGGCTCTGTGCAGTCTTTTAAGTACCTAATGTTCAGGGAAGTGTCCTTGGCAAAGTGCCCATTCGGAGCGGCAGCAGGTCTTGAGATGCACTTCAGGGGACCAACAGGTGTCTCAGGCTGGCCCTCAGGATAACAGAAGCATTGAACCTTCTGGCTTCTTTACCTTATAAACGAGGAAGGGACGAAACCCCAGTTCCTTCTTAATACAGAAAGTCTTGCTACCCTGGGGGGGGCATCTCTACACCTTCCTTGCTTCAAAATTGCTGAAAGTCTTTGTAACAGGTTCCCTTTCCACCTTTTGCATTATTATAACAGCTCCTAAATGTGATTAGTTGAAATAACTACGTGTCTCCTCAGCAGCCCTTYGGAGCAGGAGCGCAGCCGGATCAGTGCCCGGTGCCGGCTCCRTCCCCCGCCCGCCGCGGGCTGTGCAGAGCGCGTCCCTCACGCACCGCTCTCGAAAACCCCGCTTGGCTGCTTTCCCAGAGCGCCCTCCATTCACTTCTGGGCTCTGAATGGTTTTCAATTAATGTAACAAGACTAATTAACTGTATAAGAGTAGGGGTTTTCATAGCGTTACTGACAATGCATCTATTTAGTAGTACCTTAGAAATTCAGTGCTTCTCGTTCTAAAAGAAAAGTACACAAAGCCAGTGGGTTATTGAGGGTCAAAATAAGGAACATGAATTTCTTTCTTTGCCTCTGAATCTGAACAAAGTACAAAGTTACAAGAAAAAAGTAGTCTAATCAGAATGAGACACCTTTTTAACTGGTTCTCCAACAATCTTACCAGACAGCCTCTGCTGAAAGTGGTGTCATACAGCCTTGCTGTTTTAATTCCATAGCTGAAGATTATCCCTGTACTTGTACCTGGCAMTCAAGAATAACTGTTAAAAGTAGCCATCATGTATAAAAACCACTATCCCCTARGCTCTTTTCCCTTGCAATGTAATATCTTTGTCATAAAGTTTCAATACCAGGCAGCGCTAACAAAATTTTTCCTGTCTCATTTTGCATAAACTCTGTTTTAGTGTAGCACCCTGTACGGTCAGAGATAATTTAAGCCTCTGTCACTCAAGCCTTATGTTGAGGTTGTGACCCAGTGTGCCAGTTAATATCTCTCTTTATTGGGGTGGGGGACACATCACTTGGGGCAAGAAAGTGAAATGTGATCTGGATTATATGAGCTATTAAACACTATCAGATGGAAACAATATAATAAAAATATCTCATTGTAATGAGTATGAGATCCAATTAATGACTTCATATTTATGCATACTGCTGGGTTAGAAGAGACTTGTTTTTATTATGACAGCTGATTGCTAATAAGTAAACTGAGCTTCAGTGATTTTTTTGTCTGTTGTAAGAATGCTCATTATTTTTTTCATACATAATTTGAAAGCAGTAGTAAAAGAAGGAATGAGAAGATGAAAGGAAACAGAAACWCTTGTTTGTTTCCTCTTATTGACTATTAAACATCAACATCTTGAAGGGACCCATTTTACCTAGAAGAAAATTTATTAATATGGAATAATATGTGTCTTTCTAAAAATATTAGTCTTAACTGTAGCACTAATGTGTTATACTAMTATTTTATGGTGAAAGAATTCTACTTAATGCATGAGCATTTTCAGTCTGCAAACCAAGAATGATATCCAAATTAGGTACCCCCTACAGTCCAGACTTTTTTAAGTGTGAGGAGGGAAATTCTACCAGGAATCTGGACAAATACAAGCCACAGTTCCTCCTGTAGATTTTTTGCTTTGGGTTTTGAGTTTTTTTTTCAGTTGAGCTGAATTTTAAATTTTGTGGTCAGCAGCTAAGAAGTAAAGTGTGGCAATGGTATTTTMAATTGTTTCTTTGTTATTATGCAGTCTCCTCTTGACAGTTTTCTACTTTTCAAAAACAGCATTAGAAGTCACTAGGGAGTCACTTCAGCCTCTTAAAGGAGAGAGATGTCTKTGACTCTAATATGAATCCAGGGCTATTCAGAATCTGATCTGAAGTTTATGAAATTAAATAGAAAGATTCCCTCTGATTTTACTGAGGTTTGAGTCAGACCTTTAAGTGGTGCTCTGTAATCCCATGTGTTTTTAGTGATATTTATCTGAAGGAAAAGGCCCTGMCTGTTTCTTGATGGGAATAATAAGTACAAAACAGGCACAAAACATTACTGTTCTGGTTCTCCTCTTTGTACTGAAGTAAATACTCTGCAAGATCCAAGGCAATGAAATGCTGAACAAAGGTAGGATCAGACATAGTTTAAGGACAACAAACTGGCCAATATCTACCAAAGGGCAGAGCTCCTATTTATAATCAATAATCAGTCAAAGCAAATCAATAAATCACCTCTGAAGTGTAGCAAATAGCTCATTGGAAGCCACTTACTGAAACTGGTTATCTGATTAAAGATGTATATGTAATGTATCGTATATAGAGCAAGGCTGTTAGCAATKCTTCTTTCACAAACAATATATAAAAACTTCAATTTCCCTTCAAAGAAACTCAYAGAAAAAATCTTAAACTATTAATTGCTGACCTATGTAATTATTTCTTTATTTTTATTTTAGAAAATCAGTTAGACAAATATCAACAAATGTATTTTGCTATCTGTTACTATAAGTTAAAAAACATTGGCACAGGAGCCAAAAATTAGGRAAGTGGTAACAGCAGCTTTTCCATAACTGCCTTCAAAAACACAGCAAGCCATCAACAACACAAGGGAATGACTCTTTTTATACCTTCAAAGTAACTTTTACTTAAAGTTCTCAAATACTATACTTATTAAATAAATATTTAGGAAAATATTAAATTTGTGAAATTGCATGTGCTTCCTTACATGAAGTACAGATTTTTTCTAGATCTTTCAGTAATATTTGTTTAGGCAGTTTCCCAGTCATTACACACTTSACAGAATCTTGGAGTCACAGAAGAACAGAAATTGGAAAGGACTTCTGGAGATCTAATGCAACTCCCTTCCTCAGAGCAGCTTGCCCCACTCTAAGGCTAGTCAAGTTTTGAATATCTCCAGGGATGGAAACCCTGCAGCCTCTCTGGGCARCCTGTTCCCCTGTTCAACCACTATCACAGTAAAAATGTGTTTTCTTGTATTCATCATTCATTATTTATCCTGCTTAACTAAGACCTGCCTAATTCAGTGTCTGCACAGCTTCCAAACACAGAAGGGCTCTTTTGCAAGAAGAGCGATAGAATAAATCTACTGAGAAGTTTCAGGGCAGATGWACAATAATAAAAATCACTGAAGGCTACCAGTAAAAAGTAGAAGTTTAAACTCTCAAGTACTTAAGTATCATATCAAAATTTTCAGACTAAGGAAAAAAGCAAGATCAAGCCATTCACACATTATTTTTGTATTTAGTGTCTATTGCATGAAGTGCGGAGGAAATCGTGTACAAAATATTTCCGGTTAGATTCTTATTACAGCATTTCCATTATACATACACAAAGATACGAACACATAAGTCTTACTGGCCTTGTTTTTGTTTGCTAACCTTATGCCTCAAGTGGGTAGCTGCTTTCTTTGTAATTGCCATTCAGCAAAACCCTAGAAAGGAAGCATGCTTACAAGTGTCAGTTCATAATTCCAAATTCCTGTCCCAATAACAGTAACTGCATTTCTTCTGTTCAGATTCCAGGTTTACCCTGAAGATCWCTCTGACTTGAGAACAAACTTATCCTTTCATCACATCGTGATTTAAATCACACCAGGTCATAGTTATTTCACTTGATTTCCAGTGAGACTTTGCTGGGTTTATGTTTTGTTTTCTTTTGTTGGTTGAGGAGAAAATTTGGAATTTTCTAACTCCAAATTCGAGAGGTTTGTGTTCCATTTTAGACCCCCGTCACACTCTTGCCTACTGACACAAACACATGAATGCTCTCAAAAGGGTTACTAAGGAAACCAGAAACTATGGTAACCTAGACTAGAAGCACTCTTATTTGTCCAAGGAGATGGGAAAGGAAAATCAGGCAATGTGTACTGCAATCACACTGAAGGTCCTGATCTTTCTTTTTCTCTTCAGCTGCTGCAGACCTTCTGTTTCTCATATTTCCCTTCCAGCAAGACTATCAAAACAGAATTTTGACTCAGATAAAAGAAGGGAAAAATCACTACAATAATGTAGATGAGTGTAAATGGGGGTAAATGGATTTAGGCAGTACTACTACACCAAACTGGTAATGTTTTTGGTTTTTCCTTTTATCATTAGGTCAAAAATCTCTCTAAATTCAATCATTCTTCTGTTATTAACATAGCAGCTTGGTCAGCAGTGCACCCCATTGCCTGCCTTTGCTCTARGGAGCAAGGTGTTGTGTTAGCAGTATTCTTCACAGAACCTCTTGTCAAAGCTGTCACTCTGCTGGTGCTTATATTCACTTTGAGTTCTGCTGTCATAAATAATCTCATGGAGTAAGAGCTTCTGAGAGCTAGCAAATAGTCCGTGATTGCTAAGTAATGGTGCTTCATTAGAAGTGAAAGGAGCTCAGAAGCTCATGGAACTTGTCTGGAGATACTCCATTTGTCCCTTTCTAGAAACAATCCTTTTTACTGCTGAACTAAGTAACAAAACATTCTCTAATTGCAGGCCATGCAACAAAATTTAGTAATGGATAATGGAAAAATAACAGATGTCATAATAAAGAGATTAATCTTGACCATGTTCATTCCTTTAATGTTTTGAGAAAAGTAAGTGCTGCTTATACTGCTGGATAAGTCCATTTCTTTAGAAACAGGGAAATKCAAGTTGCCTAGGCTGAATACATTTGTCTATCTTTGCTAATGATCTGATTCGGCGAGCTGACAGGATATTGAACAGCACAAACACAAATAGATTTACTGAAATTAGTGATAATATTCCCATGAAGTGATTTGAATCAGGGTTACAGGACTGGACCAGAATTGAACCCTGTGTTAACAGAAAGTATAAATTCTATCAGAAAAAATGGGCTACAATGTTCAACATAAATGCTTAATGTATTGGTGCAACAGATTGCTAGTCACAAGTATTTTTTAAGTGAAGCAGAGAAGAATGTGGCTTTCTTATTTAAACAAGAATAGCAAGTAGATTTGTAAATGTTCATTCCCTTTATATATTTATAAAGAACATCTGTCTATACCATACATCATGAAACAGATGAATTATGTTATTGATATATTTTTGTTACCATGTAATGTGGTCATCCATAGCAAACTGATTAATATCACATGTAGTATGGTTGCTGAAAAACACCTGAGCAGAACTGTGACATTTTGTGCATGTGAGCTAGAAAGACAAGAGATGATGTGAAATCCCTCCCATTTAGCATATCCACTTCAGAGGTAGCCAGGATTCTGTTGCTATGAGAGAGGGAGGGAGCCAACCTGTGCTGGCTGAATGGTACACAGAGCTTTTTAGTCACACAAGCAAAAACATGAGAGCTAGGAAAAAAAAAAGTCTGATATTAATGGTTTAAAGGAGTTAATTAAATGGAGAAGTCACATCATAAAATGGCACGAAGTCCTCTTTGCTATCTGCATGAGTTATGACCTGAGGTTGGTAGTACACATTTTGTTAGATTAGCAAATATTTACAAAGTAAAGTATGATTTAGGGGATGTGAAATGCACAAATTAAATATTAAAAACACACCTGAAATTTTACTGCCATCATTCCCTAATTAATATTTTGATAGAAATGTTGACCATATCAGATGTGAAACTATTTTCCATAATCACAATTTAGATGAACGGTATTTTTCCTTTGACAAATAATTTGTTTTCAGGAAAGAAAAAAAAAAAGCAAGAAAAGGAAAAAAGCTAGTGTATATAGTGACTAGGACAAATGATTTTATGCTAGGTCTATTTGTATTACATATGATATGCTAATATGGACCATTTGAATCAACAGGATCAGCCCCTTTGCATTTAGAGGTTAAAACTCTTATTTATGCAACTCTGAGGCACAGATTACAAAGATATTGCTTGGTCTTTGAGCTGGAGGCACTACAGAAACCCTCCAGAAACACCACAAAGCCCATGGGTCTTAATGGAAGCAATATTCAAGGCAGAGAGCAGAAAGTGGAGAAAGAAAATTAAAAGGAGGGACAATTCTCTCCTTCAGAATCCATATATACCAAAAAAGGAAGGAAGTCTCTGTTGACAACACCAGAGAGGTAGAAAGCCTACTTTGCCATGCAGCAAATCTGAGAGGGAGAGATGTGAGGAATGGAAGCACAAAAAGGAAGAATAAAGGGCCCTTTCCCTACCTGCTCACAATCCTGCAGACAAAGCTGTGGAAAAGTGGCTAATGGTCTGCTTGGAGACCTGTCAGGCTGGGTTTACTAATCTGTCCTCTTCCTTGTGAGTGGAGGGAAAGAAACAAGGTACAGATACATGGACTTTCTTATGCCTTCCCTCTTCATTGACCCCCTACACTGTTATACTCTATGTCTTCTGCAGCAGCATGACAGGACCTGCAAGTCTGGCCTCAGTTTTTTTACTGGTTATGTGAACTAAACCTCCTGGTACTGTCGCTCTCAGTGTTTATCCCACTGTGCTTTTGCTCTGTCATATGTAGTATGTATTTCTCAGGGCAATTTGTTAGAGTAGCTAATTAGAAAAACAGAGGGATCATGACTTACTGCTGGAGGCTTCCTTTTGCTGCCCTCTGAGTAACTCAGTACTCTAAACTTTCAGGACCAGTGGAGAATGATTACTTGTAGGGACACATTATATCCCTGGAAAGAAAGGCATTGCACTTTTGATCTAATCCAGCCTATTATTATGACATCACTGCATTTTCACAAAACAATTTTGGGTCTCTGAGCAGAAATAAATCCATGCCAAGAACTCCCCAAAAATGTTTGATTTCTTGTTTTGACTTTATCAGTACAGTTTAATTCTGTGTCCTTTGATGCCTGATTGATTTATATCAATATTTTAAACCAGGTCTATTCCCCAATTAATTAACTTAATTTAGGCTGCCATTGCAGATTTTTTCAATGCGTGGATTTCATCTTCTAAATTTAGCCTTTTGATTTTCAATATGAAACTCCACACTAAGGGAAATAAAATCTGATGTTGAAGACACTTACACCCTTTCTATTTCTAGCATACAGAAAATCTCATCTCTTTCCTGACAAAAACTAGGAAGATTTAAAAGCTCAAACAGTTTATGGCTGTTAAAAGGACTTTTGATGTTTATTGATATTCATGTATCCAAACACATTTTTCATGTTAAATTCTCTATTGCTTCTGGCCACAACTACAGAACATGATGAGTCTACCATCCAGTCAACTGTGGATAACTCCAATTTCTACATTACCTAAAATTTTTACCTATTTTCAAGCAGATTAATTCTTCTTGATATGCCTACTAGAATAAAGCTTATCTGTTTAATTGGATTGTCTCTTGAATATCTGCTGTTAGTGATCCGGTGGTCTGTGAAATTCATTCTAGTAACACTCATTCTTCATCTGAGCCCAAGAATCCATCCCAGCCAGGCCAAGTCTGTGTCTGTTCCTTTAAGCAGAAAATATGCAAGTCAGAGTGTTGAGCAGATCTGCTTGCCAAAGAATTCCGTTTAATCAACTAGTGTGACTTTCTGTATGTCAAAGGCTGTTGTGTCACATACTTATCTCCCCTATAATCCAAATACTTTAGTTAGTGAAAATAATTGCAAATGTTGGGAGACTAATCAGTGGCATGTTAGTTGTCTTGGCTGATCTGTTGCAAACAGCAGCAGAAGTTTACACTTTCCAAATCTAGTGATAGAGATATAATCCTTTGAGCTAAATACTTAATTCAGACTTGGTAAGAAAGTGGATTATACAGCAGCAAAGAAAGCTGATTGACCTGTCCTGTTGAGCTCTCTAGGTAAATTTCTCTATTGACCAATATCCTAAGTCCTAAAAAAACCCCTCTCCTTCTGAATGCATCTCTCAGCTCTGTGTTGCTGAGAAAAAAAAGGGGATTTTTTCCTAGTGTATTTAAGGAACTCACTGAATCCCTGAAGCATGAGTTTTGATGAATTAAATACTGCATGAATGCCAGAACAGCATTACTGCTCTCCAGTCCTTTTAAAAATTGTCTGTTGAGGATTTACCAGTGGCTAAAGTGATCCCAACCTCTCAGTCAGGTCACTCTCCCGCCTAATTGTTCTTATCACAAGTCCATGCACGATGCTTTGAAGGGCAGTCTGTATTGCAGACCCCTGCTCACACATTCCTGAAAATGGCAGCTATTGTAGGCCTGGGAGCCCTTCTGTACCACAGGAGGTGATTGGCAGCCTGCAATCCCTGATTCACCCTTTAGCTTGTTCATGTCTGACATTAGAAGAGTATCCTAGTCCTTAAAATAACCCTTGACTATCCCAGTGAGCTTTTCAGCTAGTTGCTGTGGGGATCTTGGATATAAGATGTTCAGCTTTAACTGTAACAATTAATTTTAGTAAATTCTCCTTCACATCTTTCTTTGTCAACAGATGGTATATTGTACTGCATCCTTCTGCTTCATTGTAAATACAGAATAGAAATAAATAGTGATAGTTTTGGCAAATATGCATCACTACTTGTAACTTTAATATATGTATTTAGCAACAAACATAGTAATGGACTTCGCTTTTTTGGCATTTTGGCCATTGTCAGAGCTGGATTATTTTGGAAAAATGTGGCTAGGAAGTTCTAAGCTAGTGTAAAAATCTCAATGTTGTGAATATTGTGAATCTGGCTGACAAGGAAAATATTTTTTTGTAGTTACTTGAAACATACTTTGGGCTCTATAAATCTTGTTAAACTCCAAAGGTCAAMACTGGCTTTTCTAGGTACATTGGATGTCTTTTGATCATATCCCTGGGTAACCTGGGATACAATAATTATTACAATGTGAAATATGGAAGTTTGTAATTGTTGGTACTTCTCTATGAAGTCAGCCTTTTTCAACAGCTGCAATCTTTTTTATGCTTACAAAGATCTCTAATCAAAGGCTGAGAAAATGTCCAGAAAATATGACAACAAAACTTATTTTTCTTGTTACCCATATTCTCATAGCAATAAAGTTTGGAATGGGAATGATTAAAACAGTTTGCAGATGGAGGAAAGCACAGCATAATTAAGCTTAGATTTTGTTTCCCTGATTGCCTGGTGTGAGAGGAGAAGACATAGCATTTATTTATAAATCTAAATAGCTAATTGGAATAAAATAAGTCTGCAAGAGCAGAGAAGCATTAGAAGAAGATCATACAGTTTAATTGTGTGTTACACTTGCCAAAGTCGTGCTGTTTGTTTGAGATCTAATTGATAGCTGGAATCAAGCAGGTGAAAACAAACACGTGTGGGGCCTTCACTGTGCCTTCTATTAGGTCATCCTGTTTTTATTAAACATGTAAGAAGAAAACTGTGTACAATGTTCACTTTTATTAAAAGAAAAATAATAATTGATGTTACATGAGATTTGGCATAGGCCAACAGGTGAAGAAAGAACAAAAAGTCTGTACTGTCCTGCGAATGATGAACAAGCTTTTACATCAGTAGGAGCTCTCAGAAAGATGTCTTAAAAATAGAAATGAGAAATAAAATGATAATGAACAGCAATATATTCTGGTTTTGTAGAAGATCTGTTAATAGAGTGTCTGAGTCTCCTTACACTTGTTGTAAATCAGTTTTACAGCCTGTAAAGTGACACCAAACTTTTTTCCTTGTTTTTCTCTGACTAAGAAGGAACATCGTTCTTGTGAGTTACTATTCTGCACAAATTTTGTTACTTGTGTTTAAAATTAATGAAAAATAACCATTGCATAAATGCAAGCTGTGATAAAGCTTCCTACAATGTACTGAAAATTTATTTTAAAATATGGAACAATTATCTTCACCCATAGGATGTAAAGAAGGGGCATTACCCAACTAAAACCAAATTAACCCCTTTTCTCAGTACAGATACTTTTCCCCTTAAAATTTCTTCAGTACTCTATAGAAGTAAATTCTCCCTCCATTAAGGAACAGAAATCATTAGAGCTGAGGTCAAAACCTGCCRAAGTCAATGCTTTTGAGAAGGATGTGGGACTATGTGTGGGATGATGTGGGATTTTCGGTCCATCAAAATGATGAACTTTAATTTTCCCTTGGAAAACAACATGAAATATTTACAAGCCCATGTTAGAGTCTTGAAGTGAAYGTCTTAATAATGCTCCCTTACAATTTTTAATATAATATTAAAAAAAAATAAGCATAACCCAAATTCAGGCACCTGAAAAAATAAACCCCTCTGTTACTGATTTGTGCCTCCAAGAAAATCATCTCATTGCTGTGTGGATTATTTTACATCCTTTATTCGGATACTGGACTTTAGTCATCCGTGTCCAAAAGCTGAGGTATCATAACAGAACTTTTAGTAATAGACACTTTTGAGAATGTCTGCTGAGTTCAGCACACCRCCTCTCTTCCTCTGCTTTCTACTTGAATTACTGTTTAAATTCACATAAACCACTGTTGTACCTCTAGCACAGTATAGAGAACTCCATGTAAGCACTAAAAAATACAGGCATAAAAAGGAATATATTAAAGACCATTTAATAAAAATGGAAAACATCTGACTATAAAGYGTGTTGGGGGAAATCTATAATTATTTTTTAAAGCAAATGTAAGAGAATGTGTGGAGCAAGAAACTCTAAGCACAGATAGAGGTTTTAAAACCAAATGCAGTAGCATGAGCATGGAACAACAATATTTTGAATGTTATTATAGTGGATAAACTTGACTGAACTTGAAGTTTACTAATTTGGCTTCTTTAAGGAAAGAAATATTCAAAAACAAGGACTTTGATTAAATCTAGAGAATKATCAGAAAATCTTCAGTTTTTATTCTGTATCAGGTAAGAGACTGACTTTCTTTGAAGCTCACCTTTATTAGTGATGTAATGGAGATAACAGAAATAGAGAAACAGTCTGTGAAATCCAAGAAAAGCAGAGGAGAGGGAAAAATGAGCTTCAGTCTAAACATACAAGATAGTTATTAAAATAGGAATTGCAGAAAAGCCATGTCTGCCAGTAAAAAGGCTAATAGAAATTTAGTTTTTTTAAAATTACATTGGGAACAAAGTATGAAATCTGAGATAGCTAAAATGAAGATAATGTCTCAGGGAATGTTCAACAGCTATTCCTATCCCCTGTTTGGAAAGGCTAATGTAGAGGAGTTACATAAGAACAAAGAAGAAMTCACAGAAGAAGAGCTGATACCACTGCTGATGTCAGTAACTGGAGTACAGAGTTTGAATAGAGCTGGCTAAGATATCTGGTCTGCTRGTGTTGAACATATTAAATATTTGAATACTAGGGAAGTTCCATAGAGTTGAAAACCAATCCCATTTGTACCAGTTATTCAAAAGGGTAAAGGATGTTCCAGTTATCCTGAGAACAAAACTGAAATAATGTGAAAAGTGCTATCTGATAAAGCCATTGAAAAATAAGAATATAATTCAAAAGTGCTATCTGATAAAACCATTGAAAAGTAAGAATATAATTTATCATCATTAATATGGCCTAAAGGAAATAGATAATTTCAAACAGGCCTGACAGATATCAGGTCCTTGCCAAGGGTGAATCATCATCACACAGTGGGTTTTCTAGGGAGGTACTGCTCAGATTTGTATTAGGCTCAATGTTTTTCAGCATGTCATCAATGATGTGAGGAAGCAAATATGAAATCTGAGATGATAAATCATGCAGATGGAAATTAAATAATCCTGAAAGTTTGATCATCATTTAGAGAAATCTGGATTGCTTGATTAGCTGGAACTATTTAAGGAATGCTCCTATTCAGGTGTACTGTGGAATAATGTCCATCAGTGAACTGAAACTTTAGGCAGGACTTAAGGAGACTTAAGCCTTTAAAAGGAGAATATAGGTGATAGTTTCATTCTTGTGTTTTTTGTTGCTTGCGTTTTGACCCTAACACAGTCTACATTTACATATTTATAAATTTAGCCCAATAATTTTTTTTTTCCATAGATGTTCAGATCTTTTGGCCATGCTTTTCTGCCACTTTCATGCACCCAAATACTTCTTGTAAGGATCTTAGAAACGTTTGTATGATGAAATGTACATGCACACCCACACACTTTAAAAAAATCTTTAAAAATTTATTATCTTTGAGATTTAGTTCACATTTTTTGTTAGCCTGGACTGTATTTTTATTACCCTAAGTGATATAAATATAAATTTTAAACCATGAGGGGTTTTTTTTGTTTTGTTTTTTGAATGACATACTGGCTTTAGTCACCATATTGCCAAGACAGTGATCAAGAACAAACATATATTTTAGAACAGGGCTCTTTGTGTTTGCTGCTGCAGTTCTGTGCCTTGTGCCTATGAAGCCATCTTGGAACTAAAGGGTTTTCTTCTCTTTGCCTTTACTGCCTTACRTATTCTTTCAAGTATTGGGTCATGATTTGGTTTGTATTGTCTTGATGAAGTAGGTTTAGTGCAGCTCTTGAAGACTCATTTGAAGTCCCTGTCTGTTTCCATGTTCATTGCTTGCAGGAAATTGCATTCTCCATAACATAAGGATATCATCTAGCTTTMATAAACCTTATTTTGGTTTAGGTGACTTTGATTGGCAAGTTCTAATTGCTATTTTAGGGAAACTCTCATTCCACAGATTTTACTTCCCAGATCACAATTATGATTTTTTTTTTACTTTAGCAGAAGCTCAATCTCCCACAGTTGCAATATTATATTTTTAGGTTTATATCAATCAAAAAAAGTTACCTTATTCTTTGAACTATTACATAAAACATACAAATCGTATTTTATTTTTAATTTGATAGTGCAGAACTTCTCACATTTAAAAATCACAACTTCATAGTTCTCCTCCTCTACCTTAATTAACTGAAATCTTTTAAAAACAAGTACATTAGAAAAACCTCGCCAAGTTAAAGCTGGATCTGATTATTACTGTTAGCTGGTCATTGTCTAATATTTTGAGAAGTTTTTGGAAAAACACTATGTTAGTTTAAGACATGCTCAGAAGTTAATTGAGGTTATTTCCTTAGAATTCTGTAGCAGAAAATGTGAACTATAAGAAGTGWGACCTTTATATTTATAAATATTATACATGTGCAAGTACAGGCAAATTTAAAAAACCCAACAGTGGACAATTCAAGTATTGAAAGATGAATGACTCAATTTTTCTGAATGTTGAATGCTAGGAGCAAATTAACATGAAATGCCTGCTCATAAAGACAAACTCTTTATCAGGTTACAGAAAACAAAGTTTGCATAGATTTATAATAAACAGCAAATCTCAGTTTTAATTGAAAAGCAATCTGTGTTTTTTAAAGTGTGGGTTTTTTTTCCACCTGTATCAGTAGGTGTAATAGAAGAAACATCCTTGCYTGACTTCAATTGACTGCATCCTCTATATTGGCTATTTATAGCATTTCCATGTTAGAAGATACTGTGGCAGAAGCTGGCACTGGGACATTGTGCAGGTCTTGAGAGATAAATGGATGTTGTAGGCTGGGGCAGGGTTGAGCAGGGTAGTGCTCCCAGTGGTTTCCCTTCCTGCTGCAAGGGATTCTCAGCTGCAGGAAGGGTGGTTAGTGAGGGTATGGGTCTCTGAAGGATTCCTCACATGGGCCTAAAGCCTTGATAAATTCCATAAAATCCAATAATGATAATCACTTGATAAAATGAGGGAGGACAACCAGGAAACAATAGTGTAGATACAGTAGGGTGGCTTTTAGCATCTGTGATGTTTTTAGATGACTGAAAATAAGACATTWCTCTGCTGCAGATTATATATACAATCACTATTATTAATTGTTCAGAGTCTCTGGAGATTCAGTGCAGATGAACTTGTGTGTTCCACCTTGAAATRCTGCCAGATTTCTCTCTGAGTTCACAGTAATTGTAATGTTGCCCAAGGCTCATATGGGAACGTGATTTGTGTGTCAGGCTATCTAATTAGTGGTCTTATCACTTCAGTAAGACTTTATGTGGGTGGTGTTCCCCCACAAATTACGAGGTGGAGGTAAAAAATTGAAAGAATTCATGAATATCTGTGAAAAGACTGACCTGAYCCTGCATTGAAGCTGTGGAGAAAATTCAAAGACTTAATGTTGAGGACATTGTCTGATACATTTTACAAAAYAGTAGCTGCAGAACTCAGGGAATGAAGGATATTGCCTAATGTTTCTTTATGATCCTGGGATGGGAAAGTTAGAAAATATTCARTTACTCTTTGCCATTTACGAAAAATATTTTCTGACAAATTCAGATTCAGAAGATGGAGACAAAATAATTTYTTCAGTTCCAAACACATCTTGGTTTCTGATACAATTGCAAGCGTGTGCCTGTAACCYCTCACCACATGGACATCAGACAGTTAGGGAAACAATTGCTCAAAGAATTCTTCAGAGGGGAGCATCTGTGRCATCTAAATTAATCTGATTTAATTGTCTAAAATCAGAAAAGGTGGAAAAAAAATTTGTGATAGATATTTTTGTTAGGAGGAGTTCAAAATCTACTGAACATTAGTTAACTTATTTTAGCAGTAGAAAAAATCTTAAAATAATCAGGTCAAGGTGGGCACAATAATGAGAGACCAGCACACAACTGCCTCTTGATGAATGGTAAAGATGATGATTTGTTTGGATCTGTATTATAGTACTTAATGACTAATTTTTTTAAAAACTGTGCTTGTGGTAAAAATGAGTAGGCAAAGGTGTGAAGAGATATGTAATTTCTGTAAAAGACAAGTAGGAAGAGAAAGAGAAAAAATTATATGGATCTTAACAGATAAGGTGAGAGAATGTAATTAGACAGTGGTGTTTTCTGAGTTTAGTAARTTTGTTCAAAGCTTAGTTAAAGAAATAGGTAAAAGAAAATTCCCAGGAAGTAATTTTCCACCTGAAACAGGAYGGGTTGTTTTAATTTGTTGCTATGTATTCATGTCTGCAGAAATAATGACCTTTGTGAACACTTGACTAAGAAGAATGGGACTGTTTCAGGATTCTTTGGAAATCAGCTTTGTGTGAAGGACTTTCAAGGTATTGACTTTTGAAGGATTTGGCTTAAAAGTTAAAAAAAAAAAGAAAAGTAAGTGTATTAGATCAGATTTTTTTATAGTTGCATTTTAAGGAACATTTAATAACTATTGAGTGTCTATATTATGAGACATACTTTCTTAATTGAAAATGATTTGCAAGTGCAGATTTCGGGAACCATGCAGTTATTGCTGTCATTTCACTTAGARAGGATGGATTGCTCTATTCTCAAGGTTTACACAAATTTATGCAGAGGACTTTCCCCTTTAAAGGCATCATAATTCTTATGACATATGATTACACCTTTTCTTTCCTTATATATTTTATGTTATAATTGAGCCAAACATGAAACTTGCAGTTACAAATTCCACGTATTTCTGTCAAAAGCAGTTCTCTTAAGGATGAATAAATAATTTGCAAAGATATCTTATAGGTAAAAAGCAATTTGCATCTTAAAGGAATCTAATAATACTGCTTATACTAAAAACTTAACATGGTGATAMAAATCTTTGGGAATACACCAAACCAAATATCCTGCCTGACATTGATAACATTTGCTCTAGTAATGCATATACAGCTTTTASTAGTTTCTGATCAGCACTCTAATGTATTTCCTACACTTTCAAACAAACTGCAAAGCATTAAGTTCACACAAATCTGAGTTAAGGAGTCAAAAAAGATGAAACCACTCTGGCAGGATGTTCTCTCTAGGATGTTGCAGAAGCTTTCTTTCTGTATAAGTAGCCCATATTTTTTCATTTGATGGATGGAAGAGATTGTATGCCCTGGAAGAAATGCTACATCACCAAAGGCTTTCCTGGAATGCCAGCACATTTTCCCTTATAATTGCATATTCTATACAAAAACCTTACCAAGTTATCCTGTACTGGACAGCATACTATCAGTTCCCATCTGTATTTAGGGAAGATGTTAMAAAATGAAAAAGAATCAGAAATGAATAATAAAATACATTTTGACTAGTAGTTTTCTGTTTTGCCAAGAATTAGGTGAAGCAGCTAATGTAGCAGGTAAATATGCTTCACACGTTTATACATGTTATATATGTATATATAATTTATATATYGTTTCTATACACAGCATATTTATGTGTGTATATATACATAGACATATACATGTTACATTTATATACATGCTATTTTAAATAGATTTTTTTTTCATTTCCAGAAGACTGAAAATCTGAAAAAAACAGAGGACATAATTTAATAGAGTTCAGGATATAGGAAATCCAGTAGGTCTTGAATTCCAAGGATGAGATTTAATTGTTTAGGTAAATAATTTTTTTCTTTCTTTCCATTAATCCACCAGATTAGTGATTGGTTTGTCATGATCAACTAAAGATTTRTAGATCAGTACCTATCTGAGTGCTAAGGCTTTTATTATGCAACAAGCATATTCTCACTAGATTATGTAGCTTTCACTAAAGTAAATTAACCATAGTTTATATTTATGTGCAAAGTAAAGCTTTGTTTGAAGTCTGTAGTTATTAATATGTTTGAGGTTAAACAGTTATTTCTATAAATTGCTGGATAAGGGCTAGCCTGTTCAACATTTGGAGAATCAAATTCAAATGTCCTGAATCAACTGCTAGTAATTCAATTTTCATGGCTGCAAAAGCCTGTGGACTGCAGGGAAAWGAAAAAAAGCAGCAGCTCWGACAGWAGTAATGAAGACCTCCTTCACTGATGAATGCTTTWGCCCTAAAACTGAGTACTGCATGAGGAGCCACCTCTTSCACAAAAGTAARACRTGTGAGAAGGTACAGAACAAAASAGAAAGTGCACAAGAATACAGGTCTGGAAATAGTCTCCTGCATCATCAGRTCTAATTATTTGTAATTCTCAGCAATCACACCAAGTTTGAAGGTTCCACAGTATCATCTGTGCCACACACTGTTTATACATCTCATGGGGCATGAAATATTTCTGCATTCCATTAAAAACATAAGCTCTGTAATAAAAGTCTTAGCTAAAATTTTCCACAGGAAGAGATCAAAAGACACWGTGGCCATTGTCAGTGCACTGGCAGGATGTTTATTAAATAACCTCTCCAGATCATCCCAGAAAAAAACACTCCATATGAACAAATATCCCAGCGACTCTTGACTCTCTGATACAAGAAAACTCTTCCTCAGTACTACTTCTAGTGATCTTTCAAAGATTAATAATTACTGTAAATGCTGTGTTTATTATTTTGGATTAACTTCACAATGTGGATTCAAGGCAGCTTGCAGTTTCACATGCATTGATGGATGTATTTTTATCTCTGTGAGCCTGCTGTTTTGCAGCATGTAATACTTAGCATCTTTGTTAGCATGTTCACAAGACAAATACATTAATCTGTACCTGAGGTACTCACACAGGTGGTATATGTACTAGTCAATTGTCCTTCTGAGCCTTGGCATACTGCATTTACTTCAGCAAGCTGCATTCTTTCAGAAAGAACTARCAGATCAATTGTTTCCAGAGCTGTGGAGCAGCAAGGGCAGGCCTTTTGCTCAGCATTTATGTTAAAAAAAAAATTAGTTATTGTAACCTCTGTTGACTGAAGAATACTCGAAGCATAAAAATAGTATTCTTCATAATTGCTTTTGTAAAGTAGTCATACAAAGAAACTGGAGAGCTTTACATGATGAAGGCAGAACAATGAGAGTCAGAGAAGGCTGAACTGTTCAGAAGACTGCAGCACAATGGAGCTTCCTAGAGTGTTTTGGTAGTCCTTCACCAGGCCAAGGAGACAGCTACAAGATTTTTCTCTAAAGTACAGATTTTCATTTAGAGTAGAGAGGATTTTTTTTAAGTGCAATTTTTGGAGTGTGAAATGTGTTTTATTCAAGAAAGGAATGCAATATGAAAATCTCAAAGAGTTCACAACAAAAAATGAGGAAAAATAGTCAGCTCAAGTCAATTGAAATGCTTTATTTAATATCTTCAAATATTTCTTCTCTATTTGGCTGTGGGGTTTTAAAAAAGGTTTTATTTTGTTATTACCTAAACTTATTTTTAGTTCAGGAAAACTAATTTTAATATTTCAAAGCACCATGATGAAATATTCTKATATTTTCTGAACTCTTTGCATGTAATTTTACAGGTTTTCCAATGTCATTTCTTTCCAGATTCAAATGAATAGGCATTTTCTGATGAAATATTTAGAACAGAAAGATTACAATTACTATTTTTAAAAAGTTCTTTTTACAACAAGGCCAAAACTACAAGTRTTTGATACATATATTGCTCATATTCTAGTATCTGTAAATAAAGCAGGATATTTTTGTCATCAGTTGAATTTTGGGACCTTCTAAARAATATATTTTCTTGCAAAGCTTAATTTTGTTATCATGTTTCTAGAAGGATTTAGTATAGGTTGTCTGTGTTTTCAGCAGACCACTAATGCAACCAGTGATTAAGAATTTAGTGTCTATAGCATTTTCAATATAGAATAAACGAAGCATATAAGAAAATAATCTTAAAACTGCTTAGGCAGTGTTGTTTTATTAAAGTGTTTCAGAGCCACTGTTGCTGACACTTGCTGATATTTGTGTTCTTTTATTCTTAGGAAGGAGCCACAGTTTAGTAGCAGACAGGCTGAGAGTAAATTACTCCATCATTGAAGTGTTTTAGGCATTACAGCAGCTAAATGCATCCCACTGCTGCTCTGGCATCCTGGAGCAGTTCTGCTGTGACTCACAGAGTTACTAACGAGATTACCCGGGTGCTTTGCCCATGAGCGACTGTCCCTGTGAGTCTCTGCCAGCTCCTGCCCTGCAGGACCCCAGCCCTSCAGCTCCCAGGGTGGTGTCCAGCTGAGCCAGGGCAGCTGGGGACAACACCAGTGTGAGCCAGCACTCACTGAGCAGCACAGAGCCTTCAGGTTTACCTGCCTGTGTCTGAGAACAGATTTTGGCTCAGATACCCCAGGATAGTATTTTAGGGTGAAGGCAGAGCCAGCACTGAAGTGAATGCCAGCAGAACTTGCAGAGCACTAAGACTCAATCCTGGGTGCCTAACTGCACATTCAGTGATGTGGGTGGAAATACGGGATCAGAAAGAAGAGAGGGAGGAATTGGCAATGAAATACAACAAGAACAGTAAGGTAGCTCTGTTTTTTATATTCTCAGTTARTACAAAGTGAAGGAATTTAAGTGGAAACAACACAAGTTCATATCTCAGAGAGTTGTAATGGTATCTTACTATACAAAAGTTCTTAATAAAATAGGAGAAAGTGCTTCAGTTTTGAAAATCAATGAATCCTTCTGGTGAAAAAAAGTCCTATTTGAGTAAAAGAAATACAGCTTGAAAGAGTGCACGTATTATCATCCCTAAATACAATTTTTAATGCTCCAGTCAGCTAACAGATCTACATGGGATTTTTCAGGTAGTGTAGCAAAGGACAAGTTCTGGTAATAACCATATCATGCCCTCAAACTGAGGCTGTATTCTCAAAGAGTTTAAGTGCAGGTAGCTGATAGGGTGCTGAACATGGCTTGTCCTTTGCTATATCAGCTGCAGAATCAGCATTATATTTGCAACTGTTAAAAATGAAATAGCATGAAAATGTCCTGTGTAAGCAGGACTCTTGAGCTATGGTGTAAAGAAAGAGCTTTTATTACTACTTTACTGTACTCTCACACAYAATGAAAAAACTGTTGCAATATCCACATGTAGATCTCATTTCTAAAATAATTTTGAAAAATTATGGGAGAGATGTTAACAATTCTGCTTTTGGCTTTGCTCCTGAATGAAAGAATATATCATAAAGTAACCAAAAAATTATAACCCCTTGGTCATTTCTTAAGCAATATTCTGTCAGATTTTCCTGTCCTGCCCATAAAGACTCTAACACATTCCTAGGGCTGAGTCTTTGGTATTCACACTTTACTAACTTCTACATGAAAAAAGTAGCTTCCAYCTTCTTTGTGAATATTTAATAACACACACTATGCAGCAGTTAAATTTTAGATTGTGAAGAAATAAATTGAGCCTGAAAAATATTTTAGAGATCATTTAATGGAAGAATATTAAGGAATTAACTAGCAACACAAATGAATCTATGGGGTTTTTTTTTCCCTGTAAATGCTAATGAAATGGTTTGGGAAATATTTATGCAATTTTTGAAGTATGATAAAAATACTTTAAGTTGGTTCCAGCACAGTGAGCAATGGAAATTAATTAATACCAGTGAGATCTCTTCCAAATAAAATTGAACAACACTCATTTTAATCTATTATAACATATCATAAAATCCATAAAAATAAATATGTAGACTTGGTTTTTAAAAATACTTGGTAAGTTTTAGTGACCCAATTTCTACTGACATCAGAAAAGCCCATYAGGATGTACTTGCTTTGCAAGTTCAGAATAAACATTTCAGCCAACTAAAATCTGTTCAAAACCATAGGAATCACAGCATTAACTCYGTAATCAGAAAGCTGACTCAGGAATTTTTCCCTTTTTCTCACAGTCTTTAAGCTCCAGCTGTCTTTACTTTTCCTCCTCTTCTCCTCCCAAAGGGTAGAACCATAGCTGCTCATTCCTTCTTATATGTGAAAACCCTCATACTGCTCCATCATCTCTCAGCAGCCTTTTTGTCTTTTTGTTTTCTGCTCCCAGTCTCAAAAYAGGACTGGTCTAACTCTTCTAGTCCTGCTCTCAGTACTAAGATAACTCTACATATGACTTTTTTTTACATCTCAGCTCAAGAATTCCTCTTTTCTTCTTTGTCCATGTCTGATCTTCCAGTTCTGTATTTGTGGTCTTKGTTTAGGTCCCTTTGAATAGATGCAAATAGCTGGCTATGGTTGCTCATGCTTCAAAAGCACAACAGCAGCATGAAAGCAGCTCATTTGCATGTGTACATCATTACTGACACCCCCCTATCAGTCATGCTTTAGCCTAGAGAGGTGGTATCAATGTATTCTGCAATTTTCTGCTCCTCAAGCGGCTATTCAGGGTCTCTCTATGAAGTTCTTTTTCTAGGGAGCTGTCAGGGTATTTTACACGTGTGTTGGGATTAGCTATGGCTCTGTGGATGTCCCACCTGATAGACACTTTTTCATATTCCAGGGAAGAAGCATCTGTCAGAGGTCATATGTGGTGGGCTTCCTCCTTGGCCAGGGACCAGAGCAGGGCTAACCCAAGTAGAGCCTTCCAGACTGTAACAACTAAGAAATTAGCTACTGCTTTAACATTTTGATGTTAAAGCAACTGATCCCTGCTAGTTCCCCTGAGGAGTTCAGTTCCTCTTTCCTCTTCCTGGGGCCAACCTCCTCTATAGTGCTCTCGTCAGGTGCTGATGCCTTAAGCACTGTCTGATCCCTCCCATCATTTGCCCTGGAATTTGCCAAATTGCTCACACTTGTCTGTGTTCATACTGGGAGCCTATTCCAGTCACTGTGAAGCCCTTAGGTACAATCTGAYTCCCCTGATGTGCTGTGGTGACCCTCTTTTCTCCATCAGCACAACACTTCTGTCTCCACAAATGTAATCAATGTGCTGCTGCCTCACCTTCCCCCCTATCTCCCCCAGCTTCCACTCAGCACCCTGAAGATTTGCAGGCAGTGAGATCTCCAAGTCAGAAGAAGTGGTGAGTGTTCTGACCCCTGTGACACRCTTTTAAACAGAACAGCAGGTACTCACAAGCAGGAGGAGAAAAGTTCAGAAGGAAARTACCTGCAGCTTAGTCAGGCTGTCTGCCAATGTTAATATGTAAAAGCAAGGCTTAAACTGAAAGGTCTAAGGGTTGCTACTTTTCTTGTTCAAGGGTGCTATCCTTGTTCAAAACAAGATCTAAAAGTAAATTTAACCCTATTTCACACAAGTCTGTGCTCCAGATAACTCCAGGTATTCAGGAGTAAGCCTTATCTAGGTGTGTGTGAACACAAAGCTTTTGTGTCATTTCTCTTCATCACCTCATCTTTGAGGGTCTGTTCTTCCCTTACACTCAGTGTTGACTGAAGTCTTTCCATCTTCAGCCTGATAATGCATAAGGTTTTTAGGGTTTCCATATTCTCTTTGASATCATCTGCCAATAAGAGTGGATCTGTCAAAGCTTAGCTAAGCAATGGGGTTGAGCTAGGCTAAACTCAAGTGAGAGTGAGCACCCTTCAAAACTATAGTGCTTCTAAAGCTGCATCTATCTTTAGCAGCCCCTCATCAGCACTARGACAACTACAAGAAAAGCATGGCATTATTTCAGAGGTGTTCTTGTAGCTCTAACTTTTGATGAGACTGATCCAGTGGTTTTCTGAGAGGGATCAACAGATGCTGTGAGATGGATGCTACAGGATGCTGCAGAATTCAGGGGATACAGTATGAGGGTAGGTGCTGGGTGTAAGGCAGGCTCCTGGTCAGAAGAATTATAAAGAAGATGAGGAGCAAGAATAGTGAGTGACTACTCTGATTCCTTCATTTAGCTCATACCCACTGCTGTTTCCAGTCCTCTGCCTCTACAGGTGCAATTGGTTGTGATAACTGGGTCAGACAATGGCTTTAAGGCTCTGCAAGTCTGTGCTTTGCTATTCTGGTTTAAAGCTTAGCAATAAATAATTCAATGTATCAATTAATTTAGTTAATTAATAAATCTACTTAATTTATCTTACTATRTATTTCATAAGTATTGCTGGTTTAAAATGACTTATTTCTTAACTCTATACCTTTATATCATAAACCATATCCTTCATAAGGACTGCTCCAAAATTTTGGTTTAAGTCTCCATTTTGTATGCATATTTTCAGAATTAGAAGGTAGGAATAATTTTATTTAAAAAATATATAATTATACACAACTAATTTTAGAATTATTTATAGGGTACTTTTGAATTTAATTTTGTCTCCCTTTAAAAACATTTGTCTTGAAAGAAAATAATAGGATTCTCTAAGTTTTTGTTGGTTTTTTTTGTTTGTTTGTTTGTTTTGTGTGTGGGTGATGGACAGATACAACATTAGAAGTWTCTTAGCAGTTTTATTAACTGTCAGTGTATGCCCCTGTATTGAGTATTTCACTTCAGAACATTAATTCAACAATAACTTGTGCTTTCAAGAATTAAACATCATATTCAGACTTCATTTCATTAGTTTCTTATTGGTTTCCTTTGAACAAAAGGAACTGTTGTGATGGTCCAAGCTCAGACTCATAGAGACCAGAGGACATTATTTCCCTCTTTGGATTACTTTTTGACAGCCTTTCTGGTTTTTTAAGATTGTTCAATATATAATTTTCCTCACATGAGAGAGAGCAGTTATTAAGCTTTACTTGTCAGTGGTGCAGAAAATGACACAGATGTTTTGTTTACTGAGCTTTCTTAAAGTTCTCGTGCATTAGGCATCCATAAAAACAGGATATTACTTTTGATTTACACCAAGAGTTAATTTTTTTTCCATTAAAATGGATCTATTTCAGGTACAAATAATTTAGAACAGTATCTTTAGTAAAATAGATGAGAGATACTATTCATCAGAGTCACATGCTTTAAGCATTCTGGTGACAATAGGAGCCTGAGCTTGTTGCAGAGTCTTGTTGGCAAGCTCATTTTAAAAAAGTCATTATTACAAATTGCTTCAACTAGTCAGATAATACAAAATCTACTTGTACTGTAATATTCCAGATGCTTGATTACTGTTCTTCAGTGTAGTGAGTTGCCAATTTCTTCCTCCTGAGAATGTGTGACAGATTGCAGTACAATCTGTTGATGGTCTTGATTGTAGCTAAAGTACATCATYGTCACCCATGCTAAAAAGCTGATACATTTTCTGTAAATATATAATTTTGGGAAATGTATGCTAGTGTTTTGTGTTCTAGCAATTGCAAATGGTACATGACAATATAGTCGATCTGGTGAGGGGAAAATCAGAGGCAGAGGGAAAAAAAGCAGATAATTAGAGCAGCAAAATGTAGTGGGTACACTAATTCTATGAACAGTATAAATTGAATTGTTTTTGTTGTGCATGCAAGTGTTTGGGTGTTTGGGGAAAAGGAGAGAAAAAGAAAGAGGGAACTGTACTTGTGTCAGTCCTACTCTCCATTTTCTGTTCTGAAAAGTTTGGCACAACAACAATCCAAGGTTGTAAATGGTAAATGTTACAGCCAACTCAATGACTGCCAATAATCAGGAAATATGGATTGTTTATTCCCTCTTTTCCTCTGTGGAAAAAGATCAGGGATAGAAAGGCTTTTTGTTGGGTTTTTTTATTATTATTCTGCTGACATAATAGTTCTCTTTCTGCATCTTGCTCTCTCAACCTCCTTTCCCAGCACAGCCTTTCTTCTTTGAAATTCTCTAAGCTTGCAGCTCAGGGAAGCATTTAAACATTAGGCACRTTCCCACTCAGCAAATGGCCTAGGTACTGAAAACACACATGACTTGGTCTGCTTCTCTCACCCTCTCACAACTACATGTGTTGTTGTTTCTTCTCCAAGCATTTAGGTCATGAGTCTGGAGACCTAGACCTGTCCCAGCTTTGACCAAAGCCATGAGATACTGACACAGTTAGTGAAGCCAKTCAGTGGGAATAAGATCAACTTTTAGATAAGCATGTTGCTCAGGTCATGTTCTCCTATCTTCTCTTGTGTTAAAAAATATAACCTGCTGGGAAGCCAAGCATTTCCGTGTTGTGAGACAAGCAAAACCAGTAATTGAAAGGTGGCAAACTTGGTAGGTTCTGTACTGGCAAATATTATTCACATGATATTYTCAGTTTTAGGACTAGGAGTGCTTTTAGTTTTAGGAGGATGAGTATAACTTCCTGGCTAGTATTCTAGAATAGTACATAGTTAAATTAGTGATTAAAAAGATTGCCTATATTTCAGTAAATAGCTGTTTATTTACTATCAGCAAATATTCACATTCATCAATAAATTCACCAGSTTATGGGCATTCTCCTCCTTGAACAGGACCTAAACATGAACAAGTCCTGTCTGTTGACTGGTACCACAGAYACCAGTACCAAGAGAAAGTAGATGCAGATGAAAATTGGAAAAAGTACAGATATATGTTTTACTATTTCTGGCACCAGATAGTACTGAAAGAAGTTGAAAGAGGTCATTATAGGAAAATGTAGAGATCAAGGGACAGATTTATGTTTAAAGATAAGTAGTGTTCAGTAGCATAGACTCTTGCTTTAAGGTGACATATTGATGATAGTTTAAATTTTATTTATTTTATAAATTTTAAATTTTATTCTGTGGTGCCCGATACTCATGCATACAGGTAGGCCTCTTGATTTCAAAAATTTTATGTTAATGACCATTGTCTATTTTTAATTTTTATAACAGCTATTTGCTTTGTATTCCTCACAAGATGAGCTAGTGATAGTTATTAAGACTGCACACGATGAAAAGAGAAAGCTGAGGGACAGTCAAACCATTTTCTTCAGTGTATCYATAAGAGGTTATCTCTAATACTCCAAGAAAATAGTGGAATAGCTTTYCCTTGGATTCTTTTCAAAGCTTGGTCTGTTCTGACACCATGCTTAGATCCATCTGGCTTCTATGTCTGCATTTCTGTTCAGACTGTGGGGAGTTTGGAGGCCCTGGCTGCTTTTTGTGGGGAGCATCGCCTCCTTTGGCTGCATCTGCTCATGGGGTTTTCCTGTAAGAGAGCTCACACAACTCATGAATACATAATATAATGTCAGCATGCAAAAATTTAAACATTTGAACCATCATGAGAAAATTTAAAGGGATTCTCYCAGCTGAATGCTGTTTTGCTAGACCAGCCCATTTCCTGGTTCCTTTTCTTGCAGGTTGCTGGCCTGTGGTGGAGTGATCTCTGTAGCAATGTGGAATCAAGCCATRGAGATGGCTGCTTAGAAGTGGGGTGAACCCTAAGAATTGCAGTGGCAAAACTCCCACAATGATGATAAAACATAATGCTGAATAAAGGGTGTSTGCAGTTACCCTTTATGTGGTCAAGTACTATCACTTACAGAATTGGAAAAATTGCTTCTCTTGGATGAAATATTCATTTAAAATCYCTGCATAGAAGCATTTTAGCTCTGTTATGATCCTTCATTATTTTCAAGTAAGGAAACAAAATTAGTGACAGATTTTGTATATCTGCATATTCATGTGTATGAAGAATKTTCTGTAACATAAACCATRTTTTACTGTGTGTTAATGTATGTCATATTCTCTTATATCAAGACCATTCTTTTGTCCTCCACCAAATAGATGTTTCTCTTTGAAGGTTAAGAAATGAGAACCATGGTAGCAGGTCATTGAGTARTATACACCTGCTCTCACTTGTTTAAATTACATTTCCTCTTTACACTGTGGGTCAGCAGTATCAGGAGACTGTTGTTCCCTGGGCTAATGCAATCTTTCCACGTGAAAAGCTCTTGATCTGYTTCTTTTCTACACTCCAGTTGCTGGCACCAGCATTTCATCTGTTTGGGGCTAAAATGCACAGAAAGCAAATGCACATAGTTTCAGTGCAGAGGTTTCCTTCCTCTAGAATCTTTAGCTTGGTTTATTTTGTTAAGCAAAGCTTTTCCTGTCAGCAGTATAAATGCCCTCATGTCCTTCACCTGASAGAGAAAGAAAGGAAAAAAGGGAAAGGGTCTATGCGGATTCAAAAGCAAAAATGTTAGAAACCCTGCTGCCTTTCAAAGGTCATGAGATTTACTCAGTGCGTGTAAGCACATACAAAATTGATACATCTTTACTATTGCACGTTAGTAATAGTAAACATGTGTGCACATCTGTTACACAGATGCATACACAAAAACATTCACTCAGTTCACTTGCAACATGACAGCTTTTAATAAAGGTGTTTTTTAAAATAAATAAGAATAGAGCTGGTGCTGTTAGATGCTAAAACCTTTTTTTTTTTTTGCTTTTAGCGCCAATGAAAGTCCATGAAGCAAATTAGTTAACAGAATTAGCTCAAGTTCTTTTTTTATTCTTGAGCTTTTATGAAGTTTTTATGGATGTTCATTTTAAAATGTACATCCACATAACAGATTGATTTCTTTTTCAGAAAAGCAATGGCCTGTCTGTTCTTATTAACCCAAACTGGTATGATTTGGGATCCAACATTTCTGAAAATCAGATTCACATCAATTATTACATTTTAACTTGTAGCATGACATTCTGAAGTCTGGATTATCTCTTAGATGTCACACAGSTAAACTCAAAGATTATTTTATGACTATTAAAAATAAAAATATAGTCAAAATAKGTATTCTATTAAAACCTGATTTGGTCATATTTAAATTATTTCTCCCAGTAAAACTCTACAAATCTTTCCACATAATAGATGATTAAAAAAATTTTAAAAATAGAGGTGATGATCTGCCACAGCACCGTGGCCATGTACATACACAAACTATTCAGTTAACAGATTACCTATAGAATAGAGAACTGTAAATCATARTGTTAAAAATTTTCAGTTACTTGCYRCRAGAAATGTACGGTATCAGTCAGAACAAAAAGAATGCTAGAAGGTACTGAATTTACTGATCATGCACTAAAAATTTAAATATTGTTGAAGCAAATTAGAAGCTTTCATATGAATAATTTAATGAAAGAAAGCTGGAGCTTATAAGAACACAATTTTAATACAATGATWGGTCTGGGTTGTCATACAACTCTTTTTCAGATTCTTGTTAATGATAAATAGAAATACTTTCAAGTGCTGCCACATGTACTAGTTAATTGTCAATAATTCATAATTTATCATCTTTGCATAGCACTCTGYATTGGTATTATAACTACTTGATTTTAATTAAAATTAATGCAAAATTTGGCATGTGTAAAAACCCTAGCATTATACAGAGATGATTATTTATATAAAAAGGTAAGTCTCTCCTTACTGTATGAGATAAAAGGGCCTTTAACAGTAGGAATGTTATCAGCCACTAGTGACCAACTGTCTTCTCCTCAATAATTAAAGCAGCAAGTAAATGTACCCAAATTTAGCCTTTTTAACCTCTGCAGTTACACAGACTCTGTACTGAYTGTAGACACTAGTGAAAGATTCTGGCAATATGCCAGGGACATTTCTCTCAGTCTTAAATAAATACCATAGAATTGTAATCAACATATTGTGTGAAAATCCTGCTGAGCTATATTTATTTTCATAATGAGAATTTTTAAGCATTTGAAATAGAAATCAAAATTATAAATCATTTTAATAAAGGCTCAAAACCAACTGAAATAGCCCAATATTTGCCTTTGAAGGTTTGCTTTTGTAAACAACTATGGTCAAAATGAGCTTTCAAGATAAAGTTATTAATTCTTTCATTTTGCTGAATCTTCACAGGGTATTGAATCAGTGGTCTAGTGACTAATGGTTCCAATTGCCTGAACTGTTTCCACTGTCTCGTTTATACTAGGAGACAGTCTTTGCAGTACCAGTCCCTGGGGAATGGGCATGAACTGAGTTTTAGGCTTATTCTCTGAAGGCGATTCAGATTTATTTATGCCGGGGTGGGGTTTGCATTTCCAATTGCCCAGGAGCGCAGTGGTGTACTAGGCTGCAAGGAGGTTTGTGGGATTAAGGTACTGCAGTGACTACATGTTTTTATTTTCAAAACACGTCCTGTTTGTATCATTTTTAAAAGGTTGGTGAATATGCAGAACAACTTGAAGTGAGACTAACTGACCAGCTGGCCTAAAAGATTTATCACCAGGAGGTTCATTAGCATCTCCATTTCAGTATTGCATCCAGTTCCCTCATATTGTTGCAGCTACAAAAACCCACAACCCACTTGAGACTCAATTCCTCAAACAGAGCTCTCTGTGTGTGTTGTTAAGTGACCTCAGCAAGCATATAGTCCTGATTTTTAAACAAAAGTATAGGTCTCAAGATAATGAAAAACTTCATGCCTTCTGGCACACATTTGCAGTTATCTGTGCAAGTGCTTTGGAAAATTCTTTGAAACATATATCTATGTTTCAAAACTACTAAATACCTCTTCACTTAGGTAAATAACTGATACCAGTATAATCTACTATATTGCCTGAAAATCAAAGGCAAAAGAAGCATTAAGGGCATCATTTTAACAGGCTGCAAATTAAAGATGCCTCTACAAATCCAAGGGGTATAGAGCTGAGATACCCAGCAGAAGAGATTAGAACATAGTGGCATAGTTATATGTGGTATATCTCCCTGCTTTCATCAGCTCATGGCTCGCTGTTCTCCCTGGGGCAGACAGCTTGTCATCTCAATTTAGGAGACAGCAAGGTGTCAGTAAGATTTGGCTCACTGAGACTTGCCCTTGTCGATTCACTTCTTGCATTGGGGACTCTGTGTTTAAATGCTCATTAAGAAGATTTTATACCTTTTTTTTTTTCTGCTTCAGATCTATTACAAAATTACAATAGTGTTTGGGATTTAGTTCATGAAGTTAGTTATAATTTGTGAAGCTCTCCCTCCCCCCACCCACACTTTCTTTCTACAGCTATTTAGACATGCCATTTTCCTTCACTGGCAGCAGACATTCTAAGATCCCAAATTAATAGCATTTAAATGTTTTGTTATCTCACATATCTCTGTGAGTTTCTTTTTGTCAGTTGGGTGTTGACAGATTTGGTTAGAATTGACTAAATCCTCGCTTCTCAGTATCATGTTTATTAGATGATAATGGTGATAGTTGGTGGTTTTGAACAAAGGCTGCTGAAGTCAGAAGAAAGAATCCAATCCCTCTGAGAAAGTGAATATTTAGAAAATGGTGTCTTACCAAAGATGCATCATTAATTTGTCCGAAGWGGAGTCAACATGCATTATCTGCTGTATGTAGGCCAAAACTGCTGTTTGAAATTTACCTGAGCAATAAAGAGAAGAAAATTTAGCAAGGAAAGTAAATCACTGAAAGTATTAGAGTGGTAAGATTCCTACCCATCTAAGCTATCTAAATGTTTTTCCCTAAATAAACACATTGGAAATCTCCAGGAAAAAATTTGAGCAGTTATTTCAATCACAGCAAGCTATGAAAGTAATGGTAAAAATATTCCACTTGCAAGTCAGCACCAGCACTTTCCTTCATTTTGGGTGACATAGTGCTACAGTTGTTACCTGTAATAGAGACTGTGCAGTGGTGGTAGTCTCCCTTCCCAGAAGGGCTGTGATGGAAATGAGTTGGGCCCTCTCTGCTGACTGAYGTGGTTTTATGATCCAGTTATTAATATTTTTAGAGTGATGCCTCTGCCCAAAATAAGGTGCAAATGAGACCATATGCCAAAGTCAGTGGTATGGTTTTTATTTAATAGTAAATGAAAGAGAGGGGGAAAGAGAGAGAGAAAGAGAAGGAAATAGAAAAGAGGTGAGGGGAGAGAAAGAGAGAAACAGAGACAGATCATGTWGAAAATATCACCACTCTGTGGATCCCAGTGGTGTCCCATGGATTCYCTGCATCTGGYCTTTTTACTGGTGAGGGTCCCCACAAAAAAATAGAGTCTCATGGATTAATATATATTCAAACTAGGTACCTCCCCTRGAGTGGGAGCTAGTTTGACACAATCTCTTGCAAGTCTCTGCATCTGTTGCATCACTGTGCATCACATGCAGTACTCTTGTGCAAGGTCTCAGGAATGAGTCTGGGGACTGCTTCAGGGTTCTTTCATGGTTTACAACACCCCCTCAGCTTCCCCTTACATGGATGTTCCATGGATGTGGCCTTTTGGGGGTGGGGGTTTTACAGCTGAGCCAGTTTGTGTTATGGAGGATGGGCRTTCACTGCTTCTGAGTAGAGGTTTTGCCACACACCCAAAACTCCCCTCCTTTCCCCTTGGCTGGCAGAAGAGGGAGGCTGTGCAAACCTGGCCTTAGCAGATGAGCCTGTGGGCTTTGGCCTCCCCAGCCCTGAATCCATCCAAAGCTGATTTTCAGGACAGCTGTTGAGTTTGGCTTGTTTTGAGTTTGGCATTCTTTTCCCTCAGCCTTGTTTATTTTCACCTAGATGATTGAACAGTGGTGTCCCCTTTGTCTCAGGTTCCCTTTGYCTTAACTCACAGTCCAAAACTCTGGTCAGGAGGCTTCTTCAGGGAGGGGTGAGTTTTGGTGGTTGCAGCTTCTTTATACAGTTTTGCTGTCATGGGCAAAAGGACCTTCATAACATTGTTTAAGTAGTTAACCATAATATTTCAGTCTCTGACATGCTGACAGCAGCACCAGCCACATGCCACTGGCTCTGTTGAAGCTGGCTCTCCTTCATATCTCACACCTGCCTATTTAACACATGCTCCTTTCCCTACTTCCTTGATGTGCCTGGACACAGAGACAACCCTTTATGCAGGGTTGTTCCTCTCCAAATCCCTGTGGGTACTGATGGTGCAGTGGTGTGTCACTCTGTGTGTGCCACATGCCTCTGTCCCTTCAGTTAGGAGGGTGGAGAGAGGTAACTCATGGTACTTTTTGCCACTGCTGAGACACAGCAGATTCTCTGAGTCCTTTGCCTTGGATGAGTTGTCAGTGGGGTTCACACTGGTCCTTTGCAAGTACAAGAGCCATTTTCTTGGGGAAAAAAGGGGTTGTGTGGGAGATGGAAGAATTTCTCAGGATGAATTTTGCTTATAGCAACATGTTGGTTCAACCCTGCCTAATCRAACAATAAAAATGCAGATCAAAAGGAAGCCCAAAGCAATGGAACAACTTATTTCAAASTCTGAAGTTCAGTCCCTATTTAAATGTAGATTCATTTTTCTTAAGGTGAAGATAACTGACTGTGGGATCATCTAATAAAAAAGTCATGTATTCTCCATTACTTATAGTTTCAAAATCAGGATTTGATGTCTTTCTAAAAGATATTGTAGCTAAACCATAAATTACACAAACATTATATCTATAATCAAATTTGGAAGATTATTACAAAACCTCTCTGTGGGCTTCTCAAAAACTACAAGTCTGTTATTTATGCAATGTTGCACAGACACAATTTTGAAGGAGAGAACAAACTTCACTTTGAATACCAAGTCTGGCTGATATCCTCAGTGCTAACCTACATATCCTGATGGAATCACTTGCATTTTACAAAAGGACACCCTGAAAGAAATTACTRAAAGCACTCTCGGAGGACAAGTTCTGTAAGTTAAACACCTACACRTACACAAAAAAGCTTTTCATTATACTGGATCTTTCCTATCCTAAAAGTACCCATTTATAACAATATGCTCTGATTTAATTTAGTAAAATAGGTCATTTATCAAAAATATGGAAACATTTTTGTCTTTCTAGGTGAAAACAATGTTAACAGCTTTTGCATTATATACAGTRTATATAGCACATTCTTTAGACCTCAGGAAAGGAGCAGCAGCTTTGTGTGTGGGCACAAAAGCTGACATTCCACTATTAGGTTTGCCCAAAAGTGCTCATTTCTTCTAAATGTTGATGTTTCAGCTTGTTGAATATTATTTTGTTTTGTAAGTAATTTTTTGGAGTTATGAGAACTCTCTGACGTGCAAATCAATACTCATTGTGAAAAGAGTAGTATAAGTAGGATTTACTGTCTTCCAAAAACAAGTTTTGAACTTTAGATGCCTAACCTTGATCTACCTAGCCATGATCTATCCCCAGATTTGCTAGAGCTGTAGGATTTATGCCTGTTAAATACAGAATCTCTTAATTATCATTATTTAATGTCAAATTTATTTCTATTTTGGCATAATCAGACACCTCAATTCCATTGACCTAATTTCTCTTTCTATATAACTATTTTTCCCCCCTCAGARTACTCACTGTTTCATTTTTTCAGAAATTCCCAGGAGTAGCTGTTGAGAGTTGATATTTACACTCTTTTTCTGATCATTTTATGGTCAGTTTAATTGTTGAAAACAAACCATCAGCTATACGCAGGTTGGCCAGGTCTCATATCTTTTAAAGTCTCACTTTTACTGTAGCATTTACAAATCCAGGCTACCTGTCACAGAGATGGATTTAAAATGATTACATGTTTACTAGTTCTTCCATCATTTAAAACACTAATATTTATTTCATCTAGTCATATGATGCAGTACAACATGAACTAGTTTAACTGAGCTAATACATAATTAGTGTTTCTCTCCATCCTCAAGTTTTTTTACCTTAACCAGATGGGAATTCTGCTCATACTTTATGTTCCAGAGAAATAAGAGATAACTCATGTTTGAATTTGAACTATTTTATTACTTTATGTATTCTTCAGAAATTCCACTCATTTTAAAATCAGAATTACAGAATTCCCTTTGTTTTTTAAATAATTTAATTCTTAACTTTTCTATGCTCAAAAATATTTTCTTTTGTTTTGTATGTGTAAAATGCAATAGTCTTTCCTAAGTGTAGGATATCTTCCTGAAGCAGAACACTTTCTTTCAGTAGCTATGTGGCTTTGTGTTTCTAAGGCATTCAAGATGTGTTACTAGTTCAAAGCTGGGATTTTGTCTGCCTAAGAGTTCACAAGGAGAAGAAAGCAAATGGCAGCTGTGTGACTGAATTGTGCGTGCTAAGGGGATTTTCAAAAAAGGTAAATTCATTGCAAACATGAATTTTTGCCTGGTGAACCTGCATATTTATTCTGTGGACCAAACCACTTGCTTATATGCACATGAATTATAATCTTCTCTGTGGGAACCTGTGGTGCTATTTTATAATTTTTCAAATGAGTTTGATACCACAAAATCATGGTTTATTTTCAACATTTTGAAAGTTTTTAGCTTTTTAGGAAAACTGTCCTTGTACTGCCCCTGCATTCACAGCAGCTTGCTTTCTCTTAGGAGAGTGAGAGCTGGCTGTATTGACTGATCTTATTCCCTCTATTTCTTACTTCCTGTACCTCAAATGTCTAAACTGCTATCAACAATTAAAGGGAATTTGCAATTCCCTGGATAATGTAAACACTTGTAGTTAGTAATTACAGGGACTTTTCACTCTCCTAGTCCTGAAAAAATCAGCTGCTGAGAACTAATAAATACTGGTTCTAGTGCCTTATGCTATCCTTCCAACTGCCATTCCCCTTTTAACTGTTTTTCTGATGCTTCCCCACAATGACAATCTGCAACAAATCAATAGTGTTAGGTGACAGTGAAGTGAGGTCTTTCTGTCAAACAAATAATTCTCTCTTAATAAACAAAAGGAGCCTAATTCTCAGACCTGAGGGAGTGTGACTTCCACCAGAGAGGCAGAGAAGTATTTGCTATTCCTGCCTTGGAATCCTTCAAGGGTCATTCTAAGTCCTTGTACATCTCAGAGTATCTTGCTCCAGACAAATTACCAGTCAGTGAAAGCAGCTTCAGTGCCTGAAGTAGCAGCTGAGCAAGACAAAAGCACTGCATTGAAGCCAGAGATAGGACCCATCATTCTTGGCATTGTGTCAAAACAGAGTTCTAATTTATTCAGTGATTAATCCTCACCTCCAGGAGAAATCAAACTGCTGCAGCTGAGCATGACCACTGGTTATTAGGGCAGACCAGCACACATTTCACATCTGAATACTCACATCCATGCCTTCAGAACAAGTTTCCCTTTGTAGGGCCACCATTAGCTTCTCAGCAGGCTTTGGAAAGTGAATTCCCCACACTTCACACAGTGTCACGTTGTCCTAGGGTGACTGTATGATGCTTTTACTCCCCAAATCGTCTGTCCTGTCTGTGTTAGATATTGTGTTCTGTAGCTTTAAGACTRGTTCCTAGAGCGAAAGGAGTAAAAACAGAAGCGCGAAGTTTGTTTTGAGAGAAGCGGCTCACTCCTCCACATTTTTTTTTTTCTCCTCCTAGAGAGTTTTGTCTGAAGCGGACAGACAGCGTGTGAGAGATCTTCTTTTTTTTTAGTTAGTTTTAGCTAGCTAAGGCAGAGAAGTTCTCTAGACTGTTTTTTACCTTTTTCTTGAGACTGTTTAAATCTGTTCTTAGACTAAGAGATCTACCAGACTGAGAGAGCACCAGGGGAGCACCGAGAGAACACCAGGCCAGGCCCAAGCCGGGCATCTGCCAGCACTAGAAAAGAACTGAGGCTGAGCGAACCAAGCTCCCACGGCAAAGACTCTCTCTCAATTTTACCAAGTTTTGTTGTTTCATATTATTAATTTCTAAGTTTGTAAGCACCTTTCTTTTTTGTTAAATAAATAGTTTTTTCCACTCATCTCTAAAGAAGTTGTTTCCTGAACCAGTAGAGGGGAGGAGCAGTCCCAGCTTACTTCCCAGAGCGAGACCCCCCCCATTTTGGGAGGTCTCCTCCCAGATTTGCCCTAAACCAAGACACACGTGCCACTCTTGGGAGTCCAGAGGCAAAGCTGCACTTAATTCTGACTCCAGTGCTCCTTAATCCATAGAGGTAAATATGCTGCAGAGGGCAGAGTAGAAACCTTTCAGCAGCTGATGAGAGATAGCACTTATTGATGCAATTGCTTTGAAATATTCCCACATGGGAACATTCTCAGAGCTGCAACGTGCACCTGGTAGGACTTGGGGCTAAAGGTGTGAAAGCTTCCCTGGCATCAGTAGCAGGGACTGAGTGACCACAAGGTTTCACACTGTGTGGGAGTGAAAGACAATAATGATGATGGACAAAGCACCTGTGAGAAATCATCAAACTCTCAATAAAGGTAAAACCGCTATTACTTTCGAATGTATGGAAAGTGTTACATTCTTGAGAGTTTGAAAAGAGCTTAAAACGGTTGTTCTTTGATGTAGACACCTGAAAATCTCAAAATCTGTTATCACAGACATTAATCAATATCTTATTTAAAATTTATATTTATTAAATGGCTTATTGGAATTAACTAAACAATTATTTTGATCCCTACCTCACTGAATTTTCAGATATTTACTCTTAATTAGCTCTTTTAAGGTTTTCAGCCTCATTAGTATGAAAAATTAGTTACTAGGATGTTACCCATCATCTGTGATTACATCCATCCAAAGGTTCTGTTCTACTTGGAACTCGATTTTTTAATTTGCTATTTGATGCTGATAAACTTACTATTCTTCTGGCTTAATACAATTAATTTTGCTAGTAGCCCATTAATGCAGGTTGAGATCTCTAGGCCTACGACACAAATTTCAGTTTTAACACAGACTCATTAGCTCATAACTTGCACTGAGAACATGCTGCCCCACTGGTATGTGTTCAGAGGTTGACCAGATATCACACTGGAATATTGACAGCTAATTACTCATTAAATCCAAAGAAAAGGAGAGAAAGAACCTAGTGATGAAGAGAGAAAATCTTCTAAGCATGCTTGATCATATTAACTAAAAAAAAAAAGGAAAAATCTTAGTAAAGGTTTAATCTAGCCAACTAGTAGGGCATCATGTTGAASCCCGTTTGGGGCATATGGTTTTTGAAAATGAGGCAAAATATTTGAAATAACAATGGATTCAGACATTCTAAGATGTTGTTGAGGGTTGTGGTGGGTTAACCCTGGCTGGACATTGGGTTCCCTCCAAACTGCACTATCACACTCCTTCTTAGATGGACAGGGGTCAGAAATATGATAGGTTCATGGGCAGGCAGGGAAACCAATTACTGTAATGGGCAGAACAGACTCAGCTTGGGGAAATTAATTGAATTTCTCACTAATAAAATCAGAGTAGGATGATAAGAAATAAAACCAGATCTTAAAACACCTTCCCCTCACCCCTCCCTTCTTCTAGGGATATAGTTTGCTTTGGATTTCTCTACCTCATCCCAGCCAGTTGCACAGGGGAACAGTTGCAGTCACTTCATCAAATATTGTCTCTGCTGCTCCTTCCTCATAAATTTCTTCCCCTGGAACCCCTTTGGGATTCCATCCACAGGAGACAGTCTTCTTTGATCTTTACCACTATGGGACCTTCCTATGGGCTACAGTTCTTTATGAACTGTGATAGTATGGGTTCATTCTATGGGGTGTAGGCCTTTACTACTGCACCAGTGTGGATCTTCTGTGGGATCACAAGTCTGGCCAGCAAACCTGCTCCAGCAGGGGCTTCTTTCTCCATGGGTACATAGGTCCTGTCAGGATTGTGTTCCAGCTTCCCATGGTGGGGGTGGGCAGGCTTCCTGTATTTCCCAATGCAGCATCATTCAGGTACATCCACCTGCTCACTATTGCAGCAGCCCTCTTGTTAGAGAGCAGAAATGACTAAGGCACAGACTTACTGTTTACCTCAGCATGAAAAGGGTCCTGGTTTATTCCTCTTTACAGCTCAGCCATCCTGACTCCAACTACTCACTGACTCTGGCTGCAGCGAGCTCCTACTGTAGGTTTCTCTTGCAGCTTCTGCCTGCATGGATCAGTTTACAGACTCTGAATGCAGGCTTTTCCCCAGCCAGACTGTGACTGCAGGTTCCAACAACAGGCTGTAACTACAGACCCAGACTGACCTCACAGCAGTGATTCTCCTTTCCTAAGATCCTTCTTTTTCAGGATCCTCCACGATGATTCTCCCCTCACCAGCTAATCCACTCCCTTTTATCACATTTATCTTTATTGGCTATAGCTGTGACTCATCAGGGGCGAGGCTGTGCTGGGTAATTAACACAGCTGTTACTTATCAGGGGAAAAGTTACCTGTATTCCCTTGTCCTACAGCYCACCAGAGCAAGTCCTCTGCTGGTTGCAGGTGCTGCAGGGGCACAGCTGCTTCACCATGGTCTTCACAGTGGGCTGCAGGGGAATCTCAGCTTGCGCACCTGGGCCATCTCTGTTCTTCTGCACTGACTTTGGTGTCTGCAGGGCCCTTCCTCAAACAGGCTCTCAGTCCTTGCTGCAGCTGTGCAGTTGTTGCCCTCTCCACTGTTACCCTAGCAGCACTGCCCTCATTGCTGATGGGCTCAGCCTTGGCAGGCAGAAGATCCGTCTTGGTGGCTGGTGGCACTGACTCTGTTGGACAGTGGAGCAGCTTCTGGCATTTCACAGAAGCCTCCCAGGAGCACCACCACTGCCTCCCTGGCCCCCTACCCCCCCACAGTCACCATTACCAAGACCTTGGCATGCAAATGCAGTATGTGGGGGAAGGGTCAATAATAATATTGTTTAATATATTAAATATTATTGTTTTTAATAATAGGAGTTGTTTAGCCTGTTGGAAGGAGGACTATGGAGTAATGTGGTAACTAACTTCTATATGTAAGGGCTGCTGTGCCCTGCCCCCATGGTGGCACAAACAAGATGAATCTCAAGCAAGAGAGGTTCAGATGGGGTATTAGAATAAATTTGCCAAGTCTCTGAAATACTAGAATGGAGAAAAGTATGAGTCTTTATCACTAGAAAATTTTAAGAGTGGGCTGGACAAGCTGGTCAGGTGTGATAGATAATTGATTCTGGCTGAGGTCATAGACACTTTTTAAAGTATATGGTGTTGGCTGGAAGAGGCTGATTGCTGCTCAAGGATGGGCTGGGTCAGTGAGTGGTGGGTTACTGTGTTGGGTATCACTTGTTTCTGTCAGTCTGTTGCTCTCTCTCTCCCTCTCTTTATAATTACAGTCTTATTAATTATAATATTATTGGTATATTACTATTAACAATAACAGCAACATTTTATTTCAATTAATAAAATGCTCTTATGTTAATCTATACAGCTTACCTTTTCTTTCTCATTCTCCCCCCCCATAAGGTTGGGGGAAGTAAATGGCTGTGTAGTACTTAATTGCTTAATTTATTCCAGTGAACCCTTGAAACTAGAACTTACTTTATAGGTACTAAATGCCCAACAATTAACCTTATTGGCTTTGGTGAAAATAAAACAGGAATATTTCTTAAAGAGAAATGAATATTAATAGAATATTAGCCACAGAATCTAAGTCAAATCACAGCACTGTTTGGCTTCCTAATTAATTTAACTGCCTTACAGTAGGATCATTTTTTTTCCAAGGCTCTTACATGATTCTAATTCTTATGATAAATCCTCAATTACAATTGTAATTATAGGATAATTTACATTTCACTTAAAAAAATCAGTAAGTGCAATCAATGTAAGCATAGGCAATTCAGAAGGTCAAGTAATTATTTAAGATGCCAGTGTGTTAAATAAGCATTTGTCTTGATTTGGACAGTATGTCAATTAAAACGTAGCCCAAGTATTACTTAGTAAAAGTTACAGCACTGGTTTTAATTCTGTCAGATGTGGTTAGTAAAGGGAGTAAGTTCACTTCTGCTTTAAGCTTTCAGAAACCTGAATGGCTCAGGAGTGGGGATACATGAATGTATGCTCCTAGGGCTGAAAATAAAGATACCATTCTGTGCCATGACTGAGGGAAGGGGTGGCAGTGGAAATGAAATCTGTCACCGCAAGGTGATTTATTTCTCAGTGGAGCAGGAGACCTTCCTGGCCCACTGAACTGCCATTTAATTTGCACCTGATTGAGCCAGCAAGGATGAAATGAGCCAAAAATCACTAAAATATGTTTGCATAAGAAAAAAAGAACTAAAAAGTGCTTCCAATACTTGAGTGAAACCTTAAAATTACCAGTAATAAGCACTGTTTGTCTATTGCCATGGTAATACAATGACATTCCCACCTCTGTGCTGTCATTTTCCATTATGGCAACTGTAATATGACAAACACCCTTTCATTTTGCAGGCAAAATAAAAAAAGGAAAGCGAGTGAAACCTGCAGCACTACTGTTCACATGCTTTGATGCTAAAGGGATGTGCAAAAATATGCATTGCATCTTCATTTTGGCTTTGTCAATAAACTGCAAAGCTGTTCTCTATAAACAGAAAAATTTAAATAGGTGAAAAAATTATTGAAGAACAAGATATCTTGCTCACTCCATAAAAAAAAAAGAAAACACTCAGCTTCCTCGGCTTCTGTGGCCTATTTGAAGTAGTGGAGTATAGGTTTCCTTGGGAATTCTCAGAAGTGCAGATGCTAGAGATGGAAAAGGCTTATGAGATCACCTAAAGTATTATATCACTACACAAAAAAGGTTTTATGTTGTCAGGATTTTTTCCTAGAGAAAGTTATGTTAATGGTTGGCTTGCTCAGGTTAGACCTAAAGTTAATCTCTAAACAGGTGTTTATTTCCTTGAAGTTGCTGTAGAGGACACCTTCTTTCCAAAGCCAAAGTGTACTCCAGACACTTCTTATAAAGATGATTTTCTGATATTCAGTAACTATATTTGAACAAAACCGCTTCTAGGGAACAGCTAGATTGTGGGGGAGACTTTTTCTTTTTTATAGACAAACTACATATAAAGAGACTTTATCACTTTAGCTTTTGTGTATATGAGTTCAATTCACTTATGTAAATTAATATGAGTTCACTAAACTCAGGCAATCATTTTCTATCGACAGCACTGGAATATGCTGGAAACTTCCTGTTTATTAAAAAACATTCAATTACTTTTTTTTTTTTTGTTTCAGTGGTCTTCCAGCAGCTAGCCTAACAGAAAATGTATGGATGATAAGTAAGGAGGTGATGCTGCTTCTTCTGTTCTCATCCTCAGAGTATATCTCCTTCCCAAATGTTTTTGTTTCCTGTATGTAAAATGCAGATAATGGTAATCCTTTGTAAAGAGCTTTGAAATCTGTGTTTGAAACATGCTGTTCATAACAGTAGCCTGCAGGCTTTACTACTTTCAAACAGACTGCCACCCTGATAGGGGAGAGGAGGTGGTGTTAATCCTCAACACTGTAGAACAAGGCTTCATTCAGCCTTGGCTCCCCCAGTCACCAGCCTTTCAAGAATTGCAAAGATCATTTCTTTTTCTTTGAGAAGGCACAATTTGAGATACTGACCAGTGAGAGGGCCAATCTGGTTCTAAGTTTAATGGTGCTAACAATAAATATTGTGATTGTTTTAAAAATAATTGTACTGACTTTTAAGAGGGCTGCCAGAATCTGGGCTGGGCTTTTTCAATGAATGTATTCAATAAAGTGCATTACAAAAAGGTTGCATTTCCTCTCTACCCACAACCTAAATATAAACTGATTATACATTAAAGACAAAATAATGTCATTTAGCATCAATGCAATCATACAATTACATTGTGCACTTGAAATGAATTTGCCCACTTTGACTGTAATTTTACTGTAATTGCCAAGAATATTCTGGCTCTTGTCTCCAAAAATCATTGTCTTTTCTGCTTTTGCTGAGGGAGCAGAGTTGTTTTTGAGGGAGGAATGTAGGGGGTCCTTAAGTCTGAGCAAGATACTGATGTTATTCCATAAGCCTCTGAATAAACAGCAGTGAATTCTTTGCTGCATGAGTGTTTACAATTTTTTTAATTTTTTTTTTTCAATGGGAAAATGATTTAATCTGTCTCTAAGTTGAACGCATCGGAGATTCCAGACTCTTTGTGGTCCATTTGGATATCAGAAAAGCTGGAGGAAGGATTAAACATTCACTTGGGTGCCTTTTCTTTTGCCTCTGTTACTCCCTGCAGACTACCTACTATACTGGCTGCCTGGGAGCTGCCATTTCAGAGGGTTGTAATGGATTGAAACAGAATCACTTAGCCTTCCATAGGCTTTCTCTTTTTTTTTTGGGTGATGGGATATTAGGGAGAGATTGCTGAAGAAATTGCTGTTTGAGTCTTTCTGCTTTTGATATTCCTTCCCTGCAAAGAAGAACTGTGCAGTAGCATTGCAGAAAGAGGATGGTGTCCAGCAGGCCTAATGTGAATTTAAAAGTATACATGAAAGCTTGAAGCAGATCCTTCTTCTCCCTGCCCAGCCATCTCTGTTTTAATTGTGTTTTTTAAATGTCTGGAGAACTGTTTACAGATGGAGAGGACTCTCCACATGTGCAGTGACAGATTGTGCACACAAGGGAGATGGTGCTGCTTCTCAGATTTTCTAGGTTCTCCCTGGATGCCAGCAGTCCAGGAAAACCTAATGTAATGGCAGAAAGCTGGTAGAGGTGGAATAGCATGTAATTCTAGAAAGCAGGGCTTGAWTCTTAGCCTGCAGTTTTTATAAAGGCTTAGAAAACCTTCTCTAAAGCCCAGCCAAAATGTACACTAGGCAGTCTATTTAGTTTCTGAGGTCTGGACTCGTGCTTTGTGACAGTTCAATGCTTCTGACTATGCAATATAATTATTGGTCATAAAACCTGCTTGCTATAAATAGCTGTGTCACTTTCCATGTGCTGAGATGTATTGATAAAATGCAGCTTAGGCTATTTTGTTTTGTTTTATTCTCATCTCTGTGAGCCCTGTGAGTGCTATTCACTTTGTACTTGATAGGGGCTTTTTTCCCCCCATCTTTCTTGTTTTTACTTCCGACCTGCAGGTTTAGGAAAGAAGTGTTCCCTCTATTGAATTTCATACCACAGTACTTTTCACTAGTGATATTATTTGGAGACCAGTTTTTCAATTTGTAGTCCATATAGAATGTAAGAAAATTATGTGCACAATGGTTTTGTTTAGATAAAAACTTCAAGTCCAAAAATACACTCATATGCAAAGTGGAGCAGAATTTATCCTGAAATTTGCAGAGAGAAAAACTAGCTATGTTTTTTTATGCTGAAACTACCTTGAAACATTGTTTTCCTTTACTGGGAAGCAGGACAGACAGGGTGAAAAGGTAATGTTACTTGGTTTTAATAAAAATTTATTTAAAAAATAAATTTTTAAAATAAAAAATTAATAAAATTTTTCTACTTTTAAATCAATTTCTGAATATAAACATACAGAATTGCAACAGCTCTCATATTTCTATACTAAATTGTCGGGCAAAATTTATCAGAACAGAATGAAATTTTGGAACGAAGAAGTTTTTCCTTCTACCTTCTGAGGCTGTATTTGTTTTCTATGAAATTGCATGAAAAGAAAAATTCTTATAGAAAAATGTTCACAGTTTCAATTTTCAACATAGTGTACTCAGTGGTGGTTGAGACTTTGGGCTCCAATGTAATCYTGACCTTTTCTCTGATACCTGTAAAAGTTGAAGAGTTTTGAAAGGCAAAATCTGTAAGAATGCTGTACATTTATAATAAACGGACTGAAAAGATAAGGTTCCCAAAYCTTCATTTTGATATAAAGGGCCACAAAGTTGATCAGAAGGCTGGAGCCTCTGATCTTTTTTTTTTTCCATGGAGACAGGCTGAGGGAGCTGGGGTGTTCAGTCTAGAGAAGAAAATGCTCCAGGGAGACTTCATTACCACCTTTCAGAACATAAAGGGGGTTATTAAAGAGAAAGAGCAATGTTTTATTTTTACATGGTCAGATGTTGGTACAACAAGGRGAATGTTTTTAAACTTAACTCAGGTTAGACATGAGGTAGAAATTCTTTGCTGTCAGAGAGGTGAGGCACAGAYRCAAGTTGCCCAGAGAAGCTGTGGATGCCSCATCCCTGGAATTGTTCAAGGTTTGAGTRACCTGGTATAGTGGAAGGTGTCTGTGCCCATGGTGGAGGGGTTGGAACTAGCTAATCTTTAAGGTCCCTTCCAACCCAAGCCATTCTATTTTATGAAAAAAATTAAAAAGATGGCTTTTCACGTAGCCCAAATTAATTTGTCATTCTGATCTCACATGTCCTTCTGTTAAATCAATCCACCATTTATCGAGTCAAACACCTTTGGTGTTCTAAATTATGTCCTATGGAGACCTTATTAAAATTTAGCTTACACTCTCAGTGGAGAGCCAACAGTATTTATTACAAAGTCTGAACACCAGGATGATCATTTACAGTTTGGGAGATTCTGATGTAAATTACCAGTGATTTCTCTACACAGAAACCAAAGATCACTCTTTCTATGGACCTCACTTTTGTAACAGAATAAATTACATAGGACTGGTTACAAAAAAATAGAAAAAATGCATAAACTAAGTGATTTTAATGGGCTTTACCCCAGACTTCATGGTTCAAATTTGGACTGTTTCTGTACATACATGTGTGCCCACATACATAAAACATTGCAAACTTATTGTTTTAGTGTTTCCTACAGAACTTAYGCTTTTCAAAAGCAGAATGAAACATGGAAAAACATTTGCAGAGCTGAGGAAATCACTCCCAATTCTCACACCASTTAATTGATGTAACATGACAGTAGAGAGTAGAGATGTTCTTTCCTATTAAGTAAAAATACAGCTTATGTCAATTAAATAATTGACCAGGTGCCTCTAACAAACAGGTATATATCAGGGGAAATGTCATGTCAAGAACATTCAGTTTGAATTAGCAAAAGCTTAGAAACAACTGAGGTAAGCAGAAAATGCAATTATATTAAAATGAAGTTATTATAGCTCTAGAAAACACCTTTAATTGCTCAGATTCAATTTTACATTATCCAGGAGAAAAACAGAAGAGCATGTACTAATATTTATGAAGASCTCTGAGCACTAAACTGCTCATCCTAAAATAAAGTGCATTCAGATGAAAGATTTTGCATTAGTCAAGGAGAGGATACAACTGKAGCTTTCAGATCACAGCTCAGACTCTCTTCAAAAATGCAGTTCTTCTCTTATTCCCTCAGCCATAAGGCAGCTGTTTTTGAAAGAGAGATTTGTTCTACTGCTAAATTTTATTTTTAATATCATAGGATAACTCTTTATGTGAAATTATATTAAGGAATTGTTCCTTTGTTTTCTGCTGAATCCTTCTGAATCAGATTCCWATTTACTTTCCTGAATAACTCACATTAATTTTCCAGGAATACAAATATTCAACAGAAGAAAGATAAATTATCTTATATTTTTTAATAACTTATATGTTTTCTCTAAACAGAGTAATAATTTAAAAATAATTGCCAAAGAGTCAATTGATTTGAACTTGAGGCTATCCTAAGCCTGTTTAGAGATGTGGATTYTAAAATTTTAGACTTTACATCTGCATTCACGTTAGATTATTGATCTTCTATCAGCTGGGATGCTTTGGCTGCCACTTCAAGTATCAAGCACCACTCTGTTGGAAGCAAGCTAGGAAATGACACYTCAGAAACAGCCTGAACATTTCTCCTTCTCTTTTATCTGAAACAAAACAAAGCAAGAAACCAAAACACAACAACAGAAACAAAACAAAAACCAAACAAAAAACCCCCACAAAAACCAAAAGAAACCCCAACTCCCCAAACAAACAAACCCTCAAGCAAACACACACCCCCCCTAAATAAATAAATAAATAAGCAAACAACATTGTTTTGGAAATTTCCTGCAGTTCTGCTGAGACAGGCCTGGAGAGAGTATGACACAGTCAAGTACTTCATGGTTGGAACTGATTTACTGAGTWATGGCAGAGGGCAATTCATGTTCCTCCTTATTGCAGCAGCACATTTCTGTTACACATCATTCTATCTTTAGCTTAACATCTGATGACAACTGGCAACAAGGCAATTAGGAGGAAGGAGCTACTGCTGACTTGAATTATRGATACTCCATTAAATGCAAAAAATATTATGTTCCCCATTGAACTGTCCTGTTGCTGCATTGTGCACTCAAAGCCAGGAAATATCCAAGTTAAGTGGCCTTTCCTCTGCCCTCTGGTGTATATGCATTACAATGGTCTTTAATTACCTGATTTCAACAATTTCTTGTATAAYAGAATGCAAAAAATCCCATAGTTTTGAATTTAAAACCAAAGCTTGCAGTACTCCTCTTTTTCCTTGTTCTGTAGAAATTAAATGGTCATGACATTTCTAATGCTCTAAATACTGTTAAAAAAACTTCAATAGAAAAATATGATTAAAGCAAATATTTGTAGCAAATACCACAAAGCAAATATTTGTAGCAAATATATATCTGAAATAAATGTGTCATCAGAGTAAATGATCCTTTTGTAATTTATATGTTAAACAGCTTTTATTTAATTTTTTAACAAACATGCTAAGGAATGCAATTGTTTGCTTGAAGTGTCTCTATATAAAAACATTGTAATAAAATTACAGTGGAGGATTTTTGTGAGCTTTGTTACATTATGTTATTACTGTAATACTGCATTTCCTAACATCAATTTTCTTTTACATTTTGCATTCAGAACATGCATTAAACAAGGGGAGTCCTACTCTCCTTTTGTGAGGTGGAGAAATAAAACACAAAAGTTCATAAATGTCTTCAGTACTCACACTGCCTTCTGCACTGCTGTTGCTGACATAGCTGGAGCTCAGGAACACCTGTCCAAGCTGCCTTTGAGAACCAGACATGGTGGGCACTGGTAGTGTGAAAGCAGCCTGGGCTGTGCAMGTTGTCAGAGAAGAATCCTCTCTCAGGTGCCAGTTCACCCCTGAAGTCACCACCACTGGGCCATGCTGAGCTGGCCATGCTTTGCTCTCTGATAGCTCATGCACTCCATGCTGCTGGAGAGCCACTGCAAGTGCCCACTTTGTCTAGTGGCTTGATCACTGAGCATAGATAAATCTATTTTACCTGATGCAAGATGTTCAAAGCTCAGCAAAATCCTAAACTTTCAGCTCCATTTGCAGGCAGTKGGTATCACTGCAGGCATCAGGAGTACAAGGTCAGTGAGTACCATTGCTGCCTCTCTTAGAAACCTCTTTCAGAACAAAATAAATATCTCTCTGGGGGTGCACACATTTTTGTGCACTGTTGGGAAGCAATCTTGATATCCGATATAGACTGCATACTTTGCAGCATCTGAAGTTAAACAAGATCACTCTATTTCAGAGAGTCTTGCCCAAAGTAATATTGTGAACMTATGGATGATCAGGATGCAAGACCAGGGGTATCTAATCCACACTGTTAAGATTAGCAATGGGACTACTCTTCTTGCATGTGCTGAAAAGCTGAAACTGAGCATTAAACACTAAAAAGAAAGCCTCATCCTTTGTGGCCTACTAAAAATCCCTGAAATGGGAATTAAACAGTTCARTTCTTGTGCCCTTTTCTACTAAATAAAATATGATTTAGTAACATCCAACTGAACTACCTATRATGCTAGCCAGCATGCTTGACTGAAAGTAGTAGTGCATTGGCCAAGGAGGTGGCCAATCTTATTCTCTTATTGAGAAGATGGGACTGCATAAATCTTGCACATAGAGATGTTCAACAGCTACTAAATGTGCATGTAGTCTTTAAATAATGAGATACCATTTTAGGGGCTACAATGGAATTTCAAAGTTGAATTTCATATTTGCCATCCTTTAACTGACTGACTTTGTTAYAGCTAGTAGATACTAAAATAAAGGGGTCAAAGAGTAGAAAAATTATGTARCACTTGAAAAAGAGTATGAAGTTGTTCATAAAGCTTCCACAGAATTTTTCWTTCCAAAAGTCTTMTTTACAATATTTACATGATWAGATGYCTTACTGAGGAGAACAAACTTGCTRAAGAAACTTGTATCACARAAGTGTGTCAGAGTTGACTTGGAGTCAAAGAGTTTGAGAAAACAAAKATAGTTTTAATTCTGTTATGCTTTGGTACTTTTATGCAATACTTTTTGATTTGCTGCTGCAAAAAGTCTTGTTTGRGTACTGAAGTATTCTGCTCTGTTGAGACATTTCTTGCGTTTGTGATAAGGCTTTCCTTGTCTGGTGAAAATGAATCAAAATAGACTTAGTGTGCTTACAGCCCTTGAGAATTCAGTTTATTTTTGCTTTTGCCATCTGTGTTAATCACAACAGGAAAGTTGTAGCTTGTATGTTAATACAGCACACACAATGCTTTTGAATAATGATGAAGTGAAATACAAAAATTCGAAAGGAWCACTAATTTTACCTCTGGAAATAAAAAGACACTCTAAAGGTGAGCCAYTATTCTCATCTACTTGTTCTAGTTCCAGCATGCTTCTGCTAAATTCATTTCCACCTAAGAAACCTTGGTCAAGGGTCAAAATTCTAAATATAGACAAAACTCCATCTACTGTTCTTCCTAGAGAGTACTGAAAACCTCCTCTAGGCTCAATTTTGTGTTTACATCTCTTCCTGACTCGGTGGCCACATAGATATTAATGTTGTATACACATCAAATAAATCTAGATCAATTACATATTTATCCCTTTAAAATGTTGTCTTAGTGGAATTTTTAGGCTCTGTTGAGATTGGAATTGCAGAGCCAATTCCAAACCCGACAAAATCAGTTTATTATATAAAAAAGATCCTTTACATAATTTTCATCATTGAGAACAGAAAGAAAGTAGAAAAAAAACATTTGCCTTTTTTCTAATGCCACAGGTTTTCATGTATATTTGACAATACAAACCCAATATGCCATAAACATCTTGAAGTGTTGTGGCCTTTACAGTTTTCCCAGCCTGAGGTAACAAAATGAGTTATTTAATCTTTTGTCTGGATCAGACTCATTAGGAAGGACTCATAAGGAAGACATGTCTTCCTTATTCACAAATGGCAAGCATAGACTTGATGTCTTGTTTCTCAAGAGCTCTGATCTCTGTGGCATATTGTTTTCTCAGAAGAATTCCTGCCTTGATTACCTGTGCAATGTCAAGCTCTTTTCCTTCTGAACACATACATTATTACCTTTAGTTTCATTGGCTCAAGTGTACTGGATGAAGCCACCTTTGAGGACTGCTCAGGTTCTGATTATATAAAGTCAAACTGCTTGATACAGTTTTTTGGTGACATACTTGATTTCTTTACTGAGAGGCTTAATAACAGTTTCCTTGAAAGTAATTAAGATGTATCTTAATGGCAGGCTCTTCTCTTCAGTTTAGGATGATTAAATATAGTCAGTCATCCAATGTTCAGATCTTGAAATTATACAAAATTGTACCTTTCTCTCTGAAAAAGAATGATGTGAATCTTAGACTTTGGTTATTACAAAATAACCAAAGATAGAGGTTGGTACTGAACAAAGTATCATATAAAGTATCTTAAGGAACAAAATATCACCTGTCTTTTAGAATGTGAGTTTATAACACAGATCAAATCCCTAACAGTGATAGGTCTTGACATGCCTTTCCTGCCAATTTATTATTTCAGAAAAATTGGCAACATATGCACCTCTAAACTGATAGTATTAAGCAGAATATCACTTAACTCTTTGTATAACTGGAACACACCCTTGCACATGTGCATGCATGTGTCCATTAAACTTAATACACATTGTGAAAATGCCACAGGAAAACCCGTTTTGCTTCCCAAATTTATGATGAGTGTTAGCCAGATTTGTGGTTTGTTTTATTGGGGTAGATCATGGAGTAAATTATTACTCAGTGTGAGTAAGGATACCAGAAGGAGCCCCATACTAATTATGTAGATGTATTACAATTAATAAATAATAACTGCAATTATTGAGGAATGGCTTAACCAATAAGGTCTTCAATAAATGTTTAATAGTTAAAATCCATGATAAACAAAACCAGATGGCAATATAACATGTTGCCAAGTCTCACTTGARCAGCACAGGGTATACTGCCTTATTAGTCTTGAAGRCCCAAATGAAATATACCTCAAATGTAAAGAAAAAGTAATTGGAATGTATTTTCATTCTTTGTGACTTTGTAGTGACTACGTAGTTTCCACACATCTCTAGAGCTCTAGAAGTGGCTTTTTTTCATGTCATTGATTTGTTTGTTGAAATTATTCATATGCTTTAGTTAAGTTACTTTCCTTATTTCTTTTGCATGCTAGATTCAGAGTAAAAATTGCAGAGCAGGAATGAATATGGTTTATCCTCATACTGAACCTTTTAATCACACATACCTTTTAGATGAAGTCCATAGCTATCCTACTACTCACTGCTCCCCTCAAAATAGAAGGATCTATGTTATTTTCGTTGCAGCTGGGATTAATCTGGCCCWGTGCAGTTGGGCTTGGTCTGGATTCCATGTTTTCAATGCACCACACTRAATGGGATTTGGGACATTTTCAAATGAGATACAAACAGCCAATACKTGGATCAACTTCTTGAGTCTTTAGTTGGGCACACTTAAAGTTTGATCCATAAATGACTGTAATTAGCAGGTGACTTTCCATTGACCAAATGTCTTTGAGGTTACCTTTCTCCCCTGAGTGTCCTGTGATCCTGACATGGCTGATCACTGACAGCTCAGTAGCAGGGTTCTCAGAGTTCTCTCCAAGTTAACTTGATTAACTCCTTCTCCAGGTTTTACTGACATTATTTTTCCTTTGTTGTATTTSTTAGGTTCTGCCCATCATTTCTGTTATGAGTTTGGCATTTAATCTATGAGAGTAATGTTTGACCTTTATCATAAAGGATAAGGGGGGATTCAGTTTTATTCCAAATATTACCTGTCTTCTTCATATAACATATGAAAATAGACTTTTCATGTTGAGACAGAAAATTATTAGAAAATATATGATTTAAAGAATATATATGCATTGATTCAATTTCAATAGCCCATTAACTGAGTCGTAGGCCCAGATTTCAGTCTGACTACTGACACACSTAAGCTAGATTTTGCCTTTGCTTTTAAGGAAACAGGAAAGGGGTACCCTTAACTTGAATTCATTTTGAGCCAAGATCTGAATAAAACCAAARCAGTCTGTCAGTATTATGTTTTAAAAACTTTGTGGTATAGACTGCCCTTGCTTCCCACTAGACAGCTCACCAAATAACAGAGCTTTTGATGTTTATAATTGAAAAATTTATCTTTCCAGCAAAAAAGAGGAATGGAGTAACTCAGTTCTGCTCTGTTTACCTCAGCAAAAGCAAGGAATTTAATGTGACTCCAGCCAAAGCACTTGAGGATCTTCTGAAGGAAGTAGCTGCTCTCACTTCAGCTTCCTGTACTGGGTGACTTTTAAACCAGGGATAAAGGAACAATATCCTCCCTTTCTCTTTGTTTCCCAGCCARTTCTCTTGCTTGCACCTATTTTAGCAGTTACAACACTTTGGTGTTTTTCACAGGGCTCATGCACCTCATCTTAAGAGAAAGCCAGATCTCTCCTTAACAGCAGCAACAGACTCCTTTTCATCCTGTGTTCTCATTTTACCTTTCTTGTCTTGGTAGTCTTGGATAAAATCCTGTCCTTCTGTCTGGATGAAGATCAGAACTTATTCTCTTCATCTAATCCTGTATTAGCAAACTTTAGACAGGGCCAAAAAAATAGCATTTAACTCATGGCAGTGTTCAAGTCTTCCCTGTTGTGTTTCGTTTTGGGCTAAGTGGCATCTTTCTAAACAGCTCTGAGGTTTGGCTTGGGAGCAAGTACAGGCAGAGGACCATTTCTAAAAATCAGCTTTTGTGGGACCTCTGTTTAAAAATACAAGCACAARTTGTTTTGGTCTACAAGTCTGCACTGCCAGAGAATGATTGCAAATTTGTTCAGCTTCCTGACATGGTGAGGACATAAACTTGGTTCAGCTTTTTTAAATAAAGAAAAAAGTACTTCCACACATAACACTTCCAGAATATTTACAGAAAATACTAGAAGGATGATGAAGCATTTATTTATGAAGCTGCTCATAGTGACACAAATATCCCAATTAGAGGCCAAAAATTATATTTCTATAACAGTATGGATTAATGTTGCTATGCAGAGCATAGTATTGTAATAAAAAAGGGAACATATTCAGTAACAATAAAATAGACTATAAAAATAAGTCTGATAGAAAATAGCTATTCGTATGGCATAAAATTAGCCCATGGAACTAATCATCAGAAGTTTAATTAAGACATTTTGCTCAGTACAATTCAAACATGATTAGGATTTATATGAATAAATAACTAACTGGAACTAGGCTACCTTGGTTAAAATGTGGCTTTAAATCATCACAGACTTAATAAGTAAGTTTATAAATAGTCCCTAAGGGCTTCTTAAATCTTGTGCTACTGAATGTTTGCAGCTGATATGAGCATGAAGTGCCTTAGAAAGAGATGTGAACTCCCAAAGTGAAAGAACCCCAAACAAACAACAGAATATATTTTTGGATCTCTTAATCTTAGTTCTTAACAGTAGCAAAGGATGTAACCATTTCTGTACTGTCTTGTGGAAAACTGTGGAAGGCATGAAAATGCCTAATTCTGTTTACCTTTGAGTTGCAGACAGAGTGGCTGAGAGGTGAAGAAGAATGAAATGGGAAAAGGGTGATGTCCAAATGCAAATCCTCAGAGACCTGAGCTGCTTTGAAAATAATTTACTGAATTACTAAATGCAGGGATTAAGTGTATACTGAATACTAATGGTAAGTACTATATACTAAAATTAAGAGCTAATTTAAATAGAAAACTATTTTCATTTCTTTCCTAGCTAGAAATGAATTTATTTTTGTTCAATATTTTGYRTGTATTTTGCAGAAAATATTTATGATCTGAAGGACATTTTTTCAAAGCAGAACTTTTTAGTATGATTAGTGGTACTCTATTCTTTTTTGCTAGCTTCACAACTAAATATAAAAAAAAAAATTAAAATCTGAATTAACTGGAACTGGAAGGGAATTTCTTTTCAGAAACTAGAAGTTTGGCTAAATGTTTGATTAATAGAATTAAATAGAGAGTACAGAAAACGTCTTCCCTTCTTTCTTAATTTGTTTTTTAATGTACTTTTCCAACTGGCTGCATTATCTTTTCCTTTTTAAAATCTAATTTTTCTCCTTTTTTTCATTTTTCCTCCTTTTATTTCGTCTGTCACACCTAACCCTTGCTACTCTTATTCCCAGTCTGAATTTCTCTCTCTTTCTCTCTTTTTTTCTAAATCTTCCCACTTCCCTCACACAGAAAAAAAGTTTTGCTGTGACTCCAAAATTTTCTTGCCTGGGGAGGTGACAGTGATGTATTACAAGCAGGACTGACCTTAGTAACTGGCATTTATTTTGAATAATTCCAGACAGACTAATTGGGCACAGAGAGATCCTTGTGGGTTCAGGGAGAAGATAGTATCTCAGTCCACTACAGTAAGAGGATTTCGACTTGCAGAACAGATGGYAGGTACAGTGGCCTCTCTCACTTGCATTTATGGGGCCCTGTGTGGAAATGTGTGGAAATTTTTCTTATGTTGCTTAAAATCYTGAGTGAAGTAGCAGAGTAATAAAATGCTGCCCAATACACGTATTATTCCTTTTCTGTAAAACGTTTAKCATTCTAATGCTTAAGGGATGATGTAACTGTAGTTCAAAAACATGGAATCAAACAGCAAATGCTAATCTTCCAATTAAAATGGATTMTAAATTTATTCAGATARGTGCTCTAGRAAGGTAATTCATGCTGTAACAGCTKGATTTAAACTGTCAGTATTTGTCTGAGATTTTTACAAACYATGCTGATTTTACTAATGATGCTTACCAATTTATACATTTGGAATTATACCTGCACCACATAATTGTAGAAAGAGCAGCAGGAAACTAAACACACAAGTAGATGTAGTCATTCCTGTTGCCAATGTATTTGTATTACATTGTGACTTTATGGAAGGCACTCCATTTTCTGAGCGTAGTTTGTGGTCACTTTGTGACCTTAGGTGAAATCARTTAGTCTTACTGTCCTCACTACAGAGCTTTTATAATGTTGGCTATAGAATACTTTCTGATAGGAGTTGAGAAGTCTATGAGAATGCAAAGAGTTGTCAAAACCATTTTTATACTATTTCAGATCATATAGAATGAGAAAAAAAAATGCCAATACCCCATTTAATTAAATATGGAATTCCATATTGTGGCATTAAAACATTTAAAAATAAAATTTATGTATTTTTGTCAAATTTTCCCTGTTTAGAATATGAATGAAATGTGACTTTTCAAAACTTGATCTTTATGAAATTAAAAAAACCCCAACAAGTAGATGTTTATTTCATAAGAAKCTATCCTACCATGGTATTGCATCAGTGGTCTATGCTAATAACAAACCTTTCATGRGTTTTGCATAAAGTGTCCTAGGCATGCAAAATACTGTATAAAAAAATCATAAACACAGGCTCTGCTCCAAATAGTTTATTCTAGTCACGACACAGCATGCCTAAAACTGGAAAAGATCATACAGAATGTAATTCTAAACCAGAGCATTATAAGTACCTTTTTTCCTCAATCTTATTTTAAAAATCTGTAGTATAAATGAGGGGATTTCTGGAGAGGTCTGAAGAACAGATTTTGAGAATTCCAGATGTGGGAGCAGAGTGGGCAGAGCCAAAGGCAGTTTGGCAGGAGTTATAATGTCAAGGTGCTTCCCTCCTTCCCTGTAGGCTGGAGAGTATTCCTTAACACACTCCCCTGAAATGGAAGTCACCCCTTTTCTGCACAGCACTTGACTCTTTGGCTGTATCTTGATGGATGTGAAAGAGAGGCTTGAAGTAAAATCAAGTATCACACCCACACCCCCCACTACATACACCACACACACACACTTGTAAAAAGCAATAGAGAGGCACAAATGCCATGGAGCCATCCAAAACAGCCTCTGTGTTTCAGTGTGTTTTATCTTCCTCAGCGTTTCCAAATTAGTCTTGTTTTCAAGGTCACTGTGACATTTTTACAGCTGTCACTCAAAGAAATAACACAGAAACTAGCTGTGGTTACAGCAGCTATGGTAGTAATTCAGTTGCTTAAAAGAGCTAAAATAACCAGAAGGTTCAATTGGTGAATTTATCTTGTGATTCAGACATCATTTAAAGATAATGCTTCCTGGAAYTGATGCATATCTGCGTATGTACTGAATCCAGGAGAGACCTTTTACCTTGAATAAGAGGGCAATCAACTAAGCACTTCACTTTCTCTGCCTGATCTGTTATCTTAGATGCTAAGAGTTGGGAATTTTTTGAGAGATAGTTTTAAAAATGCAGAACATTCTGGGGAATAAAATAAACTGCTTTTCTCATTCATTTGCTTCCTGAAATCTTATGAATTAAATAGCTGACATTCCACTGCTTGTAATTTGTGAGACTTCAGTTAGTAAGGACTTCTCTGTATAGTTTTACTTAGTGGAAGCTTTCTACATGCATAGTATTTAGTCACATAAATGGGCATATCATTAATAAACTCAGTATCTTTGTTCTCAAAGCTGATGCAACACTTCACTGAAGTCAGAGCAAAAGGATGAAAAACTGCACATGCTACAAATACTGTCATGACACTATTTTAGATTCCCTTTATACTTCTGTGAATGACTTAATGAAGTGCAAAGAGAGAGGGRATCATTAATGAAATGGGAAATAGGTTCCCCCACCTGTAAAATGGGGATAATCATTCTTACTTTTCCTGGAGAGTATTAATAGCAGGTAGAAAGATGTGCTCTGGTTTTGTAATTATTACTGCTAGAAGACAAGCAAAATGAAATKATTTATGATATGCTTTTAAATGGATGCCCAGACTATGGAACAAATACTTTTTAGGGCTGTCTGAGCATAGTTTGCACATTAATTAACTGGATTAGGATCTAATTTAATTAAATTCTCTTTATATGGAAAATGTCTTTTGGATGAATAATACTCTATTCATTTRTTTTTTGGTGATTTTTATTTAGTGGTTACACAAAACTGAAAAGAGGGATACCGAATTCAAAGTAAGAATTCTTGTGGGAGGAATACATAAAGTTAAATTAAATTGGTCTCTGAACCAATTCAAGCTGTAAAAATGTCATCTGGATCTGTTTCCCAGGTGTTATCTGAACTGTGAATGTTTATGTGTTTATTTCTAYCCATGCAGAAAACAGAGTGGACTCCTCAGTCTAGGTTGCTGTCAATCTCTTCTGTAAACACTGGGCTGTTAAAATAGGAAAGATTTTGAGCAGAATGAAGATCCTAATTTCAGTAAATTGTAGATGATTGTTCACATGCCGGGGAAAGCCAGAGGATCTATGCATTAATCTTTATGCAATAAAATCTGCATTGGTCTACCTTGATCATGCAAATAACCTCAYGTCTTTACTTGGCCTGTGCTTCAACACAGTGCACTTTGGCCTTGGAATCTGTTTAACCATGGTATCTTGATAATATGTCAAAAGAGTAACTCCCCTGAGAGGCAGAAGGTCTCACGTAGAGCTAACATGGACCTGCTTAGACCTGGTCTTCTGAAGAGTCTTGTGCTCAAAGCAAGAAAGGAGAGTCCTCCAGGAGACCTGGCACAATGGTCAGAGWGACTGGGCTGGCTCAGTGCAGCCACCTGCCATGGCAGCCTTCTGCTGTGAGTGGYGACATCTGCATAGGCAAGTGAAGCATGGCTGAGAACAGCCCTACCTATGGTGGCCAAGGGGAGAGGCAAAGCCTTCATCCTTGTAGACTAACGCCTCCATGATGCCACCTGGGAATGGCTCTGGGAAAACTCTCCTTCTTGAACTGTGCTGAGGAATTGTCTGGGAAATTGGCAAAGAAATGGTATGCCAAGGACATTTAGTAGTATTTGCAATTTATTAGCACATGTAATTGTGTTCCCGTGACTGGAAAATGATCTGGATTTTAGATGAGCTGACTAATAAAGGCACAGTTTATTTTCTTAGCAAAGGTGCTGCTTCCCAGCAATGATAAGTAGAGAAAAGGAGATGCTTTTGCTCATTTTWTGTTCCTGCACCTCAAATACAAAGTAGATCATGAATATGTTTAATTAAGCTTTTGCGAACACTGTTGGAAACATAATTCAGTTCTGATTCAAAACCAGTGCAGGCATACTTACTGAGACACTGGATCCAGGTTAATACATTCTCCTTATTGGGAGGAATGTCTATAAAACATGGAGATGTTGAGGTAAAGAGCATTACTGAAGTGGTCTTGGTCTGATGCTCATGGCAAAATTTTGCTCCCTCTGAAGCCATTTTAATTCCAATGGAAGTGGGGTTTGTACCTGCCTCAACTTTCTGTGATTAAACCTCTAATCTTCTTCTGAAAGTGGTTGAAGACAAAGGTTTTTATGTAAAGTGACATTTTTTGGGGGTTTTTTTGGTAACTATTTTATTGCTGTGAGGGTTCTACAATTTAATTTAAGCATGAACTACCTCAGCGCATTCTGAAGTAGCAGTTTGTCTGCAGTTTAGCTCAGGAATACCTGCAGATAAGGCTCCCATGAGAAAAGGCCTGAAATAYCTTGAGGAATGATTAAAAGCTTCAGTAATGTTCCATTAAACCTCGCTGCTTTTAAAATAAATGGACACTTCATTGCTGTAAGACATTTTACCTGTAGACATTCATTTGGTGTCTCATGTTTTTAAATGACTTTGCCCCCATATTGCAGTCAAACCTCAAGATATTACAGGAAAGAAGAATTAAGGAGAAATACCTATAATGACTGGTAGATTAGTAATGATAAGCAGAATGACTCAAGCTCAAATTTTAATTTCATATGGTGCTTGATGTGGTTTCAGGATGTTATTGTTGCTGCTCGTTGTATCAATTCATTAAAATAAGTAAATGTGGCCTGGAAACGAAAAAGATCCCACCTATGTCTTTCAGAGATGGTCAGATTAAAGTATGTGGTTTTTTTAATAAGCACAAATGATATGTGCTAAGTATTTTAATGGAAACCTGAAACCACAAACCTTTTTCCTGCCTGTATGTTTYATAAGCAAACTGGAAGTTAGAATAGATTTAAAACTCTCAGATCTTTGTTCTAACTTGATTGCCATTTTAAATTAGTATAGAGCTTTGACCTAGGAATAAATCTGCTACTGTAACTCACATTTTCATCAATATTTGTGATAATTTTTAACAGCGTGTACCTGTACAAGAAAAGATGGGAGCTGTACTCCACAAAATGTAAAAGCATGTTGGTTTAGCAGTTTTAGTATCATGAAAAATAAGTTATTTCTCTAAGTTAGGGAAAATGAATTCCACTTCAGCTCTTGCTCTGAAGCTTTGGACTCATATGATCCTGAGACTGAGAAACAGGGATGATTGAAATCACAACAGAACTTTACAGATTATTATAGTGTTCACATGTATTCATGAATATTAAGTTCTCTTAAAATGGTTTGTATGTCTGTGCCACTCAGGGAATATTCAGGAGTAATATTTTTTCCTCTCTCTATATTGCTGTTTCCACAGAGAGTGATAAGTTATTTTTTTAAGTTTAAGGTAACTTATTTTGGGAAATGTGGAAGGTAYTATTATTTCTGAAAGCAGCCAAGGTTCTGTGTCTGCCGTATTTTTCTGTAAAAATTATTTCCAAAGTCTTATCTAGAATTCAAAAAATTCTTATAATCATTGTGGCAATTTTGTGCCTGTCAAAGACTGAATTGTGCTTCCAGTGGGAAGAAGCAGCTACAGAAATCAGGAGTCACAGACAGAGAGGTGATCTGGGATTCTAAAGGTCAGTCCTGTGACAGAGTCCAATTAATGGGATGGCACCATGCACTTGCCTGTTTTTAGTGGGGAATTAGTGCAGAGATTGGAGCCATGCTGTGATATTCTCATGGTGYCTCAGCCAGTGGGATGCTGCACTTGCATCAAATTGAGGTTTCTCAGGAATGCACAATTTCTTCTTTTGCTTACGTATTGCAATAATTCAGTACAAGAATCAAGTACTGGCTATTCACATCACTCAAAATACTTCTAAAACTGACCAGCAAAGAGCTTTGGTCAGTCCACGAATGGGAAAGAGCCGTGTGTTTGGATATCTAGTTACAAATGGACCTGAAAAGCTTTTAGGAGAAGCTCTTATAGAAAGGGGCATTGTGGACAAGGTAGATGGAACCAGGTGTTTTCCACTATTTTTATTCCCTTGCCATTCCAGCTGCTGACCCCTGCTAGGCACTGAGCAACCTGAGAGAGGGCTCTGCTTGTATGTGATAAGAAAGCTGCTGTCCACAGGTGGGTATGGACACTCACTGATAAGAGAAAAAAGTATTTTCGCTAGTTAAGAAGAACCTACCTCCAGATATGTGGTGAAAGTTCAGAGGTGAATAGCTGGTCTGATAAAACCTGAATAGGAATAACTGATGGAGTCTGGCAGAGCTCTGTGGAYAGGTGATGTATCTAAAATTTCACACATATCTGCACTAATTTTCTTTCTTTTTTTTTTTATTTTTTGAGTTTTATATTTATTTTTATCTTTATTTTTATCCATTTTTAATGTTTTATTCAGACTAGGGATGTAAAATGGACCCATAATAACCTTTCCAAAGTCAGCCTTGCATCTGGCCTTTCATTTTCCTATGTTTTTCTTTTCTCCTGAAACTAAGACAAAATGTCGGCAGTGGTAATATTTATGAGAGTCATTTAGAAATATAAAAGAATTCAGCTGAAATGAGTTGTGATTGAATAGTCTTCACAATTGTTGTAGCAGGGAAACTTAATATAGAGTTGCCATGGCGACTGGTTCTTTGGCCACTGGTCTAACACATTAAAGCCTTTTAGTTCAGCAATATGCTATTTGCAGTTGATGCCATACATGATATTAACAAGTGGTTTGCCTCCATTAGGAGGAAGACAGCTCTAAAATTACTGCACTTCTCATTAAAACAGAAATATGCAAAACACCCTGAAGTTATTTGAATAACCAATGATGTGCGTGATATCAGTTCCTATAAAAGCAAAACATGTTTATTGCATCAAAACTTGGGCAGACATTGTAGTCAGAGCTATTGAAAKGTGATTTTGAATGGAAGCTGTCGAGGTGAAAGAGGCAAACCAACTTCCTCCTAGTGTACACTTTGGTCAGTTTTGGGGTTGAGTTTACCTTTTCTCCCATTAGCCTTTTTCAAAGTAAGTCTCTTGAGTGCAGGGGTGTTTTGGCTACCAGACTTGCACTGTACCATGAAGACACCAGTTCCTTTTCCCTTGAAAGATTTATATTTATTACTATTTAATGACATCATRTTTTTGTAAATGGCATGCTGTATTTTTACTATGTGGCCATTGCACTGAGTTCTGTAGAGTACATTAAATGGAATAARCATTAARCAGAATGYAGAAATTCAAGCAGAAGTAAACCAYTTAATAGCAACRYCTGTAATGAATTTCCTGACTAACYGRCCCACTTCATAAACTGATAACATAGAGACTTAGCTTTAAAGGCCCTTGATCAAGCAATGGACAGAAACAAAATGAGAGACAGAGCTGTAGCTATCAAAATACATTCTGGTCAGGCAAGAGCCTGGGGCACTCCCTGTAATGGTCTGTTTGCTGGCCAAGTCAATATTTCATATCTGCAGTCCAGCTGGAATGCAATACTAAAATACTGAGTTCCTMAGTCCATCACTGCTGTGTCAAATAGAGCCTAAATAACACTGGGGTCCTATAATTCTAGCAGATTCAGCTTTCTGCAGAACAACTGTCAGGCACAGAGGTGACCCTGAGAGRCCAGAGGCTGGATCAGGACACAATGTTGTAACACTGTGCCATCATTTCACTGCTATCTTGTACTGGCCATTTCTGACAGAGTGCAACAGCATCCACACATCCATCACACATAGCTTGGAATTTTTTTGTGTTACAGCCATGCTTGTTTGTAATTTTTTGGGAAAGATGGTTTATTCTCCTTGCAGAAATTACGTGTCCAAATGCTACTATTTTGCTTTTTTCAGAAATTTCCTGTGGTTCCCAGCACAGAATTTGTGTTCAAGATTTTGGGAAAACGTGTCAGTATCAGTATGAAATTCATGTRTATTCCAGTATCCACAGACCTTGCCACTGTTACAGGACAGAATTCATAATGCAGTAGATGATCCAGCTTTATGCTATAGTTTGATCAGTCAGTTTATTAGGCTTGTGTTTGGCACAAGAAGTCTTTGGAATAAGGATATACAGAAATGCCTTTGGAACTTCTGTTTGCAGAAAGACATCATCTTCCCTCTCTGGGAGAAATGTGGATCACCTCATTCTTCTTCCCACTGTGCAGTGCCCCATTTTAGTTTCCGTTATTTTGTATTTTTCTGGAGTTCCATTAAAACTCAGCAAAACGATAAATCAAAATGTTCATTTCAATTGGTCCTGCATTACACTGATTGATAGAATTAGTTGATACATTTTCAGTTTACAGAATATGCAATTTTTCTGAAGTCAGACAAGTATGGGAGTCAGACTTCCCTGCATGAGGATTAACAAATTAATAACAAATACAGACAGCTGTACTCCAATCTAGATGTCAGGAGTGATGTGGGGTGTAACATTCTGATGCAAACTAAACATTGCATCTACAGATGATTTTTAAATAAATGTGAAAAATAAATTTGTTTTTTTCTTACTATGGTCTGTTTTTGAAGAAAGGAAAACTTTCAAAATCTTTAAATCTGGGGAAAAACCCCAGAGCTCTCACATTCTACTTCTGTCTGGTAATCAAATATAAATTCCTTTGTCATACTCATTTTTATTTTCCTGGTTGCATGAACTTTGAAATTCTCAGARATTTTCCTCTAAAGTCCATAACATKAAYRTAATTTGTAWCTACAGGGATATATTCTCAGTAAGCTACTCTGGGCCGTAAGTGGGACCTCAAAATGTGGACAGGAATAATTTTTTTCAGTGGCTACTGCTCCTAAAATCTTTCCAGAAAAATCATCTGTTACTGCTATTGTGAGACACAGCAAAAAAAAGGACACTTTTCCTCACATACCCTGGTTCTTGTCTGAAGTCTTTGATTCCAATAAAGGTGATACACTCATACTCAGTTAAATAGTACTGCATTAGAGAAAATTTCTTAAAAAGAGATTATACTTTGTATTTGTTGGCCTGTCAGGGCTGTGCCCCAAAGCTTGTCAGATCAGCAAAGATTTTAGTAACATGTGAAGATAAATGAAGTYTGTGGTTGTAATTCGGCATGAAGTGAATGGAACAAATCCCTGGATGGTGGGTGGGCAAGGTGAGAGTAAGATCAGAGGYGATGTATTGCTGGTCCTGGAGAAGGGTAGGGAGACTCTGCCCTGACAGCAGAATTGCCCCAGATATTCCCAGGGCCTGAGGGGAGAGAAGTCTTATTATTGAACACATGCAAACAGCAAAGGGAACTTCTGCTTCCCAGTGACACCTGGAAATGAGGGTGGGCTTTAAAACTGGTAATTAGCTTTGGCTGCTTCTTATAGAGCACTTCTGCCAGTATCTCTGACAGCCAGGAGGGACATCTCTGGTATCTTAATCAGAGATGTAACACAAGCACCGACCCTTTGGATATTTGGGCTCAACCTTGAAAATTGCTGTGCCTTCCTTGGAAGCACTCAGCACTTCCCTAGCAACTGGCATCAGTGGCAGTCAGAACAGGTGGACTTTAGGGACTCAAAGGACCTTAGAAGCCCCAGAAGGTGCCAAGCTTCTGGCTGCATGGCTCCCTCTGTCTGCAGGTCCACGAGGGCATTGAACAGTTCAAACTATTGCAGGGAAGAACAAAACCTTCAGRTAGAGTAGAAGAAATTATTCATCTGCGTAGGAAAAAAGACAACCTTGAATGATTAAGAACCGTGTGAGAGATATTAATAATCACATGACTGAGCATAGTGTGCAATACAATACATAATTCATGAACTCACAGCAAAGAGTGATTCACATCGCCTTGAAAATTAATTAAGAAAGATGCCTGGTAATGCTAAGGATTCACCAAAGTCTGTAATTCTGAAAAAGAATGAAAACAGGCYTGTGTTAGTATTCTTCTAAAGCATTACAAAATTCTGATATAAAAGGGAATGAAACATGATATTTCAAATTATTATCAGACCTCTATGTAATCACCAGAAAATAGTTTCCAAAAAATCTGAAATAAGCATCAAGAGAAATAAYACAGCCATAAAGCAACACAGAAATCAGACAAGAAAAATTCATCAAATTTTCATGAAATAAAACTTAGGATTTTTGTTTTTAAAAAGGAGYTTCAGAGTTTCCATTTCCTGTCAAGAATCATTGGCTAGTTCTGTGTTCTTTGTACTGATTTGCTTTGCCTCTTCTCTGAAAGACAAGAAACTMGTTTCCTTAATAGGTTATAAAACAACACTGGAAAATTTGCAATTGTAATTAGTGGTGGCTGAGGTCAGCAGTGTGAAAAGCTAACTTCGTGAGGTGTTGGAAGCATTTTGCAATTCACTTGCCCCAATTTATTTTGTTTTTTTTCTCTACAAAATCTGTGAAAAATCTCTCCAGGTGCTGAATGAAWTAACTAATTTGGAATGTAAGGGATAAACCCCCCCATTTTTCTTATTAGCTAAAACATTTCTTCTGTCCTGAATTTCAGTGTAARGCACACACTATTTCAGAAAGCAAAACACACCAGTGCAATTCCATGGTGTTTGCARGGGCCACACAAAAGAGAATTGTGCMGAAGAGTCTTCATCTCCTTTCTTTGTAAACCATAATTGCTACCAGTGGGAATTCTGTGGCATTCTGCACTGGTCAGGATTGTGTTACTTGGAAAACAGGGACTGTCTGTGCACCTCAGTCAGGGCATTTCGAGTGGGACTGTGCTGGGAGYGCAGTAGTCACCATCTGTAGGATGATGCTCTGAGAGGTGCCTTTAAAGGCATGTGTGAGCTGATAAAGTTACCGTGTGGGGGAAGTCCTTCCACAGCCATTTAGATGTCTCCCTGCAGCTCTAGAGGCACACTTATTACATGGCAAGAAAAACTTCCAGGTAATTAGCTCTTGTCTCACCAGTTGTCATCACAGGGGACAGGAGATTAAATGCAGGGTATATTCTTCAGGTAAGGAAGAGAATAATTTTTCTTGCATGAAATTAAAATTTCCCAGGGATTTTCTCTTTTTTTTTTGCTAATATTTGTTGCATATAAGATAGTAKGATTTTGTGCATGTGTGTTATTTCACAATAATCGTTGAGACTTGGTGATAGCACTCACCCAATCTATTTCATATGATAGCAGATTAAATAACAGTTTCATTAAGAATCACCAGATGAAGATCCCCTTATCAATATCATGCAGATGAGATACTTAGGTGCAGACAGATAATACTCACAGAAGCATTATGTTAAAAAGCAGGTGTTTTTCTTCAGATTTATGGTTAATGAGAGACATCAAACATATATTTGCCTTGCTAAGCACTGTTTGCCAAGAAAGAAAAGGTCTCTAAGCATTCACACATGCTCTAGCCTATCTGTGTGAACACACAGAAGTCAAGATTGTTGTCTTAACAAAAGAGCACATCTCTTCTGAAGAGCAAAGACCAGCTTTAGTATTGTTGTATTTTTTTCTGATAATGGTAATTGCTTTGCTTTGTCTGCCTTGCATTGCTTTTATGAATTAACTAGATGAAAGCCTCCAGCCAGTAAGCTTTCCTTTGGATCTCTGCCAGCAACCTATAATTAAAGTGTTTTCTTGAGAGAAGACCACTGTATAGTACCTATTGTGCATGATGTCCTTGGAATTTGACTGCAGTAATTGAAAAAAAAATATCTAATTTATATCATGGCACATTTGCGTGGCACATGGAAAAGAAAGAACTGATGGTCAACACGGCTTCACTGAGGGCAAATTGTGCCTGACTGATTTGTTGACCTTCTATGATGATGTCACAGCATTGCTGTAACAAGAGAAGAGAGACTGATGGCATCTAYTGGACTTGTGCAAAGCATTTGACACTGTTCTAAAAGACATCCCTCTCTCTAAACCAGGGAGACATGGATCTGATGGATGGACCTTTCGCTGCATAAGGAATTGGCTGGATGTTTGCACTCAGAAGAATTGTGGCCAGTGGCTCAATATCCAAGTAGAGCCCAGTGACAAGTAGAGTTCCTCTGGGTTTGGTATTGGAACTGCCACCACTCAACACCTTTGTTGGTGACATGGGCAGTGGGACTGAGTGCAGTCCTAGCAAGAGATGATGRCACTGAGCTGAGCAGTGCTGCAGGGAATGGATGCCTTCCAGAGGGCCCTTGATGGGCTTGRGAGCTGGGCCCATGTGAACCTCATGAAAYCCAACAAGGCCAAGTGCARGGTCCTGCACCTGGGTCAGGGCACTCCCAAGCATAAATAGGCTGGGCAGAGAARGCACTGAGAGCAGCCTGGGGAAGGAGGACTTGAGGATGTTGGTTGACAACAAGCTCTGTGTGACCTGCCAATGCGCACTTGCAGCCCAGAAATACAGCCATGTCCTGGGCTGCATCAAAAGCAGAGTGGCCAGCAGGTTAAGGGAGGAGATTCTTCCCCTCTGCTCTGGTGAGACCCTACCTGGAGTGCTGTTTCTGGCTCTGGGACCCCAACACAAGAAAAACATGGACCTGTTAGAATGAGTCCAGAGAAGGGCTGTGAAGATGTCAGAGGGATGGAGCACCTCTCCTATGAAGATAGGCTGAGAGAGCTGGGGCTGTTCAGCCTGGAGATGAAAAGGTTCTGGGGAGGCCTTATAACAGCCTTCCAGTATGCTAAAGTGGGATTCCAAAAAAGGCTGGAAAATGGCTTTTTACAGAGGTCTGTTGTGACAGGACAGAGGTAAGGGTTTTAAACAGACAGAGGTTTAGATTAGAATTTGTAAATAAATTCTTTTCTGTGGGGGYGGTGAGACACTGGAAGAGGCTGWTCAGAGAAGTTGTGGATTCCCCATTTCTGGAAGTGTTCAAGTGAGCTGGAACTATAATAGCCTTAGTGTCCCTTCCAATTCACACTGTTGTATGACCATATTGCATCTTTCTATAATATGCAAAACCAGGAGACTATTGCAAGTGAAACTGTATTTAATGGGAATGTAAAAACCACAGAATCACAGAGTGATATGGAAGTACTAAAAATGAATAAAATAAAATGTCTTACAGTGAATTAAGCTAATTAGAATGCAGGGACTGGTCACAGAAGATTAATGTTTGCGGACGAAGTGTCAGGAGTGCCTATTGAATTTAAGTATACACCAACATTACTCTTTTAAGTTTTCTGGCATAGAGAAGATCTAAACATTCAAATCTTGTTTACCACATAAGCTAATATTGCTAAACAAAAGGATTTTGTGGTGGCTTCAGCCAGAGACCTTTGAGAAGCTGCTTTATGTGCTTAGAGCTGTCAGGCAGATGGAATGGCTTTTTGTTTAYYGAGRGATGAACTAGAAGAAACCATTATCCAAAGCCTGAACCACCATGATRAAGATGGAAAGGCTTCCATGGCTGACAYTGTGGTTTTTGATGACCTCTCTCTTTTGCCTAAATGAGATAATAACTGGAAGTCAAGAGCCAAACAGCAGAAATCATTATTATTTGCTAGGAAATAGAACAAAACCAGTGCTTCTCAGTACACTGGTTACATAAAAAGTCAAGACTATGAAAAAGAAAGTTGTCTTTTCCATCATCAGTTTTACTGTTTTGGTATTTTAAATTTTGCATATGTGAAACAGTGTGCTTTATGTAATTTAAGGGTACATGGATTGGTTTACACTACTTGTGCCAAAGAAGTACCTGGGTTATTTATTACAACAGTCAAGTTATGATCCCTACTTGAAAATTTTCAGCATGTTCTAAACATTCTCTAAATTGCTGAGGTCAAGGGCCAAAAAATACCTACAGAATACTGCTTCMCACTTGGTATGCCTCAGTAAACATGCAACTATTGTTAACTGGTACTGAAGCAGAAACTTTTAAGTATTCCTGATTTAGTTCTTTTCCTAATAAAAGCTGGGAAATTTGATGATGACTTTGTTAAAAGGTTTCAGTTGTTGTTGTTTTGGTTGTTTGCTTTTTATTTAAAGGGAGACACTTAAAACAAATCTGTCAAGTTACAGGATGTGTGCTTTAGATTTATGTTCATATTAGGTCAGTCAAATATCTRTGGTAAAACAGGTTAAACACCTTGTTCCTGGTGGATTTCTGATCTTCTTCATATCAAAGGTGCCTGCAGAAATATGAAGTCMGACTATCCTTCAGGAACTGCAAGGAAACAAATTACCTTTTAAATGGACGGAAGTATTCAGAAGCTTTCTAAACATTTTCRAAAGTCAGCAAGATTTTGAAAGGAGCACATTTTGATAATGTTCTTGGAAAAAATCTGGCTCAATTTGGATTAACAAAGTTCAGCTTTTTATGTGGGATTTAAAAACTGTTCCTTGCCCTGTGTCTTGCAATGTTATTACTGAAAAGAACCTCAGTATACTGACCACCTACATAAAGTTTATACAATTAGTTTTTTAAAAATTTCTTAATATATACATAGAAACTGTGTCGTGAATACTGTGCTTATCTTAATTTGCTTTAGTTTCTTCATTGTGTTGCATTAAAATTCCAAATGATGGTGRACTCTGGGGACATTTTATTCACATGGAAGCTGCTTTAAGAATTGATTATTCTCTTGAGTAAATCAGGATTTCAAGTGTCATTGTGCTGGAAACATCTGTTTATATATAGGATCTGCCAACATCCCATTTCTTTCCAGCAGCAATGCCAAACAATCATAAATAATGGCAGAACTCTTCARTTTATAAAGAAAAAAGTATCCAGAAATTAGTTTAAGACCTATGTAATTAATATCTCCTGCATAATCCTCAGTAGGATWTTGTGCATTCCAGATTATGTGGTGATCTAAGGAATTTCTAGATCCAATAGTCTGGTTCCTTTGCCCAGAAGAAAAATGGATCCAGGAAACTAAAATCTTGGAAGGAAAGCAGGAGACGAAAGACATTTTGGAATCTGTTTTTAAAACCCCCAAACACAAAAAACTTCCTTGTTTATACAATTTGGAGTACATTATGAACTTATTCCTTCCATGTACCCAAACATATGGTAGATAACTTGCAGACAGCTAAAGTCCTTGGATATGAGGCCTCTAAGATCAGTGAATTTAGTTTAACACGAGAGTTTTCCTTGAGATCCCCCCRCTTTGTCAATTAGAAATTCTGCAAGGCCAGCCTGTTGAATACACCACAATCAGATGACTTCACTGTCTTAACTTCCAACACTGTCCATAACACAGCAGACTACTGCCAGRCACAGGCAGGTCTAAAGAAAGTTTGCTCCATAGGCAGGACTGGGGCATCCTGGATGGTYTCTTTAAGTAGAGATACTCATCTTCTTATCAAGTGCTATCCACGTTATTATTACGGGTACAATTGGTGAGAAGACCAGAGATTTTCTGCCTCAAATGTAGATGAGTGGTTTGGGTTGAGAGGATCTCTCCCAYCTCTTTGAAGACTGAAAAGTGGTGMCTTTYTCACTGGYTAGCTAAAGCAACTCAATTTTGYATTTTAACCAGCTGCTTATAGATTTCTGTTGTGGTTATCAATTTTAGACTTCTATATTATAGTAACATAAAAGCTATTTCAGACAGGTTTTTTGTGCACTTTTTCCAGCTAATACCTACCTGTGTCTTTTCCTTATTCACTTTTTCCCAGTGTTTGTTTTACAGTTCATTCAATTGATTTTTTTTCCCATGGTCCACAGTCAGTTGCAGTTTGGAATTCTTAACTAGGTTTTGTCTTCAGGAAAAAAAATCCAAACAATTTCCTGGCAATCAAATGTCAATACAAAGGTTTCTTTAACCCAGAGATATTAAGGGTACATGAGTTAAAATAAGCAAGTTTGGAAGTCTAAGATTCCTTCTGGAGATTACTATTTCAAAATTTTTCTAACTTTGTATTACTGATCCATTGGAATTAGGAATTGAAGTTTGTAAATTCTTTAATTGTCGATTCAAACGAAAGTAACACAGGAATGAGATGACATTTGCAAAATCTAATTATGATCCAGTTCCAAGCAGAATATTTTGTGCTACAGATGTGCCTCAATASTAATTGATTATCTCTTTAGCAGAAAAGCTATTTAGAAGTGTTCCAAGATACAAAACTGACTGCAACTGGCTCTATGGCTGCAAGTTATACTGTTTTTCTTCTTTAATCTTCCTAAAATTGGGTAGGGCCAGAAGGAGTGATACAGCTTCACTGAATCTTATGCTAATGCTTTCCCAGAAAATGTTTTCTTTTCTCCCTAAATTATTCATTGAGCTATTAGAGGTCTGAAATAAAACTTTAATTAGTTGTTAGAGGCTTCACAAAGTATGACCTGCTGGAACGTATGAATGGAGTTGAAAGAGAGCCATCTGACTACAGGAATTGCAGCCAGTGGAACAGAACATGGGCAGAAACTTAACATCTGTTGCAGATTTCTAGTGTTTTGGGCAATGTGATTTTTAGCAGAAAGCTGAATGGTGGCTTTTAGTTGACTGCATTATGGAGTACAATGAAAATCATAAAAAATGCTGTCTTAAATCATGACTACCGTCATTTTCAGCTGGTAATTTCACACGGGGATGTACTTGCCTGTCCACAAGCTAAAATTTGTCAGTCTAAGAGCATATATCATGTTAAACAATGCCCAGCATTGTCTGCTCCTGGGACTTATTTTCAGATACCCTCCAGTCTGTATTCTGTAGCTTTTTGCTTGAGATAGAGAGAAAAGTAGACTGGAGTATTAAAAGCAACAGAAGGAACTTATGTACCTACYTGCCATTAAAAACACCCCTGTAATGTACTTGAAAGAGAAAGAAAATAGAAAAATAATTCARTGATCTCTCTTCTTGGCTGTCTGCTTAGACAGAAACATCTCTTTGCCTTTATCTTATTTAAGTTTGTCATAGTTGCACACCCATCTCAGGCTGCACATTGYTCTGGGGACTTCATTTCAGGATAAAATCATGGACTTAAGTATCAGTATAAATGGATTTGCAARGTTTAAGGTGGTTTATTAGCAATTCTCAAGTCAGATATATTGTCATAYCTAAAACATCTGCCACATTATTATTGCCATTGGGATGTAATRTTTCCTCAGGTAGGAACAGGGATTTAAAAAAACAAACATGGGAAATGCTGAGAGCCCAGAATCCTGTGTAATAGCAGTAAACTTTATGACAAGTGRGTAAGGGCTTCTGTGACACTTCAGTAAAGGGTGGTTTGGGCAGCTTTGCTCTGCAAGGAAAGGAYGACAGATAAAAACAAARCAATCCTCACTAAWGACCTTGCAGTCCTCTTCTGCCCAKTGAAGTTGAGGTTGATTTATAAGAKACATGACATCAACAAAGAATAAGGGCAGGAGGGAGTGGTTAAGGGCCTAGGAAACTGYCTAATACAAACTTCAAGAGCTTTAAGAGGCGGGGGAAAGTCTTGTTGAATGAAACAGGAAGACTCAAGGGAAACAAAGAATAAAAAATCACACTATGGTGTCACCAAAATGGTTGGAAAAAAGCAGTTCTCCACAGCACTAAGACTGGCTGAATAACTGGCTTCACAGTTCACAGATTCGTAGATGTTTTTCTTTTTAATTTGGCTTAGTTTCAAATTGGAACAAATCCATTTTTTTAAGAAAAATTTCTTCAGRAAAAAAAAAAATTCCAGGAAAATGTTTTGGAAACACTGACATACTGTGTTTCCAAAACCACACATTTCCCCCTGACCCTACAGCTGCCTAATGGAACTGGCACTYATAGAGCAGCTCCATGGGAAGGCAAGGTCTGTGGCTTGACTTTGGGTTTTCTGTTTTTAGGTCAGCCACCATAGGCAGGCAACAAGTACTGGGTTTAAACTGAATAATGAGATGATTTTTWAAAAATTGTTTTATGTATTTCACATGTGTTTATATAGCTATTGCATATATATGATGTTTTCTATTTTTCTGTAAAAGTGTCCAGAAGAAATTGTGGAACTGCTTGTAAATGGTTTGTATATGGTTTTTGACCTTTTCACATCCCTACATAGAAAATCTAAGCATAATAACRGCTGATTTACATTTCTTTTCCATTTTCATTTTCTTCTTTTGCTTTTCACAATCCATTTCAAAAGAAATCCATAGGTGATCAAACATTTTCAATCCTAAGATTAATAGAAATGGAAGTAGATMATGAAGATCTGCAATCTCTTCCATTCATATTTATTACAATTATTTGAACTRCGTGAGATGTGCCAATGTAACCTGGAAAGATAACAGTTAATTTTCTTTGTAACGTTCCCTGTATCCTAATTTTTTCCCCAATCTTTCTCTAAACATTTCCCCTTCCAAAAAAATCTAACTTCTTCAAGCCAGTCCATTTTTATAATTTAAGATCCAAGAATAGAAACAAAAGCCTTTTTCTTTCTTTCCTGTGGCATAGCAACACAGTTTGAATTTTGAAATGTTAAGTGTCCARTGCTCACATTTTTGTGATCTACTTGAACAGAAAAAAAATCCCTGAAAACCAAAAAATGCAACTTGCAAAAACATGGTTATTTTAAAATGACAAATAAATTACAATATATTAGTGCATACCAGCATGCAGCAGAAGTATGAATAACTCAAGTCATTTGCAATGACTCATCCACTCAAACTAACAGTGAGGGAAAAAAAGAAGCAAAAGAATTGAGTGAGGAAACCACAGAAATTAGTGAAAATACAGAAGGCCTAGATTCTTGTCTAGATATGAAATTATTTTGAGCTCATATATATAAGCATGCTTATTTTCGATCAAAAAATGTCCTGTAATTCACTATCTGAAAAACTATCTGAATGTCTTTTACTTTAGCTAGCAAAAATCTTGTCACAAAAAAGTTGCAGTACTTAGCTGATCTTAGTGTTTCCAGAACAGCTCTTAACACTTTCATATCATGTCCAGAGTATTTGTTTTGTGATCTGAAGTCTGAACTGTTAAAATTATTGGGAATTGTAAGAAGTTGAAATTCTGATACAACTTGGTGTATTTRGCACTTTACCAATTTTGTTGATGTTTTCTATGATTAATAGGATTCTTTCTGAGTATTTCACTGATTAGATGAGGTAAATGAAAGAAGTTAATATCAGCTTTTCCAACGATTTAGCTGTAACACACACTCTTGATAGTGACTGAGATGTGTTTYCCCCGACCAGTGATGTCTTTGCTGGCAGTGGAGGCACAAATGCAAATGAAAGGCACTTCACAGTTCTCTCTGAAATGGGACAAAATTTTTTAAATTAAAGAATTRCCACATGATGATGAATTCCAAATTATTGCATTTAAAAATTTGCAAAATATTTGAACATACAATTGAACCCACATTTTGGATGTTTTCATTTAGGTATTTATAGTTGTCTTTTTAAGAAGGAGAACTTATTTTAATAGAAATTTTCTAGATTTAAATGTTCCTGCAGAAAAATTTCTGATGTGAACAAGTAATGCCATTACACAAATAAGATTCAATGTGCCATTAAAAAAATTTGTGAACAGTCATTATATGTAATTTTGTTTTTTATATATATATAAAGAACACAATTACAAACAATGACTCTCACAGTTTCAATAGGTATGACTTGAAATTCAAGGTATGTTTTTTCATTACAGGACTGGTCATGACAGTCACAATTTATTTCTTTAGATTTCTAAAGAGAGAAATTGATGAGATAGATGTCTTAGAGTCCAATTTATGCTGAGTAAGTTCATAGGAAAAGAACAGTACATTTATTTTACACCTTTGAATGCAAATTCATTGAATGAATACATTGAATGAAAATTCACTATTCTTGAGCATTTATACTGAGAACTCATAAAAATTTTTGAAAGCAAACCCATAAGAAATTAAAATGTATTTGAGACAAATAGTCTAAGACATCAATTAAAAGATTCCTTTGCTTTTACCAGSAAGTTGGTAACATAACTGGGAGCAGAACTCTGGTGATTTAGCAAGTTTATGCCAAGTTTAAATGACATTTAAATGAATACCTAATGCCAACTACCAAATATAATTTTATTCAAATGAGCAGATACAAGATTTCTTGTATTTCTGTGCATCTATAAAAATATGTAAATATATGTCAARGAACTCAATATAGATTAGTTTCCAGTGTTTGATTCTACTTTTAACTCACCTTCATGTTCGCTTGTAATGATTCTTCTCTATTTTGGGAACTGAAGTTACTGAAACTCAGTACAATTTCAAGGTTTACAAACTCTTATTATCATAGAGTCATRGAATAGTTTGGGTTGGAAGAGACCTTAAAAAATCATCTCATTCCAACCCTCCTGACAAGAGCAAGAACACCACTCACAAGATCAGGTTGCTAAGAGCTACATTTCAGCTTGAACACTTCCAGGGATGGGGCTTCCACAGCACCTCTGGACAACCTATTCCAGGCCCCTAGCATGCTCACAGTAAAGAATTTTAACCTAATATCTAATCAAAACCTACTCTCTTTCARTTTGAAGCCATTTCCCCTTGTCACTGTAGGCTCTTGTAAATGCTCTTCTAGAACCCACTTTGCTCTGTATTCTGAGAGACATTTTCAGCAGTTGGCCCTTTGCAGTCTTTGCTTACTGAAATATAAAACTGAACAGTTAATCTTGCATAAATATTTGTAGATAATAGAACTGGCATAYAATTTGATACTTTTCTCAATTTAAAGGAAAACGTTTGAACCCTTGGTTATATTAATTATGAGTAACCTGGAAGTGTTCCCATTTTTTAAGGTGTCAGTTTACAGCTGCATTGTAACATAATCTTATCTGAACCCWGTACAATCTGTTCCAATGCTAGGGACAATAAAAAACTGAAAAAAGAAGAGGACAAATGTGTTTTAAATCAATAGCTAATATGTGTGTGCAAGAGAGATTATTTTAGTTTTAAATGTGTGTTGTTATATTTGGAAATACTCAGCTTAAAATGAAATTTTAGAGTGTAAGAACATGCAAAGGTATTTAATTTTCTTAAACAGAAATACTATTCAAAGCTGCAATTTTCAGTGGCTGCCTTTTTTATATTTTCTCTCATCTTGTTTTTAAAAGTCTCTTGGTAGTACCTATTGTAATAAAACAGATTTTTGAGAATTCAAGATATTCTGATTGGATTATTTTACCCTAATACCCCAAAATACTATGTAGTATAATAAATACCAGTGTGATTAGGAGGTGGTTGTAGGGCTTGAGCTCCTGTAATGCAGCTTAACTGTAGTCTTACTGCTTTCTCCCTCCTCAGAGATCCATGGTCTGGGACGCAGTGATTAAAACCAGGGAAGAGCCGTCGACTTCAAATAATGGTTGACATTTTGGGATGCTTAATACAMAAAAAAACCCCAAAAATCTTTGTTCTTTAATTTAGTTTTTTTAGTTTTATTTTTTTAGGATGTCTTGTCTAGATGCCTGCACATTTTCAAATATTTTATTTTCATTTARGTGCAGTTTTAATTTTACCAGATTTTCCTGGTACCAGCAAAATGTGGGGAAATAAGCTTCCATTTTATATAGGTGGAGAAATCAAGTTGCATCTCAAGTTTTGTACTGCTTGGATCGCAGAATAGTAATCCCTTTTAAAATCAATATTGAGTTGGTAATGTTAATGAAATATAATTCTTTTTATGCTCTTTTGAATTCCTGCTTTTGTATGCAGCTTTACAGTAGTAGCTCTACCAAACCTGTAACATATTGTGTTAAAACAAATACCAAGYGCTGACCTTCCTTTACCCTCTCAGCTCCTCCCAAGGCTTCAGGTAGCTAGCAGCTGATAAATCTAGTTTCTAGGTTACCAGTGAACCAGATGGCAACACAGAGGAAAAAAAAAAAAAACAACAAAAAAAACCTCATTTTTTTTTCTCCACTTATTTAATTATGTTTTCATATAATTCATTAGCTAAGTTAACTTGTGCTAAAACCACATTTTGTTCCAGGAAAAAGATGCYGCTTTTCAAAATGCGACTAAAATAACTAAGAGTTTTGAGTTGTAAGTTCCTAACTGTTAAAACATGCTGTCATGCAATACTACAACATTTAATACATCCTACCATGTAATTATGCATAATAACTAGTGATCATTGTGTATGCTGATAGGAAGGATAAAGGGGGGGGCTGTTGTGTATTTAGCTGGTCCTCTGCACCTGCAGAAAGCAGACAACTCTTCTCACTGTGGAGGAAACAAGATAATGACAGCATGATATTAAATGCAAACATTAATTTTTTGCAATAAAATCCAAGGAAGAAGTCTATCAATTAAGGTTTGTTACTGGGAACAGCAAAATTATGTTGTTTGTCAGCTTAAAGACAAATAAGACTTGTGGAAAGAAATCCTTAATTCTGTTTACCACATAGCTGCTGAATCCATTATTACTATTTTGAAGAAGATTTATATTGGCTGTTTAAGCTTCTGTTTGGGATAAACTCTCCCTATACATATTAAACTCTACTTCGGTTCTGAAGTAAATAATGAAATCATCWGCCCATGTGATCTGATATTTCACTAAAAGAAAAACAAGCTGCTGTGAAAACATAATTGTAGTAATACTGGGGCTCTCAGCAGGCCTTATTAGCTCAGGCATAGTCCTGCATTAATGTAGCTAATGGCTTTTGGACAGGCTGTGGCTCACTTCCAGACGATTCGGAGTGCGGGTGTGGGGCCAGCCCACGGCTTTCTGCATCCAACAGCATAAGCACRCACTGAGCTGATCAGTTATTTATAAAAAGCAACTTAATGTGTTTGGGAAAGATTAAATTCTGCTGGAATATTTGTGCTAGCATAGGAACGTGGCTACCTGCCATCTGGGGCTGATGAAAGCGAGTAAAACTTCTCCTGGAGATAAAGCCCAGTGCTTTCAGAGAGTGAAGCACCCCATAATGCTGAAGCTGTCAAAGAACCAGTATATGTTCTCATGTTTTGTCCATGACTTTCTGCAAGAAAGGTCTTTGGAAGAAGAGCACTTGGAAACATTTTCTCTYATTAACAAGATTTATCAGATCTTTAAATTATTAAGAGTATTGTGTCACATCCTTAATATTCTGAGCCTTGGACCAGAAATGATTCAACACCACTGGTGGGTAGGTTCCTTTTGTGGTATCTCAGAGGCCACTTCTGTTGACTTCACAAGTAGAACTGTCAGATGGTGATATTAATATACAGCAGGTGCAAACATGAGATGGAGAAAGCCAGTCCTCCTAGTTATACTTCAGTCAGTCATGATGGCTAATCTTTCCTGTTGGAGGGGAACATCTATCCAGTATTTGTTAAGAAATTAAGTGCTCTCAGTAGTTAGTTTGGCTTCCTTGTACACCAAAATTGTTTTTAAAGTAAAATAGAACTTGCACTTTAGCACTGGCAATGCATGGTGCTAACAAGTATTTGCAGTGGGTGGTATGAGCACTGCCACCTGGCAGTCACAGAAACTATCTGAATAGTCTTTCATTCTGGCACAGTACAGATAAGGAGACAATGAACTTAAGTGCACAGGTTAAATACATATTTTGAATGTAAGGTCAGATGAAATTGGCTCCAGAAAAACATTGATACTATAATGTTGGATTGGAGCAGAAGGTTTTACTGTAGTTACTGTTTAACTTTTAGTCTGCTGAATTTATACCAAGGGGCATCAATAAGGTAATTTCTTGTTTGCTCTTCAGTTCTTGGAACATTCTTGCAAATCCAGARTTCCCCCACTGCAGCCAGCTAAATGATATTTGATTTAAATCAGTAACTGTGTGCAGAGCTCCAACAGTGCAATCCTAACTCCTTGTCATAGTCTGGATGGCAGTGACTCAGTGCAGACTGTGCAGGAACTCAGTACAGAGATGCTTCTATTGAACARCCCATCTGCTTCTAATAAAAAATATACTAACAATAATTAAATATRGTAGAATCAAGAGGGAGAACACAACTCCTTCATGTCCTACTAGAACATTACTATGTACTTAGTGCTAATGTGCAATAATCACATTCACGAACTGACAATTCCAGTCAGCACTGTAGAGCTGTACAATTAAAGCAGCAGCATAATTAACAGCAAAGCTTTCTGATAGCCCACATTACTAACAAATTACTATAAATTTGAATAATGTTCTCATCATGAAATTGGCCATTAATCAGATCATAATCAGCATTATTGCCAATCATTAAAAAAATGGATTATCTGGTTTAAGAACAAGAYRGTGCCCTTCAGCTAAYCTGCAGTTCCAGGTGGCATCTATRTGCCACATATTTTATATTGAAATCYTTGTTTTCTGAGCTTCTGATTTCCYCTGTCTACAGTTTTSTGAGTCTTGTGTGCAGTTTGGGTAATACATGTCAGAATGGATAAATGGAAGTGAGAAACAAGTCAGCCACCCTAAATTAATCAAAATGAAGAAAATGTAAAGAAGTAAAAATGAAGGCTATTGACAATGCTTATTTTTTTCCCTTTGGGAAAGCTGTATTCAGCTGTGCAGATTTCCATTAGCATAAACAGAGTGATCTGTGAGATCAAATGCAAATTTATTTTTAACARAATATATTCAAAAATATCTTGAGAGACATAAATCATGCAGCTATTTAAATTCAGTCCCAAGCACTTAAAGAACAAAGATGTATTCAAAAAAACTCAACACAGACTTGCCAGGGCATATTATGCTTGACCAAGCTGATTGTCTTCTCCATTGATATATCACTGGTTTTTTGCATGAAAGGAGAGTGGTGGATGTGATGCTGTCTGACTTTCATGAGGTTCTTGACACCATGTCCCCCAGCATTTTTCTTTGTAAGCTGAGAAGTGTGATCTCAATAACGGGACTGTTAGAAGAATATTGGCTGGAGTAACAAGTTTGAAGTACAATAATCCATAGTTTGAGATCTAGTGGGTAGTCAGCAGTGGCTGTGATACCCTGGGCTTGATATCAGACTCATATTGTTCAATKACCTTCAGTGGTGTTACAAATGATGACACAGAGTGTATCCTCAGTACATCAGTAATGGGAAAGCAGCTGACTGAGGTAGCAACACCTTAGTCTGGAGACACTTGAATAAATCTGAGGATTGTGCCTGCAGAAATCTTGTTCAACATGGGAAAGTGGGAAGTTCTTTTTTCCTATGCAGAATTGCCTGGTGCAGACTGGGAAGTGACTGGTTGAGAGATCTGCAGAATCTCTCTGTGACGTTACAGACGATATCAGGCTGAACAAGCAAATATGCTCTCACTGGGAATAAACTGTGAAGTACACCAGGCTGAATTTTGAGGGGATGGACCCCAGTCCAAAAAACTTGCTATCCTCTTTACTTGTCACTGGCAAGGCCATTCAAAAAAAGTTCWTTCAGTCTGGGGTCCTGACATTCGAAACACACATAAAGAAATAGAAGAGGATCCATCTGTGCTAGCAGGATGCTCTGGTGCCTTGCAGAACATCTCCAAAGAGAAGCTAAAAGATCTGGGCTTGTTACTCTAGTGGAAAGGAGAATGAAAGCAGATCTAACATCTGCTTATGACTATTTCAAGGGTAGCTCTGAAGATGACAGGGCCAGGCCCTTCTTGGTAGSACAGATTATATAGCAAGGGCAATGGCCACATGCATTTTAGACATTATGAAGTTTTCACTAGCASAGAGATGTAGGACTGGAACATGTTTACCAGACCAGTTATGGGACCTCCATCTCTGGATATATTTGAAGTTTGGCTACTCCAAGCCTTGGCCTACCTGATCAAGTGCTAACTGTAGTTCTGCTGGAAGCTGGACATTGTATTAGATGATAATCAGGGTCCCTGCCCACCAAGACAGTTCTTTGTTTCTCAGCTTTGAAGGCTGGTACTTCTATTTCACACTTAAAGGAGTCATGAGCTGTAAAACTTCTTTCTTAACCAGTGAGCAAATATAACATACCAATCCCACAGTCTTTCCTTTAGTGACAAAGCTTAACTTGTGCCTGCTATCATCAGTACCACGTAGCACTCTTCCAACAGCTTTATTTTTGATTACTGTCTTCTTTTGGACCTCAAGTCAGGCAGACTGTGTAAATGGATATAAAACTCCGGTGGTGTTTTATAAACTGTTAATAATTAAATAAACCACTCTGGTGGTTTCTTTAGTTGCTTCTGGTTTATCCTGATGTAGATGATAACTGTAGAGATTTGCCCCATGTTGATGAGAACTCAGTGCACCAGTACYGATGTGTCAACTGCTGCAAAGATCTCATGATCATGCTTTCTAGGATTACATAGGATTTCATGGTTATCATGAGGTCAGAATTCAAGATTTTTGCTTTTTATACTCTTGTGATAAAGACCAGCAGCTATTTTAGGAATGCTGGTGGAAATAGTTTCCCCATGAAAGCAATAGTTGTATTTCTTCTTAAATTTGGTCAACACATATTTAGAACTCTTGCTTGAAAGAGAAGATGAGCTCTCACCCTGTGCATTGTTCTACTGAATATKTGCTCTAAATTAAATTGTTTTGTAGAGACTGTATGTCATACATATGAGACATAATGTGTTACATTCAACARGCAATCATTGTAAGTGACAGAAATAACACAAGGATGTATCTCATGAAAAGAGAAAAGAGTATTTGAATGATCCCTTCTGTAAACTTTTGTTTCAAAAAGATATATTTAATATAATTGTGGAAAACAACGAACTTCTTTCCTTCCTAGTTAGTTGTGTACTTCTACAGCAATAAAAAGAAGCATAATAAGAACATATGGAACATGGACTTTCAAAAAGAAACAGTTGGTGAAACTGTGCTTCAGATTGCTGTCAGAATATCAGCCTTTCAGCAAGCTTGGAGTAGAACAGATGGGAAAAGTCAAAACTGGTAATAGTTTTCCACAGTTAACACAGGAGAGCAAGTTAGCAGTCTAATTCATCCTTGGCATAATTGTCTTTTCATCTTTTATTTTTAATGGTATTTATGCCTAGGGTCTTATTCTCTCTATTTCTATGTTAAGGCCAGAGGGTCACTGTAGAATACAGACACACACATGTGCTGGGGCTGACTCACAAGGTTGTGATGACTGAGGGAGGACCTGAGGTTAACGTGTCACTGGAGCACTGGGCTCCATTTCATCCACACTGCCTGAAATGAAAAGCCATGTGATGAATGGGAATGGGATGAATGGCTGTGCCAGGTCCTGTTTCCACAGGGTGCCTAGCTGTGACAGGCAATTACAGCAATCTGGATTTCAGAAGTCTTTTTTCTCAGAACTTCAGTGAGACTTCCAATGGACTTAAAGATYGTGCACATGCTTCAGTTCCTTGAGGCTTGTGCATTGTTGGAATGATGATGCATCTCTGGATTGAAGTGACTTTACAGGCTTTCAGCACTCTACAAATACAACTTGAATAGATTTAACCTTAAAAATGGTAATAATAATAGTTTTTACTTACTGAKATATAGTTAATRTCATCCCRTATGTATGTAGGACTAARTTCTTGGTTCTTGGAGTAGGGGMAGAATCTATTTTCTTGTACACATTMAATRCTAAAAGAAAGGTCCACCTTTGCTGTGATGAAGCTTGGGATAGTAAATATTATATAAAATTCTTGAATAAACAGTGGACTAGGCTTTATTTAGGTCTATGTATTTTTCASAGTAATTTCTGCTGAATAGGTTGAATTTAAAAAATGCCATTTAGGAGGTAAATAATCAGAAGATTTTGTGAGAAATCTGTGATTTTAAAAAAAAGGAATAATTACTATGTCATCACAAATAAATAAGATCACGTGGCAACGTGTGAATTGAAGAATGAATCTCAGAAAATGATAGCTTTGTGAAATAACCAAGAACATATTACAACATGTTCTTAGGAAGGGTTCACAATCTGAGCTTCAYCTTGAAAAAATTAATTCAAATTATTTCAACATTTGTAAAAGACATAAAAGGAAATCACAGATCAGTAAAAGCCAAAAATGGCTTCAATATCTAAGTTTCTAATGTTATTTTCATATGATATTTTGCATAATGCTTGGTTCTTTTGGGAACTTAGTTTACTGTTCTATTACTATGTAGACTATTTAAAAATAATTTAATTGAGAATCTCTTACAAAGCATGTCGGGGTTATTAGGTATCCAAGACAGCCAGAAGAACACTCTAGCCTCCAACATCAGTACATGAGGAATGATTTGCTAGACAGTCCCAGAAAAATAATTCTCAAAATATTTCAGTGTCCAAAGTGCTGTTGCTGAAATGGATGTAGGAACAAATGTAATTCTCTGATTTTAGACATCAAAGTCAGACTTGAGGTGTGGAAAAAAAAAATCTAAATACTCTGCATGACTACTTAAATGATAGGAACTGTTTTTCCTTTTGCAGTTTGAAGATAAAAATACCTTAAATTTATATGAAAGCAACTATAATAACAACTGTGCACATAGYCTAGTTCATACATTTATACCTTCCTGTTACATTTCAAACTCTGGTATTTTAACTCAGTTTCTTGAACAAATTGAAATGAACAGATCTCAAAGGAAATGAAATATGAGTGGAAAAAGTAGATCCCTRCCAAATCTGGTCAAACTGCAAAATTGGCTCAAGCAACGATCTGGAATGGTCAGCTGAGTGCAGACATTGGAATTGGGAGCTTTCTGTCTCTGCTGTAAAGCAGYTTAGGGTARYTTCTTAATTTTTATTTTTTTGAGATGAAAAACYTGATGGGAAAAGGTGATGAGAGCAAGGAGCGTAATGACACTRTAAGGAGAGTCTGAAATGAGAGCAAGCCTGAAAATCAATTAGCTGCCAGTGTGGGACTGGGGGCTGGAACAGTCAGGGGAGAAGAGAGAGTGACATGCTTTTTAGGTCCCCACAGCGTGGTGTGCTGAGGAAGGACTAGGGAGGAATAATATATTATCAAGTACTTAAAACTCTCTATTAATGCCTGTTGAAAAGGGAGGTTTGAAATGATTTTTTTCAGATTAATCTAATTCTGCAATTTCTAGTTGTTTGCTCAATGCCACAGCTTTGTTCTTCTTTTAACATATTTTTTATGCATGTCTCATGTTCATTTTTTTTCAATATGTAGAAAGGTTATTTTAAATTGTTTTAAATTCAAATTACACCAGAGTTGGGTTGACTGTCTGGTTTCAMTTGAAGGGAAGTAAAAGATAGTAAACAGATCAAATTTAAATATACATTTTAGTGGAATAGCTTTTYTAGTAAGGTTTATTTCACACATTACCATTCCCCTTTTTGAACTTTTTAAAATAGCATAAACAGACAAGCCACACAGTAAGGGAATTTTGCCCTTAAAAATAAGCAAAAAATCGTTTCTCAGCAGGCTTGCAAAAATGATATTTAAAAACCTCACTTCTTCCCTGTTATTTTAAAGGCTAACACWCCAGGCATGGATCTGATTCTGATCATTTATGAGCTAATTACTGCACTTTGTACTGAAATAACTCTCTGGGATTAAAATTTCTGGTTGCAGCTGTGGAAAGAGAAATTCAGAATATTAATGAAGTAAAGATTTTTGTTACGCTGAGCATTTTTATTGAGTTTTTTGTATTCTATCCTTTTCCAGTATAAACTACAAGCGAAATAAAAAAATGAAAACAAAAAATGGAGAACTTCTATTTGATTACTTTTAAAACTTTCTTAGCACAAACAGAGCAAAAAACCTGTACGTTACTATTATTATTGCACAATAAATTCAACTTTAACCAGTTTAATATATTTGAAATAACTGGAAGATTTGAGTGGGGAACAGCAGAAGAGAAAAGCTCTGCAAAGCTGAGATCAACTTTTCATAAGGGGTATTTTGTCCTTTTAAAGTACAATATGCAATGCAAATTAAGCCAATTATTTGGAAAAATATGCAAAAAGTGTTAAATTAATTTYTTTTTGTCCTGYGAAGTATTTCTTGGTMCAAAAATSTCTGGATTCTGTGTGGTGYTTGTGTGYRTGTGTGTGTGGGTGCCTGAGMAGGAACTGCAGGCTTCCARYGCAAGACTTCAGCCTCAGCAGCCATCCATGTGCATTCCAGCCCTCTGCCTTCAACTAGAAATAATGCTGCTGCTGCTAAGGACATTTTGATTAAAACTGGTGGAAGCTGGCTAAGCTGCCTTGCAAGAAGAAGAARATCTCTGAAATCTAGTATTTCCTCTTAACCTTATTCCTGTGACAGAGGAAACTCTCCCTCTCAGCACCATGACTYGTCCCTGAGGCATTTGATTTACAGCTGATTTATGAATCTGCAGATTATTTCATGCGCAGTCTGATCAGCCACTTCTCCAAGATTTTCCTCACATCCATGCAGGAGCAGATTCTCCTACCAGTGGCAAAAGGTTTTTCTGGGGCCTCCTCAGATCAGGGCAGGAGCAGGCTCTGGGATGACAGACCTTGCTATGCTGCATCTTGCTGACAACATCCACCYTCCTAAAACATTGTTCCCTTAAAAGTGGAATGAAATTGACACTGGGATGCTTTTTATTTCTGTCACTTGACTTAAAAAAAAAAAAAAAAGCTTTCTAAAAACATACTTTTCAAAGGATAAAAATGAAAAGGAACGTTATTTCAAATTTGTGACTCTGTTATCAGTGGGAGAKTTCTACTGTTAATAACTACGCTGACAAATTCTGCATGTGCTGATAGTTGACAGAGCTATAAAATATTCCATGAGTAAGTAARCATATCTGAAAGACATTTTTTTCCTCTTCAATTTTGTCTTAAAAAGAAAATGAAGAAATACCTAAGTGACATTAGCCATAACAGTTTTGCTTGGGAATCACAGCTTTTCCTGGAGGAAGAGGCTTCCATGAGGCACCGTGATTTGTCTGCTGAAATGCATGTAATTTCTCTGGATCTCTTTGGGTATTAAATATTAACAGAAACGAGTTTGGYTGAGCCAGGGCTGTGTAATGGAATATAACAGAATATCATGACCAGCTCACAAAAAGTGTAGTGGGCAGCTGGACCATATGCTTGCAGAAAGCTTCCCCATTGTGCACCAGTGAGTGCTGCACACCAAAAGTTATAAAATAGAGGCCTTGTCACAGAAACAGTGTAACCAAAGAACTTGGTTCWTGAATTAAGCAAAATGGTTTAAATCTACTTTGGAATGCCATTTTTCTGTAGTAAAACACTTTTTGCATACATTTAATTTTACTGTGAATTCTTCCATTGATTCCAATGGGACTCTCGTATGCAAAAGCTTGTAAAATTTTGCAAGATTAGCCCTTTCCCAGTASAATTATTTTTGGCTCAATGAGGATGGGAGTGGGTCTAATTTATCCAAGAATTATTTATCAGATAYAAGAAATATATAGAATATTTCTAAACATATTGTTCTGAGACTCTAAACTTCAGCCYAAATTTGGAATAGGTGTGTGCCACACTGTTCCTCAAAGCCTCCACAAGTTTGGTTGTCTGAATGTTATAATGATCCACATCCTAAATGACTTAAGATATAATGATGTTTGCCTTGGAAACAATGCACTTTTAGGGAAGATCTGCCTCTCTACATCATATCAGTGTGTGTATATGCATGGGATCTCTCTGCCTCTATATAAATACAGATTAATAGATGCATGGATTCATGYTTTTTTTTTTCTTTTTTTTGACWCARTGAATATCTCTCTCTCTACAAACAGCTCTRCTGGCACAACACAGATGTGCTGTGGTGGGAGCTGCTTAAGACAGAAGTGCAGCCACAGCTTCTCCATTACCAAAACGCTGCTTTAGTTTCACCATGCCTATCTTTAAGGGGCCTGAGCCCAAGAGTGATACGCTGATGTTTAGTGAAGAGCCTCAAGCCTTGCAAAGGTGAAGGAGTTGGATGGTTAGAACTGTTATGTCTAACACCTACTGATGACATCAGATCATACCAAGGTCACCCCCTGGGAAATGGAAAGCAGAAGAGTTTCTACATTTTGTTGGAGGCAATTTTTTAATGAAACAAAAGTAACAGAACATGCAATGCTAAAAGAGAAAATAAATTGGTTCAGGGCAAAATGATTAATATCTGAACCCAGAGCAGGTTATCAAGTAATAATAAATTATTTTTTATTTTTAATAAATAACTTTAAMATATAAATAAGTAGAAAAGGAAAAGTGAATGTGATTTCAACTGTTTTATGGAAATACACTAAAGGATATTAGACAGAAAATGAACAAGCAGAAGAAAAAAGTTCCCACACACTGGAACTAGTTTTTAAGAAGATAAGAAAAAGTGTATTGGCAGTAGCTAAAATATATTGTATCATCTTTCTCTGCAAAGCATTATCTTGAGTTGGTGAAAGTCAGTTACAGGGATCAGTGACAMTTTGTAACTAACTTTTGAGGAACAAAGAATATCCATTTAAATATTCCATTGCTGCCGATAAAAATCAGGTAAGGGGATCCATGGAAATTAGTGCCTGTTCTCTTTCCTTGCAGACAGAGAGGTAGAATTTCTCATACCTATGTGCTGTCAGTTTGATTGATATAACTGTAGAGAGGGAGTTCATGCTTAGTTTGCTTAGCAGTTGTTTATTAAGAATTGATAATGGGAGTCCATGACAGGTCTAGCTCTATTGTGGTAGCTGTAATTCTTTCCAAAGAGCTGACATTTACAGAGTAAGAAATAACTAAAAACAATCAACAACTATTGTATGGCAGAAACCTAAAGAATATTTATTGTTTTCTTCTTCCCTGGAATGTGTTGGTTCTTTTGTGCTTGTGACTCTCCCAGGTATGACATTTTGCACTTATTTCAAAGAAGAACAGCAACTGCTTGAAAGCCATTGTACTACTAACTTAGGAAATTGCATCTTCAAAATATTATTAAACTGCTGTTTTCAGTAGTTGACTTAGCTTAGTTTTGTCTTTTGCTTGCTGTTATGAAGAACTTAGAATCACAAAAGACAGTGTTTGGCAAAAAATGACAGCCTGAGCAGATTTCTCAATGGCATTATTTTTCTGTTGCTAACCTAAATTTAAAAAATTGGAAGCTGAAACATAAAACAAAAGGAATCAAATATCCTAAAATGTATTTTAATTTAAAGCRTAAACATTAAATGCAAGGATAACAAATAGCAAATATCTATTCACTATTGAATACATAACAAATCTAGCATAGAGAAATGACTGATCATACTCTCACACACGCTTTCACTCTTACACATACTTGTTTGCATTATAAATTAATGTGGAAGCCTTTCATTGGTGAAATGGGAGAGCCAGTTGTTTCCAAGCACATGTACAAGTGAAAGCATGGGTGTAACTGATTATGCAGTCACTTGTGTCTCGGATGGAGAACTGATTAACTCTCCGTGTGCCACTCTACCAGGGTCAACTAACACTTTAAGGCACATAATAAAATATTTTAAATTAGAAATGTGAAAGAAAAGGCCTATGAAATGTTATTTTTAATGTGGTTACAGAATGAATGGATTTCTTCGTTGTAAATTGAAGTGATCAGCTGGATTAGATTAATGCAAAAAGAAGCATTTTRGAATGCTTTGTAAATATCAGAGTAGTTATATGTATTTGTATAATCATAAACTTGATCTTGGAAATGYTGTTCATGTAGCTTGTTGTATGTGGTTTCCTAGCAATGTATAAACACTACAAATGAAAATCTGAGCTCTCTTTTCTTCTTTCRGTGTGACTTCAGTTTTGGAACGAGTAGAAAACACCCTTTCACTGTGTGGGATTTTTTTTCATATTTAGTAAGGCTTTATTTAATAGGCAGTTATATTTTAATTTAAATAGTAATTTATTTTAAATATTAGTTCAACCATAATTGAATTTGCTTCAATATACCTTAATTTCTTTGTATATTATAATAATATTTATATAAAAGAATACATAATGAAATTATTTTGTACAAATAATTAAATGTGGTGCRTAGATTTTCTGTGAAATTATTGTATTCAAATCAGACCATTTCTATTTATTTAAATGGTCATGACTTAAAAAAGCACACTTATGCTCTGTGGTACATGCTTTTAAACATTTAAATGAAGAGACGAATTTCTTTTTGTATCAAATGTTATGTTTGGCAAAATGTAATATTTTTTTAGATAAACTGCTAAGAAAAACAAACAAAAAGTTAAACTCCAATTRACACAGATTATATTGGTTACTCCCATTTAGCATCTCCATGAATTTGAGAAAGTAAATGTAAACTGGAAGTGAATTTGAATGCAAGTGTTGTAGTTGCTGGGCTACAGCAAATTAACAGTGTGATTCCTCAAGCCTCTCCTGTGTGKTACTTCATTGTGTTGCACACAATATTTTCATGTTCATTAAAACAGACAGTGTGAGATGTGGACARCATTTTAGCCTGTGGGTTAAGACACCTGGTTCGAGGAAAATGTTTGATGACTTATGCAAAGGTAACAGTTGCTAAAGGAACTACTGAGGAAGAYCACTGAAGGGGCTTTGCAGCTTCTGGTTCCACAGTGAACAGATATCTTTGTATGGACATTTTGTGTGGCAGCTGTAAATACAACTTGCTCCTGAAAATCAGGTCTCCAGAGCTATGAGAAATTCATACATAGTTACTGAAGCTCTTCAGTCTTGGTCTAAGAGGAGCAAAGTGTTTATGCTGCTTATGCTTATGCACTTATGTGAGATAACTGTCCTCTCTCTGGTGGATGTTTTGTGTTTTGTGGTTGGTGGGTTTTGTTGGTTTTTTTTTTTTTGTTTTGTTCTTTTGTTTTGTTTTTCTCTTCATAATAAAGCAAGGRGGCGTAAGAGATACTCTAAAGTTATCTAAAGCAGATGCACTGATCTTTCTCATTGGATCTACCTGCCTTTATTAAATATCAATTCGATTGTTGAGAATCTGTGCCTCAAGGTAGGCAGTATGACTATCCCTGCTATTGTGGGGGTTTTCCAATACACAGCTGTAGGGTGGGAAGGGGTTGCATATTTAGTTCCCYAAGAACTGAGCAGAATAAATGCCCAATGGGCACATACAGTATGTACAGCATGCTTCCACACTTTTGGAAAATGTCTCCTATTGAGCTTTTTTTCCCCACCCTTGCCTTAAGAAAACCTTTAACTTCTCTTTGCATGAATACTTGAAATAACTCCTGACACATAAAAAACCCCAAAACAACCCCGCCAGCAACAACGACAACAGGGAGAAAAAGAAATTAAAAAAAAAAAAAAAGCAGCAGCAAAAAACCCAAACCAAAACAAACAAGAAACCCCCACAAAACAACAACACCAGAGAGAGAGAGAGAGATATCACCTTTCTGTAATCCTGAGTCTGCCTGTACAGGAAATCCACAGAGCTATTTACTGACAACTTTGACCTGTTGGTTACATTAAAATCTTTCTGGTATTTTTATTTCYAAGGTCTTTGTAAAACTACATTCTGTGACTGAGCTTTTCAGAGAAATCATGAACATAAGACTGAAAAAGAGCAGTAAGAGCACGGGAGAGGACAAAAATTGTTCACGGTGGGCATGTTTCTCTGATGTTACTTTCGAAGTATTTAAGGAAAGGCTTTCCTTTTGAACTACTTACCTGCTACAATGAACTATGATAAAGTGCTAAGATAGATACCAAAGCATGTTTAGGGGGGGTTAGAACAAGGCAGAGATTGTATGAATATCATCACTTCCTGTACCCGTTCCCTCTGAGGRAGCCGGCAGCTCTCGAATGCGATCACTTCGGCCTCGCCTGAAGAGTTTCAGCAAAAGTGGGAAAACACCGCAATCTTGTGGCYGACGGGCGAACAACAACAGGAAAAGGCTCATTTCCTCACCTACCTGTCAGGTCAGGCTGTGCATTACAAATACTAGTAGAAATATCTTGCATGAAAAATAGAATCTTAAAAGAATGGTATTTAAAGAAATCCCATTCGACCTGGGATGACTGAAGAACTTCTCCAGATAAACTGAGGTTTTCTCTGGGTGTGGCTTTTGTGTTGCAATCCTGAATTCAAAGTATCACTGTCAACTTTTTGAATTTGGAGTTTTAAATACCTATCTGGCTTCATRCTGTTTGAGCATGCTGATTGGACAYARGCAATGCCACTGGGGCATGTTATTTGGAATTTCCTGAGAATATTTGCGAATGCTACTTGATTGAAGGTGTTAGCTTAAACAAACAGGCACTTTAGGTTTTTAGAAGTTCTTTGCACTTTATTTTGGAAAGTTTGGGCCTTCAGTGCCAGATTTCTAAGATTATTTTCTTTGGTCTTARCTAACAACTTTTATCTCTCATACATCCTGTGGTCTCCTGCCAACTGATCTTGTACCTGCTTGAAAATATAACTTCAACTGACTGTAATAATACGTGCCTGAGGTCTTTGTGATGCATTTCAACCGGCTTCACTTTGGTAGAATCCAACAATAAAGGTGTTAATTAGTTTTGGATTAGGTAGAATCCAAAAACAAAGGTGTTTGTTAGTTACCAGAATAATCTCCTATTGAGGAAAAATGTGCAATCAATTTTTATATATTCTATCTGGTGTTAGCTATGAATTTTATTTMATGAAATCCTGGAATGGTTTGGGTTGGAAGGGACYTTACAGGTCATCTAGTTTCCAACTTCCCTGCTGTGGGCTGAGATCGCTTCACCAGACCACTTTGCCCAGAGTTTCATCCAACCTGGCCTTGARTACTTCCAGGGTTGGGACAACCTGTTCTAGTGCCTCATCACCCTAATAGTAAAGAATTTACCTGAGGYAAGGAATTTCTTCCTAAGTAAAGAATTGTTCTGTTGTAATTATGCCTATGGTTTCTTCCTGTAATATCTGTCCTCTGTGACTGATAATCTGTTCTCTGTCTGAATCCCAGYAAAGCCTTCAATCCACAAAAATTACTTGGTTAGTTCATTAACACCTTGATCTTAAGAGAAAAATAGAGATTTTTGGGGACAATGATATCTTTCAAAATAAGGTATTCTATTTAACTAGTACCATAATCTGTTTGGGAGTACTCTCTCTGTCATGTTGCAGTACCCAACATTTAAGGATTTTTTTTTTTTTCCTTCTCATATATCTGACACACTTTCAGATGTCTTAGATATAAAAATTCTCAAATCAAATAAGGCAACTTTTGATTAATTCCTTATGCTGGCCACACTAACCCACAAAATAAAGCATTAATGAGACAAGAATTCAAGTCATCAAGGATTAAAACTTTTAAGTCATAGAACACAGATCAAACTTTAAAGCTCCAACATGATATTTAAAACATTATTCTCAGAATGTTGAAAATATCAAGTCAAAAATATTCCAGGACTGCATTGCCAGAAAGGACACGGTATACCAGGGAGCAAGGGGTGCCTGCTTTGCATTAAATCCTTCAGCATGGGATGATTTGAAAGAACTTGTGTTGGCAAGGATAATTGCATGAGATTCTTAGTTTTGTATGGCTGAAAAATTGCTGGGATCCTTAAATACAGATGGAAGGAAAACCTAATAGAAGAAATCTATGTGGCCATGTGCTACACTGTTACAGGAGACAGGACAGAGTTCTGGCAACTGAATTTTACTTATAAATGAGTAAAATTGGATTTTAAATTGCATTGGATTAGGGTTAGGGTTAGGCTTAGGGTTTAGGGTTTAGGGTTTAGGTTAGGGTTTAGGTTAGGGTTTAGGTTAGGGTTAGGTTTAGGGTTAGTGTTAGGGTTAGGGTTACAGGTTAGGGTTAGGATTAGGATTAGGATTAACGTTAAGGTTAGGGTTAGGGTAAGGGTTAGGTTTAGGTTTAGGATTAGGTTTAGGGTTTAGGGTTAGGGTTAGAGTTAGGGTTAGGCTTATGCTTAG
>CADDXX010000240.1:1072374-1141940 GCA_902810485.1 Alauda arvensis
TTAGCATTAGGATTAGCGTTATGGTTAGATTTAGGATTAGTGTTAGGTTAAGTTTATCTTAAGGGTTAGGGTTAGTGTTAGGGTTAAGATTAGGTTTAGGATTAGGGTTTGGCGTTTGGGTTAGGGTTGGGGTTAGGAGTCGATTGGAAGTCTGTTAGATGAGGCTGAAGAACCCCTTCTATTAATATATTTCTTCCCTTTTATTCCCCCCTGCTTCACATTTTGTCATCTCAGAATTTTACACCTGTGTTAGCAATGARTGGTATTCTCTCTCTAAAAACCAGAACTTATTGCTTTTTTTTAGCTGCAACAATTGTTGGTCTATGCTGGAGAGCACTCTAGGGCCTTAGGTCTGGCTGTGCACATCCTGTACTCCAGTACTCCACTACAGAGCTCTTGGTTTAAGTTTGTGTGCTTCACTAAACTCATCTGACTGCTTTGCTTTCTTCCTCATTCCCCAGCATCTAAAATATACTAAACCTTGCCTGCYGATCTCAATTTCATTCATATCCCTTGATTCTTAACATCTTTTCAAAGCATTTGTCATCCTGGCTGCTGGACATTGTGATGTGGATGATTCAACAGTGGGGCTCTAGACAGTCATGAGCCAAATGAGTTAATGGCCAAGGTTAGTGTACTTGGGGTGTATGATTTAGTGGTGAACAGGGCAGTGCTGGGTTAACAGTTGGACTTGATGACCTTAGGGGTGTTTTCCAYCCTTAATGATTCTGTGCTTATGAACTATGCAATATATCACAAYGGGTACAAACATCCTTTCCTGACAGAAGTGTTAGCAGTTCTTTCTTATTAATTGTCCTTGTACTCTATTTAAATGGAAGTCATATAAAATAGGACTTACTAAGGGTTGAATTTGCCCTTTAAAATAGTGCCAACATATTCTCTTGGCCTGTTTAATCTTTGTAAAGTAGATGAATACTATATTAATTTTTTGTCTCTGGACTCATTAGTTAGAAAGTTTTTATTTCAGGCCTCTATCTTCTGAAGCTTAGCTCCCTCAATGTACTGCATTTCAGATCCAGTTTTCTTGTCTGTCCAAAGGAGCAAACCTAAATTACCAAGTCACGAGTACCATTCTTCATAAAAATTTAAGAGATTTCTGGGTAGAATTTACTGSCTGTGGTACAGTTTCTATGGCAGCAGCCTTTTGGCTGTTCCATTGCTGCTTTCCAGACTAGATCTGTCCCTAGCAGATGGCAAGTGGGTTGACATTTCAGTTTGAGTCATGCCAATTGAGATTGACAACCTCATGTTAAGTATGCTAATCCTTAATTGCAAAGTATATCCCATTTGGACCACTGAGTTTGCTGAGCTTTCATTGAAGAAGACTCTCTGCAAATCTGTTGTAGTCTGTTAGGATRAAACAGACTGCAGAAGCAAGGCAAATCTTCTCTTGAAAAATATTCTTTGGGAGGARCTGCTATGATACTTAAGATCAGAAAGGAGCTGTTTTTTGTTTTGTTGGGTGGTATTTGTTGTGTGGGCTTCTTCTGTTTTGTGAAGATTTTTAAATTATTACTTTTTGTTTATTTTTGTTTTGGTGTTGTTTTAAAGAAGAATGCCTTTTTGGGCTTGAGGACAGTGTTTAATGAGGCCATAGACATGCTGGATGAACCTCAAAATCCTGAAAGTTTGGCTTATGTGGACACCTTGGGTTTTTGAAAGTGGGCTCAAGGCCATACATCCAGAAGGCTAAGGAATCCTATAGGGGCTACTGCTGTTTCTCAGAGAACTGGTAATTCTAAATAGTAGGCTACCTCCTATCTTCACATATTGTCAGTAAGGAAAATTAATACTTGTTTAYGTTGAAGACACTGAATCCTATGCTTGTATAGCTGTTGGACAAAAAAAAAATATACAGCAAGATTTTTTTCTCCTTTTCTTTACTATGAAGACTCTTGAAAGACAGATAGGATAAATGGACTCAAATGTTTGGGAAAGGGTGGAAAATGCATTGTAATGAAATTTCTTTTTTGCAGTTTGAATAGGAAATTGAAAAACAAGTTGAAGTGTTTTTTTCTTTTTTTAAGGACTAACCTTAAAGGATTAGGTGATCTTCTGCAGTTTAATCTTCTTAAGTTCTTSTCCTTTACTCCTAACACTTAGCATCTTGCCCAGATGAGAGGCTGAAGAAGATAAGGGAATGCTTTCAAAGCATTTGAATTTTCTCATTTGAAAGGAAATGTTTATTTTGAAAGTTCTATGAATTTCATAAGGAATATGGTAAAATCCAGGAGTTTAAATCTCTGAAATAATTCATGGGGGCAGGACAGGAATGCTGGAAACAATACAAGCCATGGTTTGGCTAAAGATGGAATAAGGTCTTTATTGAAGAAGTTTTGCATTATTTTAGGAGCTTTGTATAATCAACATGCAGTTTTCTACATATCTGCTAACCCAGCTACAGAGAGAGTGTGGCATGTTACTGACATGCCTAAGGCATAAAAAACTCTTTGTTAAGATACTGTGGCAAAATTTGACTTGTTGCTTGTGCAGACTTAGCAAAAGATTGAAAAAGYCTACCACTCTYCACTTACACTTTCTGTTCTGGAGTGTGTATTATCTGATTTTTGTGATGCTGTGATTGCTGCATGTCTGGCAAATWTTTCTCATCCTACTTTGGCTGTCTCCATGCTGGCTCTGCGTAGTGTTTCTCTTCTCTGTGGCTAGAATAAACCATATGGATGAAAGTCTGTGGTTTGGCAGATAAAACCTAGGAAAACCTATGCCTTTTGCCAATGCAATATAATACACCTATTAAATARTCCTGGTGTTAGATAAAAGGACATTGTAATAGCCCTTTCATCTCAGACTGTGTAATGAAGGARCACTTCAAGTTTTCTCTGGTTCCTGTAACTGCTGTCAGGAGTCAGAGAAGTCATGATATCACACAGGGGCCATTTGAATTCCTATTTTTCAGGCAGTCCAACAGCTGATGGATCTATAGATGAAATGTTAGAAGGGTTAGATGCCTCTTGTCATTTATTCTATGGTGTCTGCAACTGTAGGTAGCCTTGCAGATTATGACTAGATTATTTAAGGGTCTCAGCCTGCCATAGTCTGGCTAACAGACACGAGTGTCTGAGTGTGGACAGGGACAGCTGGTAGTTTGATGAGGAACACCAAAGATCCAAATCAAAAGACATGCWTTTTTTATTCAGCAAATGAAGCCTGGGCCTCTGTTACCTTTCTTGAGTTCAATCTCTACATTTGACCATCCACAAAAGAGAATTAAATTACATGTATGCTATGCATAACTGACAGATGAGCAGAATGAGTCCTATACAGAAGTATTTACCATTGTGACTGCAGCTGCAGAACTGGGCACATTTTCAGCTGTCAGATGAGAAGAAACATGACTGGAAAAATAAATGAAACGTGGTTGAAGGTCTTTGCAGAGGAATTCATCTGTAAGCTGGTTTGGTTTATATTTTTTCTGCTTTATTCTACTCCAGACACTTGCTGGAGAAGAACTTAACAATTCCATGTTCATAGAGAGATTTGGCGTCATATTTCAGTCTGTTTTGGTTGTTTTGAGTGCAATCTTTTTCTACAGGTGCTATGTGAAAAGAAATGATAGATAAGCAGTAAACAGTATTAAGAAAGTGCCTGAAATTGGTGAACTCTTACCTAATCTTGTTGCATAACAGAAAATTAAATTATTTAAATATTTAAATTGGTACAGATTAAGATTTAAGTTTTTAGAGGATTTCTATTTTTGATGAATCATTATTATATGTTAAATTAGTTCTGAATACAAATTATTCTATTCACATAAAACTGTAGTAGCTACATAATTTGTAGCTTGTGGAAGTGTTAAGGATCTAAAGGAATCATAGAATCTTGGGGAATGTCATTAGTATTTTGAATTTCATCTCACCTTTGATCATATTTTTAATCTTGTAATTGCTATTTAGGTTATAGTCCAGTTGATTCTAAACAATATTCAGTGGGTTAACTATTCTGTAGGTGCATAATTTTACCTCCCCAGAACAGGTTTTGAAACAGAACAATTACTTCCATGCTGTAAAGACCTGGAATGTGAAGTTATCATTTGCACTGCTAGCAAAACCATAAAAGACTCAAATTATTTTAAAACACTGTATATATATATACATACAGACGGACAGACAGAAAGACATATATATATGTGTATATATATATATATATATATGATCTGGTTTACCCATACCCATTTTGTTCATTTAGGGTTATTGTTACATTTTAAAATCTTCAGTAAATGCATTTTTGATATACCATAAGGTGAAATTTAGAAATTAAGGAACACATCTTAGTTCAGAGGTGCAAGTCCATAAAGACCTTAGTATATGGAAGCTGCACCTAGAGCATGACAAGTGCCCAGTGCATGTGATTACAGATTTGTGTAAAGAACAGCCAAAACTATAGAAGATGACAAGAACAAAAGTTCAAGGATTGCTCTGAACTATTTAACACTTTTGACATAAAGGAACTGATTCTTCATGGCCTCTGAAGAGACCAGTGCTCTCAGAACATGGACTGATGAGATTCTGTTACTGGCACACCAYTGTTCAGAATTCCCCAGCTGCATATATACTTAGCAAAGCTTATCTCTTAGTAGACAACTTACATTTGTCTTTCTTGCTGAATATTCACTTGTCCAGTATCCTGATGTAGGAGTTTGGCACTAGCCAGAAGTCTTTTCCAGTTTTAATTTATGTTAAAAGATACCAATTACAGGTATCTGAACTTCAAGGGTGAAATATCTTATATGAAAGACAGATAGGAAAAGTTTAAAATGAAGATTTTGAAAACAGATCCCTTCTCTGCTCTGCTCACTTCTGGTAGTGTATTTTTTCCCCTCATGTCTGAATTCATAAGTGAGGAACTTTGTCTGACTTCTGTGGTTGCAGGAAACTACAAAGAGCCCTGTCTCTGATCTTGGGAAAATGTCCTTTTTTCTGTCTTCTTTTGATTCTGGGTTTCCTCTCTTTACCAGCAAGTTCCTGGTTCACTCAGAGAAATGACAAGTTTTGCTGTCAGACTTTTTTCTGTCTGCCAGCAGAGAAGTTTCTCTCACCTTTGATGTGTTTGGTGGTTTGTGGGGCTAGACCCCTCTCGAGGGTCTGCCTGACTTATGATGAAACGATCAGAGTAATTTCTTCCTTGCTGTCCTATTGTGCCATTTTTAGACAAAGCATAAAATAAGAATTGCAAATAAATTAAGACACCAGGTTTTTCACCCCTCAATATTTACTGCCAGACACACAGATTTGAACTGAGGGACAACTGCTATCATTCAGTCAAGTTCCAGTCAGGGAGTATGTGTTTCCTCCTTGCACTGTGTTTAATTAGAAATGCAAATATATTTACAACTTTTGAAGAACTGTAACCTCTGAAAAACCATTTTTGTGTCAGTCTGCTCAACAACAGCACTGGAATTTAATCACTCAGTCATGCATGGCTTGCCACTGCTACACTCTCATGTGATCCTGCTGAGGGGGGGTATGGCTCTCCAGAGGTGTACTGTGGCTGAGAGGGAAAGTCAGGTGTTATTTAGAAAGCTTTAGTTTAGCATATTTCAAAATACAGACATGGTTCTTGGTTTCACCTGTTGCCCTGCACTTCAAAAACTGGCATATTTTTGTAGATGTAGATTCTCTGCAATCCCTGGCCAGGACTTTCCACAGTCTGCCCATGGCCCAGAATTCCTTTTCAATCCCCTGAATCTGGCAGTCCCTGCCCCAGTGACACTACATGCAGGTTTGTCTCCAGCCCCCCACCCCTGCCTGCCATGAGTCCTGCTGAATCCAGGTGCCATCTCCATGGGCTTGTCCAAGGGCTGGGTCACAGCCTCCAGGGTGCCTAGTTTCCTGCTGGTGTTGTGGGATGGGCACTGGGGAGGAAAATTCCAGGTTGACAGGCATACTGTGGATTGATTTGCAGAGTTTGTATAAGTTATTTAATGTGTTTCATGACTAGGCCTAAGTTTTGTAAAAGTGCACAAGAATTATTCACAGCTAATGATATCTTGACTATATTATTTTGTATGTGCTTTTGTATGTGCATATGTACGAAATACACAACATTTTTTGGCATTTTTTAGTGGTCATTAGGTCTTTAACCAACTTATTTGTAAGGGACACAGTTAACAGTAAACCCTACTATAGGATATTAACGGATGCTTTTTCCACATGCAGCTCAAATACTGGGACATACTTCCATACTTTGGGTATTCCTGGGTGTCAGCATGCRGAACAGCACTACTAAGAATATTTATTGTCTTGTCAAGAGATGCAGTTAAAACAACTAAAACTGAACAGCAATTAAGACAATTTATTCTGGTGGTGGAAACATTTTGCAAATGCTTCTTAACACTCTGTCTGTTCCTGCCATGTAGAAGCTGGATAGCTCCACCAGAAATGTACTGGAACTAAAATCTGTATGGAATCTGTATTGCCTTGTATGGGAAAAAGAATTCTGATGCGGAAAAAAACCCCCATTGTTTATTTCCTAGCCAGGAAGGAGGTTTCATACTGGGGAGATTCTCTGTGTGCCAATTACTTCTAAAAAAATGTGTGAAGTCTCCTGCTGCTTCATTGTCATTCTTGGATTTGATTAGATTTATGCAAATAAAGGCACCATGGATTAAAATATTAGGTGCAAAACAATACAGTAATTTCAAAGATCTTTTGTCACAGTGGAAAGGATGGAAATCAAAGAGAGCATGAAACAGAACACGAACTGGGGAGAAAGTCATAATAGAAACTGCAGAACATATATGAGGAACGTAACTGGAATAAAAGCTTGTCACCAGGAATAACTGCTCACCATAACAAACTTTTTCTAGGCTGTTTAGGCTTTCAAGGTTATTTCCTTAGTTCATTGTTCAGGTTTGTGTCAGTAAACATTATTTACTTTCATATCCATTTATCTTTAACTTMTGAAGAAAGGTTTATTTAAATAACAGGCCTACTATTGAAATTTTATGGGTATGTATGCTTCACATGGAAGACGTGGAAGAAGATGACCCCTGATCTTTCAAATGTTTTATTTCCATAAGCTTTCAGGCAGAGTATGGGAGAAAGGAAGGGGAAGATGATTAGATTGAAAAATTTACTAAGAATTGAAAATACAATTCAGAGTAAAATATATTACAGTACATTTGGCTTCATCTTTGACTAAGATAATAAATCTAAGAAACTTCAGAGCAGAGCTTTCAAATTCTGAGTATCTTTAAGACCGATGTTTTAGTTTCAATTTCTTCCATTATTAAAGTTGACTGATGACAAAGCCAAGCATTGCTGCAAAATAGATTTGCCATTTTGGATGAACTGTTTCCTTAAAAAACCCAAAACTCTGATTGTCCCCTAAAACTTGTACTGCCATTAGTGTGAATACTCTCTCTGACTGTACTTTATCATAATAAGGCTTTAACTCTGCAGTTAGTGAAACAATGAAACATCCATGGCAGATTTATAGAGCACTTCCTCTTTAATCCCCTGTGTCTTTCAGGCAAAGTTTTCAGGAGAAAGTGGGGGTATTTTTACATGTTTTTTGAGGTGTCTGTATTCGAGTATATGAGTAGAGTTTATGAATATGAATTGTTTGGACTATATGTAGGATTGAATCTTCACCTAAAAGGAGATTTGGCCCCTAGTGAAGCAGTTGGGTTCTGTGTCAGTATAAAGTACTTCAGTTTTCTCTTATATTGAGTTTTCAGAATTTTAAATAGGGAAAAGCATTCTYGTTCTAAACTAAGCTTGTACACAAATGAAAATGATATATTTATCATTATCTATCTCTTTGACTTTGCTGGCATTTTTAGTGGCAGTAATGTCCATTGTAAATAATAGCTATTCAACATAAACTTGAAGAGTGAGGGTTGCCCAGCAGTAATGGAATAATCTTTATTCTCCACCCAGATATACGGATGTTTCTTRTAGGATAGGCTTCTGCAGGAAATCAGTAGTTTGGTTTTCAGATTACCTCCACCGAGATTCTGGAATTTGAAATGGTTCTTCAGGTCCCACTGTGGCTCATTCTTCAYCTGGCAACTGCCAAGGCTTTGTCCATGTAGAGTTCAGGAGCTGTAGTGGCTTTTCTCCTGCACCCCAGCMTGAGCAGTGAGTGGCCAGCATGCACCACTGTGTCTCATGATGCCATGGAGTGAAAATAGCTCCAAGCTGTTGAGGACCCCTCTTGCCTGTCCACATCCAAGCCATCTGGCTAGGTAAAAGTGAAAGATAGGAGGTCAGCAAAGATCTTGAAATTACCCTTACAGAGTCTTTGGAGTCRCTCAGGTCCCAGCTGTCTGGGATCTCAGCCAGTGCAGAACCCCTATGGGAATTTTCTGCCCAGTGTAAAAGCCAAAGGTAAAACATTCTGTGTCCTGACTGATCTCCTGATAATTCAAAAGGTAGATGAAAACACCAAATTACTTATATATGTATTTAAAAGAAAAAAAGYACTGTTTTCTAGATTAGTCATTGCTCATGGGAGGTCTGACTCATGAGCACTTAAGGCTTGGGGATGATAATACGACAGTTGTTTCCTATTTCATACATAAAACTTGTATTCATGCAAAGTAATCATTGAAAATTATCCAGCTTGAAGTCCAAACTCAGAGTCACAGTTGAAAGCTCAGACTGAACATTGGCAATTGTGTTATGCCTTTAAATGAAGTGTTAGATGTTGCAGGGTAACACAAACTCTGCTATTTCCCTGGTCAGAACATGACAATCTGGTTAATCTCTGTAGTTCCCATCTAAGGTTTCTCAAAAGTGGATGTCAGAATGGGGTGCTATGAGTCTGCAAAGGGGAGTGGCTGTCATGTGCAGTGAATGGACCAGAGGGATATGAGCCARCACTGTAATGCCAGGTGTTATGTGGTGCTGTTAAACCTGCATAGACCCTGTTTGAGTGACTTTGAGCTGCCAAAAACTGGATCTCAGCCCCCTTGCCACACTGCCCCTTCTGTATTACCTGTGTGAYCCTCACAGTGCTCACCATACCCACACTGTCCTCCATCACACAGTACTGGGGTACAAAGACTCTTCCCTCCAAAGATGCTACTGAAATTTTCCTGTGTAAGGATGTGTGGAAAGAACTGAGTGATCAGAAACCAGTTTTCCTGATTTTAACATCTTTCAGTCTCCTCTTGAGTTTGCAATAYGGTGCCATTTAAACACAAAGTTGTCTCAGAACACCTGAAGTCTGGAACAGTGAGAGGCTGACACCATTTGGAGGAGCTCTCCWTGGGAGCCTGAGAGAACTGCTCTGATGATGGATTTCACTATTTCCAAGACCCGTTCCCATCTTTACAGCTGGACATGGGAGCTTGATGTTTTGCCATGTCTATTGTTGCTCTTCACCCTTTTGGCYCTAAGTGATAGAGCACTAGAGCTTAAGACAACATGCCTTCTTGTTGTGAGCCTGATCAAGGAGAATTGCCCAATTATGCTATTAAATATATTCAAAGGTATTTGACTACAAGGTTTATGAATTTACTCAATTAACAACATGTATGCACAAAATTTGGTGTATCTTTAAATTTCTTGGTATGAGACAAAGTTCTTTTAGAAGCACCCACCTGTATTTATTAACTTCAGAGGTAGGATTATTAGCTCTGAGTAACTGTCTCTTGGCACAAAAGCTGAAATCAGACCTGATGGGATATGGAAAACAGTGAAASCATGTGATATTTCTAGAATACAAAAAACCCCAAACCCCACAAACAAACAAAAAACCAACCAACCACACAAAAAACCTCCAAAAACAACAAAAAACTAAAACCACACACACACACAAAACCCCAACAAAAAAAACCCAAAAAACCTACAACAAAAAAAGCCCCCCCAAAAAACAAACCAAAAGCAAAAAAACCTCAAACCAACCAACAAACCAAATTTCCTCACATTTCACCAGTAAGCTAAGGAGTGCAAAACTGTGAATGATGCCCACAGCAGATTGTTTTATGGCTATGTACATCAACAAAGTGATATTGAACTGCTAGAAGAGKTAGGCAAATGAGCAAATGACAGCTTGAATGTCCAGTAAGCCTAGTCTTCTGTTTTGTCTTGGTTTGGGGTTTTTTTAGCTCTAGTGTTCCTCTTCATGAGTAGAGACAGCAAGTCTATGAACAATCTGCAAATGTGAAAACAAAAATGTAAACTTTTGGTGGTGCAGGAGAGCATGAACAATTGACCCATATAGGTCATTAGTCTTGACATTTGTCTGATCTGTTTCTTTATGTGAATTCACTACAACTTGAAGAAAAATTGCTTATAAATAAGTTATTCAGGAAGGTAGAAACCTTCCTATCTGAACTATATGTGATACTGCAATGTGCCTAGTTACTTAAGCTGTTGTTTCTTAGAAAAAAAGAATCCCCAGATATTTGTAATCATTAGGACACAACCATTGTTAGTTTAATATCTGGTGGGTTATTTTTCTGTTTTTCTCTCTCYTTTTTTATTTCCATTTATTTAGTGATGTGAAAATAATTAAGGACCTGTATTATCTCTGTACTAAAATATTTGAGCTAGAGAAAAGACTAATGCTAACCTTTAAGCTTTAACTATTTTTATCTTAAATTAATGGCTTTGTTTGCTAATGCTTGTAAATTTTATTCTATTGTTGAAAAAAGAGAGCACTGTATTTTGGATACAATACATTGCTATTTTTAAATAAATCCCAAAGACTGAATTTCTGCTTTAGTTGCTGAATGGAATTTTAATTTGACTGGGCAGCTCCAAAGCACAGCTAGTGTTCGAAGAAGTAATGAAACAGTAGATGGCGCTCAATAATCTGCAGGATTTTTTGATCACTTATTAGAAACTAAAACCTGTGCTCTTCAAATCAAAGTAAGGGTACATTTAGTGGCACCRGTGCTATAAATGACATCATTCTAATATTCAGTGACAGAGTCTGCTACACAAGTAGCAGGCTGATTAGAGATTAGGAGCTCACTCAAACTGTTAATTTTCTTTTTTTTTGCAGTGCAAATGCTGTTGAAAATGACATTTGTCAGTTTACTGTAAAACATCCTCACTTATGCTCTTTTCCATTTTCCAAGTTCAAGTTCAGTTCCCTTCTGCCCTTAAAGATGTCCTGTGTGGCCTTGGATAACTTTTAAATACTCAGTGAATGCAGTGCCAATGGCCAGGTGTCTCAGCCTGTGCTGAAGGTATGTACCTCAATCCCTCTGTGCCCAAATCCTCCATTTGTACAATGGAAAAACTAAGACAGCTCTGCTTGCAAGGSTAAAGGGCAAAGGTTATGTAGTACAGTTGTTACTGGACTGAGGAGTAGGAGGCAGAGCGAAGTACCTGAAATTGATATTTAACTCAATCCATTTGGGGGACTGGTGATGGAGGGCAACTCTGTCCTGCAGAGCACAGTTGCACTTCTTTGTGTATTCTGATCAATCTCCCTAAAATACAAAAAATATGGACAGAAATACTGAGTTTTTCTCTTCTGTAAGAGGTTTYTTAAAATAGACTATACAAGGACATAGTTTACTGAAATTCAGTGGGAACTAAATGCTGCTACTCTCCTTTGAAAARTCTCTGAATATATAAAGAATCAGCAAAAAACTTGGTAATCAGAATTTGATTTTATACATTCTTATATCTTTATTTTTTCAAAAACTTATTTATTATAATCAGTGAAAAGAAATCTTGATGAAATCTGCATTGGAATGCTGATGGCTACTTATACAACTGTGCATCCAGTCCAGTGTTACAATAGCTTTTYTGGCTGTCCTAATTTTCTACTTAAGACTATCCCATTTCCCTTTCCCTTTTAATATTCCACACAATCTTCAGCTTCATTGAACARTWTTAGATGGCTACCAAATTTGGAATKATTTAACCTTATGCATGGGTAATGCCAGTCCCTCCTCCTCTGAGATGCCATGAATCAACAGGTTCTGTAATGGTGCCATTTTCTGGGTTATTTCTCATGTGAGGTGTTTGGTTTCCAGGTTCCTGTTAATGGCCAAGATGTCTGTTTTCTTTCTTCAATCARTGTTTTCATTGCAAAAACATCTGGGCTGGCCCACTGGTTTAGCTTCTAGCTAGAAGCACTGGAAACATGACTGTCAGACCTGTCATAAACTGGAAATGCTCCTGTCTTTATGTTGACATTGGCACTGAAACTGCTGCACTGAAACAATAAAAACTGGACCCAAAGGAAACAGGAAGTAAAGTCGAGTTTTAGAGCAAAATGAGAAAAACTTGTTTCTAAGAAACAGAGAATTTGTAATAAAATGTCTACAGTTGTGACTTTTTKGGGGGAAGAAAGCCTTATATGAAACTGTTCTCTTGGTGGAAAGCCTTGCCAACCTTGGCAGAGAACAGAGTATCAAAATGTGTGGAGAGTTTCCCTTCTCTGAAAGTCAAACCACTGTATTTCTAGACACTGAATTACCACAACAGGCCCTGTCACGTCAGGGACTGCTCTGTACCTCCTTTTTTTACCTCAGGTTTGTCTTGTCTTTTTTAGATTAGGCAGTATCTTTTCTTTTTTTACATTTCTGATGCCCAGCTCCTTCTGGGTAGTATTGGAAACCAACAGCAAAAAATGTTGTGACATAAAAAAAGGGAAAATTCTRCTGTTGTAGCAGCAGTATCAGTTGRGGAATGTTAAGTGGTAYTCCCTTGGTGCMACTAAGTAAAATAAAACAAGTAATGTTTTGACAAATACACAGAAGCAAGTTTGGACAGTTTTCCTTGTAGCTCTGAGGGTATATTTTGCAGAAAAAACAAGACAAGCATGGCTGAAATATTTTCAAATCTATTCATAGGGGAATATTAATCTCCAGGAAGCACAATAAACACAGACTTTGATTTCCTTTTCCTTCCTTTTATAGACAACCCAAGAAATGCTGCAGAAAATGAGGAAACCAGAAGCCAGACAGGAAGCAATATACAGAAACTGAAGCACTGCAGGTCTTGTTAGCATTAGATAACCATATGGCTCTACAGAAACCATAGAATAACAGCCATCCTAATTATAGATAAGTGATGAAAGGAAGCTTAATATTAACCCCATTAAAACAGAGCTGAGGCAATCTCATCACAGCAGTAAAATGCAGTAGGAGTGGAAAGGATGTCCTAGGAATTACACCTAAAGACCACGGAAATCTGTATTTGGTCTTACAAGAGTTGTGCTAGTTTGATTTGATTTTAATGCACRCTAGCTTTGTTGCAACTCTTGTCATAATAATGAGATCCTAATTCCTTACCATGGATAGCATTTTTCAAATAGCTGCAGGTTTTGCTACTTGCTGTTCATGTCTGATGATATGTGCTATGTTTGGGGTTTTTCTGAAATGATGACATTAGTCAGCTTATTGAAATGCTAGGTATTTCAGTTTTAAGCTGTGCATAMTTTTACACGGGAGGCAGTTCCTTTCCCTGGGGCCAGGCACCATTTCAGGGTCTGCAGTRACCAAACTTCTGATGTCTTCTCTGCTGACAGTATTCTGATATTGTATCCTATCATGGTTTCACAGGGATGACAATCTTTTKTTTCACAGTAGCTGGGGAAAGGCACTGGTAGAAACTATTAAGTTCTTTCAGTGCCTTCCATGTCTTGACTTTGTACCTTTACTAATCACTTCTGCATTGACTTTATCTAAGGGGAAAACCTCTGGCCCCACAATACAGACTAAAGTTACACTAGAAATTTCTGGCATATAATTTTTTCCSATAGAAGATGCTTGAAATCTTAGCCAAGAAGTAATAACTCCTGGTGATTTTGTTTGTTTTCTGCTATAAAACTGGAAAATGGGTGAATTTTCCTGCTAGTATACATCTACTGTGTGAAGATCCATATGGTTACCCCAGTCTATATTCATAAAAAATGGACACTAACAAAGAATTACAATAACTAACTCTATCTCTGATTGTTTGTAAATGTAACTTGTGTTTTGCCAACACTTCTATGATATTCCTTATATCTCTTTTAGTATTTTTTTGTTATGAGTAAGCAGCAAAGAAATGACCAGCTATCATGTTTTAACATGCTCTTAATTTGTTTATTTTTCTAAAAAAGCATGATCCTTTCTTTTCTAATTTTTGTCAGTACTCAACAGACCATCCAGTTATGTTGTTGAAATACAACTGGAGTTGCTCTGATGAGATTTTGTTTGGATCTAGATCAGGTCAGCAATAAATTGTTATTCATGCTATATTAGAGAATGAGTCAGTATTCCAGATTTGACAGGATTAATTCCCTAAGCAGTTTTAGATTTTGGCTGTAAAATACCTAGAAAGAAAAATCTTTTGTGAATACTGTCTAGCATCAGTGGTCATGAAATACATAGATTCACTTGTCATGAAGTTTAAGAAAAAAGAGATTGTAAACAATTCCATTTCTCCCCAAATCAAATGCTGTCATGAAATATCTTCAAGTTTTGAAAAAGTTTTAAGCTTGATTAGCTAATTACATTTTCAGTTGGCTTGATGGAAAAGGAAGTGGGTCAGAGTATCTGGGTGATGTCATAACAGATTTCTGATTTCAGTGAGATACATTGGGTCTTGTAAACTGGGTTATCATGCTTATGTGAGCTAATTCCTAAAGTCACACTTAAATGGGTATTTCAGTACTTCAGGGAATTACTACAGTGTTTAGATCTGTGCCAGGAGTACAGAGACTAGCCAACTACTCTGGTGCAAGAATTATCTCAAAGAAATATTCCAGTCTRTATTTGTGTGCCAAAATGTAAAATAATGAGCCAGTTCCCAGGAACTAAGGAAATTACTGAAGGTAATATAGTATTAGATTGCTGCCTGTTGGAATATAACAGAGGTGGAATCTTGCACAGGCTTTTCCTCCAGGAATTTTCCATCCAATGTACCTACCAAAAGAATCCTCACTTTGAGAGAACTCAAGAAAATAGCTCCTTCAGTATTCTTATGCCCCTTGCAATCATACAAAAGACAGTAATCAAAATGAATGGGTTAATACACTCTGATCAACATCACAAGAGGACACAATGYGTTTCAGCAGAATCACACTTGACCTTTCAATAATTCCATAAACAGTGCCTGTATAATGTTAGCAGATGTTCTGTAACAGAAAAAGCAAAGTTCATTAAAGGTTTGTACAAACAGTTTGGACATATAAAGCAACCGAGGAACTGCTTGGTTGTGGTCATCTGAATCTGAATCTGTCTGGTTTTCACAGACCTTGTGTGACTTTGTGCAGCACTGGTAACATTGAGTGGATTGTTCATTCCTTCTGTTTAGGTTTTTGGTTTTTTTTTTTGTTAATGAATTTCTGTAGTCAAATTGATATTATGAGGCTGAATGACATGTGGTTGTTGTGAATACCCTGAGGGTACTATTGGTCATTGTGGCCCTACCACCTGCACGTGAGATCTCTATCCACCCCACTGCTTTGGGCCCAGGGACTCCTTTTCAACTCCACCTTTGCTGAGAGGAAATTAGACATTTGTTTTTGGGAGGACCCAATCTATTGTATGAAGTAAAACTAAGTTAAAYTAAAATATCCATCAAGCTTCAAAACGATCTTCTTTGATTAATGTTTGGGAACTTGAGAACTTTTTGATGATTCCAGGCTCATAGAATACCYCAAGTTGGAAGGGACCCATCRGAATCATGGAGTCCAACTCCTTTCTCCYTGCGTGACTACCTAAAGCACAGAACACAGCTTCAGTGTATGCTCAGCTCTGCTGCTGYAATTCAGACACTACAGCTGTATCAGATTCCTTTTCCAATGTTCTTAGCTCATTTATACATGACCTGTGTTTTGGTCAGATAATCATGACTTTTCTCAGCTGAGCCATGAGGGTAGTTTGGAAGATATCATGAAGTGTTACCTGAATTTTACTGGAAGTTTTTCATTAAGTACTCCAACACAGAAAAAAGCAATGATGTCATCACTACTGCCAAAATTTTCTCCATGAAAATCTTGCTCTCTGTTRTTCAGAAGTCTTCACAACTTTCATACAAAGCATTTTGGAGTACTTAATAAATAKTAATTATTCTTTGGATATCTTATTTCATTTCCCATACCAAGACTCAAGGCAAAACTTAGGAACAGTGTCCCACAACAGCAGCATACAAAGGAGAAGCCCATGTATGGGCTAATGACCAAGCAGCAAGTTATAAGAAATTTGCACTGSATTTGTCTGGAGTTATATTATGTGTTGGGAACTTTTAAAAACATCAGTATTGGTTGGTTTGCATCAGGTGTCCTCAACATGAGAACAAAGTGTAAGTATCCTGCTCCTGCTATGTTTTCTCATTGCTATATGTGACACTTTCTCTGGAGATTTTCCTCCTGAAATAAAACTCAAAGTTATTTCAATATTTCCAGATATACCCAAGAGCTTTTACTCAAACTCTTATTAAGAGTGCAAGGGGAACCCCCCCACCACCCCAATTCATTGTTCCATTGCCATTTTTGTCATTTAGCATCGGTACAAGACATTGGTTCAATTACAATGAATATTTCCAATTTACTTCATACAGTTGTCATCAGGACACCTTTACCTAGATTGTGAGGATGGGCTGCACAAACACTTTCTCAGTCCAAACTGGTTCATTAAGTGTAGTTAAATATTTTTACAGTTTACCATCTTCACTCATCTGGCTAAAATTGGACTTGTCTTAAGTTTGTGAATGGTCATAAGGTTCTAAAGAGTTCTGAAACTTTATTTTCATCCCAAATAGGACTGTGAGTTGAAATTTTGACATATGTAAGAGTTATTTAGCAAAAGCAATGCAGAAAAGTCACAGTAAATCCTTAAGAAGTATTATATAAAGGAATTATTTATATGCCCCTGGTTATGTGTCAGGTATAGCTCTTCTCTCTGCAGTCCTTTTTCATAGTATTATATTTTCCTATACSATTAAGGACTATTTTCTTTACTATGCCACTATATTGAGTGCTTTTTGGCATATGGATTTTGATTTGTCATTTAAACTTTACTACATTTYGTTCATTATACTGCTAATATTATGAAACACATCATTATACTCATACCGAGTGTCACAGCTCCAGGAGATCAAATCTCACCAGTCTTGAGTCTGAAAATCAGCTCTGAATGAACCAACACAAAGAGTAATTCTCCTACTGCCCTGCCCTTCCCCTGACTGCCACAGAAGATGCTAATATGGTTCTGCTCTTTTTTCCATTCTTTCATCCATGGGAGAACTTTGATATTTGGGTTCTACTTTTGTCTGCTGGATTCTTTTGTGTGKCATGCAGCTCAGGAAATGCCACTTCCATCCCTCTCTGGATTCTTGTCTKAAAAGCAAACAAACAAACCCMAACTTCCTCATCYTCACAATTGCTAGATTTCAGCTCAATACAAGATTTCCCTTAATTGACACAAAAATATTTATGTACAATTTTAATGGATACTGAAGTGAACACTTACACTTTTCATAGTACTGTTGTAAAGGAAAATTGTGCTACACAGTGGTTTGTTTTTTTTTCTATTGAACCCACTTGTAGGATTTATGATTATTATTCTATTTTAATAGTTTTTTTAAAATTAGGTTTGTTTTTAAGTGGCCTTAAAACTCCTTAACATTGTATCCATTCTGTGTTTGTCCCTCCAAAATATAGTCATGCTGCCAGTGAGTTATGAGAATTGCTATTGATGATACTTACATACTACGTAAGTACTTATTTATTTACTATGTTAGCAGCACTATGTTGTCAACACACTGCTACTTCTTTAGAGAGAAGCTGGTGCTCCCATAGTATCTCATTTTACCGGGTAGAATGAGCTGGTGGAATGAATGACAGTGCAGAAAGAGTGGAACCTCCTATGCTGGCCATCAGACAGACTGAGAAACCTTAGGAAGCTTTCTTTGGAACTGTTTTCCAGATGCTTAGCCCAGTCTACAGGAAGAATGAAATGTTGGAAGAGAAAGGTAGGAATTAACCTTCTTTGTGTACAGTACGTTAGGGTGGACCTTGTCTTAGGCATACAAGCTGGAGAACTGAGAAACAAGACTTTTGTATGTAGCAACTGTTTTAAATTTTCTTTATAGATCCATATGTAAAGATTACTTATCATGAGAATACATAGTATTTCAAAACYAATTTGTGAAAAATGTTGCAATTGAGTTTATTTCGGTATTTCTGACATTCTTGCAAGCAATATTGAATAAGTCCTTGTGCAGGGAACTCTAGAGAAAATAGGTGGTCTAACCAAAACAGACTCTCCTGCAAACAGCTCCAGGAGTTATCTTGACTTGCTGTGCTTCAGCTTTCAGTAAGCTGAAAGTGCTTGACCCCACTCAGGGTTATGGTCAATAACTGAAGGATAATCATGTGAAGGTGCACATCACTATATCCATCTGAGAATTAACAACATTCAGATGACCTCAGTCACTTCTTTTAATGAATGATTTTACATCCCAAGCACTCTCAACTATTTAGCATTTGAAATAYGTTAGTGTTCTGAACATTTGATGGTAGAAGAACATTTGAATAATTCACCATAAATATTTTTCAAACATTTTATTGTTGTTACCAAACCAGGCATGGCCCATTTTCTGCATCATATTGCCTAAAACTGCAGCTGCATATCACAAACAAAAGAGGATTAAAGCCAGAGTAGCACATTTCTGGATTTGCATATAATCTGTTTTACTTGCTGTCAGACACCAAGCAGCTGGTTTGTCTTTTGGGAAAGGTGTACAGTTTCCTTTTAAACAAACATGCAGACTAAAGTGCTAGAARTTATTYATTTAGCAATTTACATCAGCACCTCAACACTGCAGTACTTACTGTATGTCTGAAAAACAAACTATGAACAAACTACTGATTAAACCTGTGTGTTAAATATMATTTCCAGTTTCCCATGAGTGCAAAGGTAAGTTAAAAGTGTTTCAAATTAGATGGTTGTATACCATTTATCATGATGCTCTGATGAACTGCTGGCAGAAGCCTTGGCCAGCCACAAAAAATATGCCATGAAAAATACTAGGTCAAAAACCTGGAAAATTCAAGCCTTGTGTCAGAAGAGTGACATGGTAGAACTAAATCCTACTATAGGAGGTAGAAGAGGTAGTGAACTCTCACATAAATGAATTTCTTTCAACAACTGAAAGAGTGAGAAATTATACATCTACAGCACGGGGAAATAGGTGCAGTCTTTAGGCACACAAAATGGAAGATCTCTCCACACCTTCTGGCACTGTGAGGGCAGCATGTTACTTATGCAGTGTGGCATTTAACACTGCAAAATTACAGCAAGAGAAAATGGGGGAAGTTTTTTCCTTAAGTGACTCCTTACAGTTATTGAATTCATTCACTAAACATGTATAACTCCTCAAAGAAAGGAAAACAAGTCTATCAGAATCATAGAATAAGAACCATATAATGTCTTGGATTGGAARAGACCTTAAAGATCATCTRGTTCCAACCTCCATGCTGTGGGCAAGGACACACTAGAGTAGATTRCCCAGAGCCTCATCCAACATGTTTTTGAACACTGACAGRGATGGGGAATCCAGAGCTTCTCWGGGTGACCTTKTCCAGTGCCTTACCACCCTCACAGTAAAAAATTTCTTCCTGATATCTAATCTAAACCTACTCTSTTTCACTTTAAATCCWTTTCCCCTTGTCCTGTCATTACATACTCTTTTAAAATGTCTCTYCCATTTTTCTTAAAGTCTCCCTCCAGGTACTGGCAGGCCACATTTAAGCCACCCCAAGTCCTTTACTTCTCCCAGCCTTTCCCCATAGGAGAGATCCTYCATCCCTCTGATCATCTTCATGGTCATCTTCTGAAGTCACTCCAACAGGTCTGTATCCTTCTTGTGCTGGAGACCTCAGAGCTGGATGCAGCCCAGCAGAGGTCCTTAAAGAAAGAAAAACAATRTAGGAATTTATATTCTGGGGAAAGCTGAACCTAAGTATGTTTTGGTAGAATAATAGTGCAGCTTCTTTTGGGGAAAATTTATGCCACAGATTCCATTTTGTGTGCCAAAAGATTTCTGTTTTAAATGATACACCGGTGCTTAAAATTGAGAATAGACTGATCAATGATGATCTGTATTGGGAAAATTAAGTGTTTTAATGTGCTCTCTTAATTTTCCTGAATTTCTGTGCATACCAGGCTGTATTTATCTCATGAATGGGWTTATGACAGAGTACTGGAGAGAGGAAGGGAGGCAGTGCAAATCTGTATAATTTCTGAATGCTTCAGAGCCCTTTTGCTTGTTCTATTGGTCCTGTTACATAGCAGGCCATACATTCATTGTTTGGTCCAAAATGTGAAGTGAATGAGAATATTTTTTTTGATTCTTGATACTTTTCAGAATGGATTCCTACTGTTGGTGAAAATCCTAACCAATAGCAGATTTTTTGCAGTCAGTCAATAATCTTTTCTAGGATCTGGATTGGAAATTTTCAAATCTTTTAACTAATAATTGAAATATTTTTTGGTGTTTGGCCAATTCAAGTGTCCTCATATATTAATATGATCAACATGCCAAGTATCCCATGATAAAGGCWTCTTTCCCTAAAGACTTTCCCTGATAAAGCAGGAYGKGTTCTAAAGTGGCTTCMTACMTAATAGARTAGTGTAACAATGTTTGAAGATGAAAAAAAAGTATCTGTGTCTCCTGCCACTTCATCCCATTCTAAATGGTGATATGATAACAAGAACCAGAATCTTACCTCTTTAAGGAGGCAGTGGATTTTAAGGACTTGGCTCATACAAAATGCAGCCTTGTTTCTCTACAATTTTGACAGTAWAAGTGTGATTTATGTATTTTTGCTGATGGATGAACATATAGGCCTATGACACTTTACAAGTTTGCTGATTGTCCACACAAAATAAACATACTTTTGCTAATAGACTTTAAATTGAGTGTCAGAATCTGGCAGGGAATTAAGACATTGTGGGCAGAAAATACAGGTTTCATGATTTTCTGTATAGGTGAGTCTGTGAAGAAAGAGCTTTACTTTAGYACAAAAACCCCACCAAAACCTTCTAGCCAACCAACCAACCAAAAATTCCTACCAAAACAAGCCAACCCAGAAARTYTGGTGTTTTGTTTATAGTACTTGCYTGACATTTCCTTTCTGATTCATAAAACCAAGCTAGCTATAAACAAACAAATTYGGGTGCTCTACTACAATGAAATAAGATTCAAGGCCTGAAAGTGAGATTTAAGATTTCTGTATTTCTAACAGACTCTGTCTTACAAATTRGTAAAACAGATTTGTTCTCATTTAGAGCCATTTTCTTTTTCTATTTCTTTGATCTTGTGTCATATTCATGTGTATCCTAAAARCTCTTACAGAAAAAAAGGCAATTAATATTCTATCATCAGATGGCTGCTCTCTGAATATAAAACAATGCACAGAAGACAAGTAAACTAGATAAGAAACAGAAACTGTTTCTCTTCATAATGTTATATGAATTGAATGAGAAGTCTAACTACATGATTATATTCAGATGGTAAGCAAACAGACTTTAAGTCCTTTGTATTGTGTTTGAAAACTCCCTAAACTTGTTTCCCAGATCCCGAGGCAAAGACGTATGGTATATATCCAACAGTGTGATTTTGCTGGCAATAAAAGTGCTAATACTGAAGTTCCTGCACATGGTGAATCCAAGATCACTAGAGATGCTTTCAGCCTACTTTTCTGTGTGCTGAAGATGTGTAATGAAACACACAGAAAAAATAATCCCGCTTTAATCACTGAATTTCAACTACCCATATGAAAAGTGCCAAATGCTTTCATCCCTGGAGAATGTCTTTTATTTGTCTGCTGGATAATGTAGATTTAGCAGTGTCAACTCACTGCTTTAAACAGCAAATGTACTTGGATCTGACCACCTGGAACATTTCTTTGGGAAGGAATATCTATTTGGCTCTTGCACTTCTCAGACTCTGTTACAAATCTATATTTGATTTACAGACTATAGATGKTCTACTCTGAAGCAGATATTTCTTCAAAATCTTAAATAATATCAGCCTCAAAAAATAAGGGAAATCCATGATTAAGGCTGTCATCTCATCCTTGTGTTGTTATACTCTGCAGAAGGATAAGTAAGGTTTGAGAAGAATGTCTATAGATGATACTAAGCATATCCTGTGAGACATATCCTGCAGAAATATTCCTGAAAGCAAAGAATACTCCCCAGGAAATTTGGCTGTGCATTTGGAGTAGACTCAAGGCCCTCCAAAGGCTCCATGTTTTGACTTTTGACAGTACATGAGGGGGCAGTTTCTGAAATACTCGAATATGAATCAAGTATTTAGTTGTGGGGTTAGTCACACATGATTTGGAAATGGAGGATAGCCAATAGATATCCCCTTTTCTATTAGTAACTGCTTTAAATGGTAATTCAGGATTAAAATAAACAAGTAAAAAATAAACCATAGCTCAGCCTGCACTAGCAAATGACCTTATTAACAGGCTATGTGTGAACATGTTGTGACCTGACCCCACCATTTGCCCCATTTATTGGTTTCACTGTGTCCAAAATGTCGGGGAAATATTTCCTCTGAACAGTTGTTTTGTTTTCTTATGTGTGTGTATTAAGAGCAGTTCTTGAGACAGAAAGTGAGCTTAAGGCATTATTATCTACGGGTACTTCAGAATTTCTGCAGTTGTGGCAGTGGTTCTAGATAAATGAAGCAGCAATTTTCAGTTATCATCTGCATCTGCTTCGGAAAAAAAAAAAAAGTTTATTTTCAAGTTGAGAATTTTCATGTTGGTTTTCTTGTTGAAAGAAAAATTTTTGAAAGTCTGATGTTTCATAAATTTACATGATATGCCATCTACCATTATATTTTGTGCTGGWAAATGTTTCCCATTGCTTTTTTTGTTCAGCCAGAAAGCTGCATTTCTTCATCCATCATGAGGGCAGAGTTGAGGTTAGGTCAAACAGTGCGTGCAAAGTGCTTTTCAGCTGTTGTTTAAGCAAGTTTTAGCTATTTCTGCAGCTGATTTAGAGTTCTTTGATCTGTCTCATTCACTATAAATATAGAGAAGATGTAACCATGATCAAGGCTGCAAACAAAATATGCTGACCTTAGTTACCTCTGGGCTAAAATAATGATGGGAGGCAGGAAAGGAAAGAAAGCAGGAACAATGAATTAAAGTATAAAGAATCTGACTCTTCACTTACTTATTTATACAAGCTTGTTCCAGTGAATTCCACCTAATTCAGTGAATTTACTTCTGATTTACAGTGGTGTGTGAGAAAGTAAAAGCAAGCTTTATATAATTGCAAAGAAAACTAAAAGGAAACATGWCTAATGTTCTACATTTCTTTTGTACTACAAATAATTCAGATTAAATACATTACAATAGATTGGACCAAGGAAACATTTGGATAAAAGGCTTCTTCATGAAACCTAGGGTCTATACAATAATGTGTGATTTAGGGAAAAATACTCTTGTGTGAACACTGAGCCCATTAATTGTCCTCAGCAGAGCTCATTGCCTTCCACTGTCAGACAGAGAATGATCCAGCACCATGGTAAATTTTAGACATGACAATTTTGCTTTCTTCTATTTCTCCATGTGGTTTTTCATTCCTGAGGCTAATTCACTAATGTTACCCTGTTTCACCAAAGAGGCAAAATTTTCATTGGTTGGAAAAGTACTTTTTATAGCTTTGGGGTGTCTTGCAATAAACATTGGGAAAGAAGTTGGATTAAAGACCCCAATAAGTAAAGGCTGACAAGATCAGAATCACATTTGAAATTCAGCAGGCTCTATTAGTATAGAAATCAATGATCTGAAATCAAGTGTCTTCCAATGCAACTGACTTTTGCTACACTGTACATGACCAATTCTGATCTTTGGGAAGGTACAAGGCTCAGAATGTGCTATTCAGTTGATTTCATGCTGTCCAGTCACTTTTTCTCTCATTCTTTTGGTTTCCTTCCCCTTGTATCTCATTCTAGATGAGGCACATTCCTMTTCCTTGAATGCTGAAAGCCTTTTCTAAAACTGTTTTCCCTTCTTGTTGAAGACTTTCTCCTTTATATTCAYGTGACTGCTCCACTCTGCTGTAGTGTGTTCTGTCTTGAGTCCTGTGTACAGTTTGGGGCACAATGATATCAGCAGGATATAAACTATTAGAGATTGGCCAAAGGAGGATCTCAGGGATGGTGAAGACTCTGGAGGGGAAGCCATATGAGGAGCAGCTGAGGTCACTTGATCTGTCCATCCTGGAGAAGAGGAGACTGAGGGGAGGCCTCACTGCCATTACAACTTCCTTGTGGTGGTCAGTGAGCGACAGGACCTGAGGGACTAACTTGAAGTTTTTCAGGAGAGGTTTAGGTTGGATATTAAGAAAAGGTTTTTCATCAGGAGGGTGGTTGGATGCTGGAACAGGCACCCAAGGGAAAGGATCACAGCAACCAGGACTGACAGAGCTCAAGAAGTTTCTGAACAATGCTCTCAGGCACATGGTGTGATTCTTGGAACTGTCCTGTGCAGGACCAAGAGCTGGAGTTCCTGAATATCTTGGGTCCGTTGGGGTCAGGTGCCCTGGCTGTGTCCCCTCCCAACTCATTGTGCAACCTCAGACTCCTTACTGGTGAGGTTGGAATAGAAAGTATGTAGAACTGTGAGATGAAGTTTATAATCTGATTCATAATAACACTGTGCTAAGCATCCCCAAGATGCATTTCAATTATGATGGGAAGCCACATTAACTAACTAAAATGCAGTAAGTGGAAAGCAGAATGGAAAAGTTTGCAGTGTAGATATTTCCTAAGGAYTTTTTTCTCTCCATGTGCAGGTTCAAAATATGTAAGTAGCAGAGAAGAATCTTGAMTGTGCCACATATACCCTGAGCAATAATCACAACAGCTTGGTTTGTTAAGTGTGGTGTTCAAAAAGAGAATTTTTATCACAGTCAGGCAGCTCTTTCAGGTTCCAAAAAAGCACAATGTTTAAGAACTGCTTGTATGGTCAAAGTTCTTGGACCACATTGCATTCTGCTGTTAGATGCCATGGAAAGAAAAGGAAATGAGAGAAACTGAAATTTTGACCATGATCACTGCTGACTGTACACAGTTCTTAGAGACATTCTTCATGCCATTATAAACCTGGAGCCARAGAGGCTTGTGCAGTAACACTGCCTTGATGTGGTGTTACTCAGATGAGAAACTCCCCCAGTAAACATCAAGTGCAAACTATATCAGCTTATCTTTGGGAAAGATATTTATAATTGAGAAAAGGCTCTCAGGTGATAAAGAAATTATCACTTTCTTATTCCAAAGGATAATCACCACTGGGAATTTCAAAAAAAGAAGCACTTAACTTTAGCATAAACTTCCAATATGCCTTGTCCTGCAAGATCAAAGCTGGTTGCTGTGATTTCCTGGTACATATGCTTGGGAATTCTTTGCAAAGCTTTGCAAATTTGAGTGGAAATAAAAGAATTATGTTTATTTTCAGAAAGTGCTGATATTGGCTCTGTCTAGACTGTCATGCAAGTACTTTCTGCACTTAGGCTATGGTCCAAATACAGAGAGGAAAGTYGGGTGTATAGCCAAAGAGAAATCTACAGTGTGCTTCAATACATCCTCCAGACTGGATCAATCAAAACTGAGACTTCTGGGCACACTGAACAGTATACTTGCCATGTGGAATGTTAGGAATCAATAAATCCTGAACATTGTATTTAGCATTCACTGGGGAGGAATGATTTAAGAACACTAATTTGTTTCTTCATGGGATATTAGATTTGCATGATGAAAAAAACCACTAGGATGTTTACTTCTGGAATCCATCAACTTTRTTTCAGTTGAAATGCTGATGCTTTTGTTTTCCTTATTGAAGTGTTCCAGCTTATAAGTGCTATGTACCTATCAAACTTAGTTTCTGAACAGCTGATGTCTACTTATATTCCATTTCTCTTATCTTATGAAGGCAGATTTACATCCTTAAAGAATTTGTAAATTCAGCTGTAAGTTCTCTAGCTATATCTGTCTGGGGAAGATTTTGATATGTCAKTGTAATTTTAAGRGACTTGATGCCAATCTGTCCTGAAKATACAATTAATGTGTTTAATAGAATCTACAATTTCCTTATCATGGAAAAAAAWTTCTGAAATAAATTATGATGATTAAATATTTTACCAGAGGGAATACAGTTTTAAGATATAGACAGATGAAACAATTGCTTTGCCTGAAGATTGGAAGAGAAATATAAATCAAAAGATCTGGAAGTCTGAACACAGTCTTATTCCATTTAGCCTCTTAAAAGCTGATTTACTTTCTGTGGAAGGTACAGAATAATTTTAGAAGTCCARAACAAGTACATACCCTACAGGTTTYCTGAAAAGAAGACCATTACTTCATATTTGGGTTAGTTTATTGTTTTGTTCTTTTTGTTAATCTTGGAAATTTTTGGTTTCCTGAGGCAATTATAATGCTGTAAGCAAGCCTGAGCATTCACCACCTTAAGTGGCACGAAGGCTGAATTCTGAGCTGACAACCAGAGCATTTGTTTGACAGCTCCTGGGGATGACAGTGGTCTAAAACATTCATCTTTTTATGAATCAATAGTAATTTAAAAAGTTATTAGAAAAAATAAAAAGGTCTTCTAGTAGTACACAAACAAATCTAAGGTTAGTTGCCAATGACTTTCAGGACAGACCTACAGTCTAAGCTGCTTCTTTCTTGATTCTTCTCTGGTGGAAAAGCAAGAAAAAACCCCACTTATCAGCTTCCCTTTATCCTTCAATGTGGTTTGCTTTAACCCAGGAATGTCACMTGGCTAYGCYATGAATGAAATTTCATTTTCATCTTGTGCTCCAAAAGCACAAGTATATTCAAAATGTTCATGTTCCTAAGCCCAACTGACCATTATTTATTTTCAACATCTGCACAGTTTTCTGGGGGTAAATAAGTTTGGATAGTACTGCTAACTAGTTATTTCCCTGCAAGTAGCTTTTTAATTTTACCTGAGTAAATTTTAAGTGTAGCATTTGTTAATAGATGTAACAGCAGTGATGTAATTTATAGACAAAATGTTTTTATCTTGGGCAAAATATAGCCATGGGCAACAACATAGATGGTTGGAAGTAGTTAAAAAGAGGAAATAATTGTATTTGARTTTGGCCAGGAACAGGGACTATTGCAATATGTTTGTGAGGAGATGTATTTGGAAAACAAAATGCCTCTAAATATTCCTGGCCTCAGTTAAATATTGTATCTAAAGATGGCAGACAGTGGCTAATTTACTTAACCAGAAATACTAGAGACATTGCCAAGGCTAAAACAAATTTAGCTCTTCCCAACTCATTTACTAAGTGAAAAGTAYGTGACTTTGATGCTAATGCAGTGCAATAAAAATCAAATCTGTGACAACTTCCTGCTGCCAATGGACTACTCCACAAACAATACAGAACCATCTATCAGGGTTAGAAATAAAACCCCAGTTTCTTAGGTTTAATAAAAATACATTGACCTTGTAGATTCTTTGTAACAGTTAAATGATGCAAATAAGTGTTTATAGTGTGGAGAAAGAATATGCAGAATGCTTTCGCCTGTTATTTGTGGAAATATTTTCCACAAAAGTGGCTAGAAAACCTATCAAGAATGGAAATGGAGGGATGGGCAATATGTATGAGGAAATTGGATTCAAAATAGCATAAAAYTCTTTTACTTCTATTTTATTTCCTSCTACCCAGAGTCCCYAGACACCTCAAYAARATTATATAATAAGTTTGAAGGGGAATTAAAAAGGCATTGAAAAACCTTGCTGAAGTAAACAAGAATACCACTGTGTTTAACATCTGCTGAAATCCTGATTAATATAGTCATAGAAATCTCTCYTTTAAAAGAAAATATTATCAAATTAAAATATTTGCCTATATTTTGTATAGGACTAGGAGACAGCAAAAAAACCCATGCAGATTTCAGGAAAGGTGAATTCCAGGTAGGGAACTGTTTTGGATGCTTTGAAGCAGCAAGATTAGGGAATCAGACAGAAATAGGTAGGCATAACCTGCTAGGTGTRTATGTGGCCCCACACAGAGATGGGCTTGGAAGGCAGGAATAATCATCTGGAAAGATAATTAGAAAACAAGGAATCAGATAGAAAGAGGGAAAAAAGCCCATAGCAAATCAGGATGAGGGCCCTGATCTGGCAATATTATGTGCATGTTTAACTATACCCTTGGGACTTGTTGGATTTATAGGAAGTATTCACATAAATAAGGTGAACCGTCTGCAAAGTTGAGGCAAAGGGCCGAAGCATCTGTCCTCAATCTTATAATACAGTTATGCAAAATAAATTACCTGAAAAATAATGGAACCTTTAATTCCACTACTCTGAGCCTTTAATTCCTCAGTGTATTATATGTGGATTCATTACAGTATATGCRCTGAGTCTATTTAAACAGCTAATACAGCATGTAAAATAAACTTTTCTGATGTAGGAAATACATTCTCATCTAAGTGAAAGCTGAACTCATTTTATTTTATAATCTGGTTTATGTCTTCCACATGACCCAAGTGATTAAGGCCAAGTGGAATATATCTTTTAATAATACTTGCTGTAATAGTCATGGGTTTAGTTTGTATAAACCTGAAATGCCATTACTAATGAAGTAAAAGGATTTTGTTTTTAAGCAGAAATTGTCCTTTTAAGTTAAGGCTGAAGAAACAGTAACAATTCTTGCATGATGATAGCAWCTAATCTTGGTTTTTCTTGTTGGCCAGTATGTTTCATACATAAAACATTAGGGATCATATCTATGGCTGACAAAGATGAGGTAATTTATTACAGTTTATTAGCCTAGAGATAATATCTAGTATAAGGTGCAAATCTACTTAAAGGTCAAACCAGGAACAAAATTTGAAGGAAGCTACCAGTGAAAAATCCATCAGTTAGCTTTTGATTAGTTATTTAGGGAGGATTTAAAACATGTTTCCTGGAAAAAAGCAAAGTTGAATTCTAGACAGATATCTCAGGTACTTACATTAATGCATACTGTGRCTGACTTTCTCAATGAAGCTGAGAATTATAGAAGTCAGAACAATGATATTCCTTTTCCTGGAGCAGCAGCTGCAAAAGGGGCTTGAGTTGCCTGGATTTAAAGTGGGCTAAACTCCAAATTTTTAGCCAGAAGGAGTTTGAAAAATCAGAAGATAATTCCAGTGTATGTGCCATTCCATTGTTGTTAATTACAATGGAAAATTCTAGTCCAGAGAGAAAGTGGGACATAGTAGACTGAGTTTAATAGTATTTGTTTATATTAAATCATGCATTTTAAGCAGGATTTGACAGTGCTGCTGAGAATGTAGTCTTCAATGTCCAGACTTGAACCCTTTCAATAGAATCAGAGATACAAGTATGTGYATTTCCATTGTCTACTTTTTGCAGTTTCTAGACATCTGAGGCTTCCATTTTCTGCTGGCTTCTTTATTTTTATTGCTTTATAAAGTGTGTATTAGGCTAGAGTCATTGCTGGTTCACTCTCTCACCTCATTGCTCACCTAAGGCCTTTGTAATCCTTAGAGCCTTTTAAAATTTTATTTCTATTTTCAGCAGCTGCTGACTCTTCTCCRTACTCTGGCTCTTAGCTATTCAGGGATGCATGCTGTGAGCCAGCTTAATATTTCTGCCACAACCTGGTATTCAGAGCTTGCAAGGACATKAACTGTTTACATTAATTTTTAGCAAATGGTGATGGTTAATATGTGCTTTTCTGTTAAGTGGTGAGAAAGTTAAGGTTCCATTTCCTTCCACATTTTTATCTTGAACCCCAAAGGCTCTGATTTATGTTCTGGGCTAATAGCCCTTCAAAGTTTTGATTTGGAAATCACCTGGGCATTTGGACAGAAAGCTGGTATAGTTCATTCTMAGGTGGCATGTCCCATGCAGTGAAATACCTGCCCTAGAAATTCCTGCTCRGGAACAGCTAAAACATCTATGTTATGTAATCCAAACCATAACCCTGTATGAGTTACTGTGAAGAAAACTACCTCTGGCCCAGCCAAGACCAGTRCAAYGTATTATTAGAAGACTTAACATGAATTTTAGATTAATTAGATGGTGCAYRTGGCTATGAYCTYTGATAGCTTCWCAACCATTTACTTGACACACATCRGCCTYKTAAGAGACAAACTGCTGKTTTCCTTATTTACCATACTAAGAACAGAAACACCAGTTWGAGCTCACTCTGACATGAGGTTTGTAGCCAGCTTTGGSCAARTTACTAATGTTTTRTTCTGAAAGGCACATTCAGAGGTGYTTTTTCCTCMCTTAGGGRTCAGAGGCAGAGTGCTGATTTCACTGTGGGATTGTGCCCCAGGGAATTSAATCTCATTTGGCTTGAGTTTGTTCTTTCTGAGAGGTTTTGATATGCAAACAAATCCCAGACTTTTGACCAATGTCATTCACCAATTCCCTGACAAATCAAAACTTAATTCTAAGCTACGTCATTCCTCTCACTGAAAAAAACAACACTGTGTTCTTATTTGAATAGTTCACAAATYAAGTGGTTTCTTTTCCCTTTTAAGGCTAAGAGGAAAAGAGGATATTATCTCATTATGAGGTGTTAGGCTTTTAATTTTGCTCTATGAAAAGATATGACTGAGAGATATTCTTTTATAAAATTCTGGAAGCTCTGATAGACCCTGAAAATTAACATCTGAATTCCAGTAAACTTGACTACTACTGTCAAGCAGTTTAAAAACACTGTTGATACAGAGGCTTATTAATTACTAGTATAGTCTTTGTGATTGCCTAGCCTAGAAATTGATGAACAAAGTCATTCCAGAAAGCAATCAATTTGGAATCTAATTTGTTGGTGAAATGAACCATATAAACAAAATGCCACTTGCAGTTTGACTAAAATGAGATGTGCTTAACGAGCCTATCATCATCTGTAATATTCATCACGATGGGTCACAGTTACATAAAATGTCATAAATCTCAACCAATGCACATAAAGCTGAAATATAAAATTGTATTCTGAAGAGGATAAAACATAAAACAGAYGGCTGCCCCATRGAAACATCCTTAAATTTCACATRYTCTATTCAYTGACTTTTGGGCAAATCAAGTAAAACTCTGTGTGTGTGKGGGGGGCAGGGGGGAAAGCAGGTATTTTTTTCAGAGAGCATTTTACCTTGTTATCCATATTGGAATTTGAGACTGACTGGGGAGACAGAGGTTCTAGGTTTGAGTGACCAAATATAAGSCCTTTTGGAATAAAGTCATCAATACCTTTTCTATCTTTATTTTGAACTGCACCAGAGCAAACTATTTCAGGCAAAGAATAGACTATTGAAGGAAGCATGGTGAAAGCTTGAGGACTTGGTAGAACATGTTGGATTTTTATAAGTTACGAATACTTTCCCCCAAAACAATCCCAATCTAAAAAACCCACAAACAAACACAAAAAAACCCCCAAACAACAAACAAACCAAAACATTGATACTTCATATTGATATCTAAGTTTAACTTTTACACAGAATGCATACTTCAAGGAAAAAAACCCTGTTATGAATATATTCATATTRCTTAATTTAGTTTTTCACCATAAATGAGATATACAAGAAAGTAGAAAAACTCTGTTAAAAGTTGACAAATAGCTGCAGAGAATTAATCAAAGATGTGTTTCTCATAAACACACAAAATGCATATTGGAAACAAAAATTAATAGCTAGTGGGCAATATGTGTACCCCACGATTGTTCTTGAAACTAAGAAACCACAATATACATACTTGGATTAAAATACCTGTGATTGTGCTGACTATTTGTGTATTTAGTAATTTACACCTTCAAATGTGAACTGAAATAGAAATTTGAAGATAACAATAGAAGCTTATATTAAGAAATTAATTATCCTACAAGCACTTGGTAAGCTTTATCAGACCTCTTTGTTTTTAAATATTTAAAATATTTAAGAAATATACTATCAGGAGAAACAATAAGCAATTGCTTTGGAAAAAGGTATTGAAGACAGATCTATAGACATTTCTCAATGCAACATCCATGAAATTTAAAATATTTTAGGCCATAATGACAAATACTGTCCTTCTGGGCAAGAAAAATGACCTATTTTATAGGGAAGCAAACTGAAAATTAAGAAAAATACATGTTAAGAATTAAGGACACGGTAGGTTKTTTTGTTGGTGGTTTTGTTTTGTATTGGTTGGGTTTGGTTCAAGTTTGTTTTCTTTCAATCTGGTCTACGTAAAATCTTAATTCTTCTATTTTTTGGCAATTACGTAAAAAGTAAAGTAACTATRCTGCTAAATACTCAAGTTGTAAACTGCAAGAGCAAGAATGATAAACAGCCTCTGATGTTTAGCMATTTAAGGTCCTCCCTCTCTTACATAGAATGCTTGGTCTTTCCAATACTTACACAAGATCAACGCCATCTCCTCATCTCCTTTCCAGTCAATTCCCATCTCCTCACATTAGCTGCTRTTATAATGAATAGTGAATTTATGAGTAATTCTGTGCTGCTTAYCTCTTCTAACTCCAGCAGGGAGGAGGCAGGTGTCTTCTGTTAATGGGCCAGCTGTAAAAATGAGGTGGGGCAGTGTTCCTTATCACCTCCACCACCCATCCTACYTCCAGGGGGGATATCTGCTGTTAATGGGCCTTTTAAGGCCCACTGCATCCAATTGGGCTCCACCCAGCAGGAGGAGCCAATCACTCCTGCCTGGATAAAACCCAAGAGTCGGAGCACCAGGGCAGCGAGCTTTATACTGGAAGTTGTCTGGAATCCACTGGAAAGACGTCCTTTCTTTTCCAAAAATAAGTAAAACTTATTTTCCAGGAAGCTGGCAGGCAGCTGAAGGCTCAGCTGAAGCCCAACCATAAAAAAGTATCACTTTAAATGGTTTCAGCAGCATTGTGTCTCCCGTTGTGTTTATTGCACCGTGTAAGCTGTGCTGTGTGACTAAGACTAAAAATGCTAAATGGAGAACCCAAGACTTCTGTATTTTCTGTTTATTTTTCTGCTATTTCTCTGTTTTCTGCTGAAACTGAGAAGATTTTACAATGAGAATATAGCAGTAGAACAGTGGAGAAGAATTGTTCATTTTGTAGTCCTCAAATGATTCTACTAAGTGAAGACTAAAGAAAATAATTTCCTTTCTTAAGAGCAGGAATTTAGAGTCATTGCTGTACCTAGCCTTCTTGAGTTCTCTAATTTGCGAGTAAAAAATATGCTGAAATGATTTCTTGCATAAGCTAATTCATAATTATAACAACCATGGGAATTAACAGTTCTGTTYTATTTATGCTAAGAGTAAAGGCATGAGTGGCAGATAGATAGATACCAGAAACACACCATCACTCTGGTAGAAACAATTAAAGATTTTCCTAAAGTATACGAGAGCAATTTATGTGCATTAGTCTGTCCCTTCCTAATTTAAGGTTTATGATCCTTGTAATATCAAGATATATGAATCTCAAGGATTATGCATGTCCTTGGAAAAAAATTCTCTGTAATCAATGAAGTGTAACAATTAATTATAATAAATAATGCAAGTGGAACTTATGACAAAAGGCTGGGTCAGTAACTGAACAAAAYAGACAAGGTTTCTATTCAATTTATGTAACATGTAGAAATATAAGAACAAGGAATTTACTATAAAGAATTATAGGTCCATCTGACATGAGGATGAGAAAAAAAACTTATTGGCACAATGTCCTTCATTAAGGAAAAGGTGTGTTTGTTTCAGCTACTTTTTCATAGTAGCTGCCACGAGGCCAGGTTTTGGAATGGCACTGGAAACAGTGTTGATATTACAGACATATTTTTGTTACTGCTGAGCAGTTCTTGCACAGAGACTAGGCCTTTTCTGCTTTTTGTGAGTAGACTGGGGGCACAATGAGTTGGGAGGAGACACAGCTGGGGCAACTAACATCAACTGACCCAAGGGATATTCCATGCCCTGTGGCATAATACTCAACATATACAGCTGGGGGGAGAAGAAGAGGGAAGGAGATGTTCAGAGTGATGGCATTTGTCTTCCCATGTCAAAGTCACATGTGATGAAGCCCTGCTCTCCTAGAGCTTTCTGAACAGCTGCCTGCCCATGGAATGTGGTGAATGGATTCCTTTTTTCTTTCTGCACATGGGTTTTGCTTTACCTGTTAAAATGTCTGTATCTCAACCCATGAGTTTTCTCACTTTTGACCTTCTGATTCTCTTCCCAATCCCAGGAGGTGAAGAGTGCAAGTGGCTGTCTGGGGCTTGGTTGCCAGCTGAGCAATAACAGGTGATCAGAGATAATGTTGTCCTTAGACTTGGTCTGCCTCTTGCACGTCTTGCATCACATAATGCCACAACCCTTGCTTTGCTGCTTGCTGGTACTGGTTATAAAGTGAACTTYAACATCTTCTTGCAGCATGTGATCTGTGTAAACCCTGGTTATTTAGCTTGTATTCAAATGATGGTGATGATGGGGCTTATCACATTAGAATGTGTGTCTTCATAATAGAATAATTTTGCACATCATCCATAATGGCAAAAAATCCAAACTTCCTCTTACAATTTCAGTTYTTTGCCAATCACCTCCTGATTTTGCATGGAATACTTAGAAACTGTCAAKAAAAGTGCCTGACCCATCTGTACATGCTAAAAAGACCCACAGTGCTGCAATGTGAATAGTGGTGTGAACATGAAAGGTAGCTCACACCATTGTCTACAAGCTTTAGTTAAAGCAAAGCCTCAAGATACCTGTCCAGAATTTCTTGGGCATTAAACAATGATGTCTCATATACCAGCGGCAGCAGATGATACACCAGATACATCAGAGCTGGGGGGAGAATCCCTGGATGAAGTCTTTACTGAGACCAATGAATTACACTTGGTACCTAAGTAAAATAATATTTGCCATTATTTTTRGTTTTCTGGTTGATCCAAAAACTAACTTTAGACTGTATCATTTTGTATGGTAATAAAACATTTCAAGTAAGTAAAGATCTGGGTGGGAAGTGAGCATGCATTTCTAGTTTCTGAAGGGTGTTTTTCTAGCTTATTAGTAATCTTTRCAACCCATTTAGCCTTATGCCCCTTTACTTACGTACTGTAACCAGAACAGAGATACTGTTATAGCCATCAGAAACTTGAAATTTTGAGATGCTAAGTGTGCTTTAAAACACCTGTCAATTCATGGCAGTCATGGRTGCCTTTTTATTATTTTATTTATTTTTTAGTAGCTTTAAGCAGCCCTAAGAAAGATTTAAATTCTCTTATCTCCTGCTTTTTACTGAGGGTCTCATGAGCCACATCACACTATGAATAACACATTTGGTGGCAAAATCAACTATACAGTAATATAAATTATTGTGTCACCTTCCTTCTCCCAGTGCTATACTCTAAGGAGTTCACAGTGGAAAGCTTTGCATTAAGGTTAAATCTCATGGAAGTCCTTATRCACTGGCCATGTTAGACAGATTAGGAAATTTATCTCCTTTTTGGCCTGTGGTACCCTGGAATGAATGCTTGTCTGTAGATCTCTCTCATGCAGAACTGCAGTATGGCAGGCAGAGTTTGGTCCTAGCATCTGGAATTGGCAAATTATACTTCTATTTTATCTATGAATCATTATTCTTTCTCTTTTCTTCCATGTCAATAGTTTAATGGATGTTATACTACTCCCTGTTTTGATGCCATGTACATTCTTGGCAATTTAGACTTTTATGGAATTTTTTTTTTCTAGGTATGTGAAATCATCTGTATTATTTCACTGAAGAGCATACCTGACATTTTCCTAATCCATACAGACAGACATTAATGCTTTTAAAGCTGGCAGTGTCATGTATATGCATAAATATTTTAAGTATGAAGAAAGTAAAACTTGGGAGTTCCACCTAAAGATATATATTGGCCTTCTGGGACTAATATTCCAGGCTTCATCTACAAAATAGCAGTCTATTGATCTTGAGTTCCTCTTGAAATTTGATTTTTCACTTGCCAAAGCAGAACCACTGTTCTGTTTTATTTATAGACTCCTGGGAAGGCCACAGAAATATGAGTGGGGGAAAAAAAGAAAAGAAAGTAAAACCTTTCTACTTGCAAGTTCCATTTAGTTAACATTCCTACTTTCCTTCTGTTCAGATGCAAATCAGTGTCACTATTTGTTTACTAAAAATATAAGCAACAAATCACTGKGTTTTGAAACCTTGATTTCAAAGTAAGGTTTCTGCACACATAGATATGATACAATAAAAGACAGAATTTTCAGACTGTGTTTGAAAAGAAAGAATAGCCAGAAGTGACTTGAGCTTAAAGTTCATATCTATAACTTTCATATGGAAAAACAAGAAATGTGGGAGTTTTCATCCTTGTAAGGTACGTCTTGCACTTCGTTGTGAGGAAATCTGGCAGTGTTGTCTTCAGTTCACAACCAATCTATTCTTTACTTGTTGCTTAAGTGTATTCTGGATTAATGAAATATCTGGGAGCCAGATAAATTAATGCCTTTGAGAACCTTATAGAATTCAGTTGGTAGGTAGTGTGTTGTGCTCCTAGAAGTACTTTGTGCTTTGGGATCTATGTTGAGAGGGTTTAAAAAGATTTTTCAGCATTCTAAAGAATTCTCATTTTACACACTTTGTATTTACATTTTGTGTATGCACAAATATATGGATCTGTATCTGCACTCATATACATACACATATACAGACACATACACATTACAAACACAGACACATACACATATACAAACACAGACACACACACATACATATACATATCCATGCATATTTACATATATGTATACATATTCATTATGTTATTTGCTCAAAATCCTAAATGGAATCAGTAGTTAAGCCAAGAAAAGAACTGTTTCTTAGTTTTAATGTCACTTCTTTCTTCAGTGAACTACACATAATAATGTCTCTTATCTTCAATTTTGGTTATTAAGCAGACAGTATTGAACAAGATTACTCAGTCTAAATTAGATCAGATTCCCTAACATGTCCTGTCATTAGATACTATTGCATAAATAGCTAGTTGCACTTTTACCCACAAAGATGATTGAAAGTCTACAGATATTAAACACTCATGAATATTTCACAATGGAGAAAAGGAGTCATCTTCTTTCAAAAATTTATTGTAGTAAAGAGGTGATTTTTTTAGAACTGATTCTCTTAATCATTCTTAATTCTGTATCTTCCTGGCTTGATTTAATATTAAGCAAATKATGGATTCAGTGTTTTAGCTCATAGATTCTGATAGCTATTTACTTTCAAAACATGTCCCAAGGTTTCTGAAGTGATATGACTGACAGACCTTTACTGTTATGTTTAAGTCTTCACCTCACTGCAACATCTAAAGCRTGTAAGTGAATACATTTACTCTAATAGGCACTTTTAGCAGATAATARGCTTGACATGATGTCCTTAAGTAGAAGGTGTTCAGAGTTGACTATTCAACAAAATGACCTCATGAGACACAATTTAAAAGCAACATTTTTACCCCAGTTGAAYATACATTCATAATTTAGCTTGTTTTTCTACAAATGCTAATAGTATTCTTTAATAATCTGACACAGTGAAATTATTTAGTCTCAATTTCTCTGCATATGTATTAGAGGTAACCTTCAGGTTATGTTGCTTGGAATGTCTAATAATCCTTATGGAAAAAATTTTATAAATATTTGTTTTAGAAAATTGATTTTATCATAGAATCATAGAGTGTTTTGGGTTGGAAGGGATCTTTGAAAGCATCTTTTTCCAACCCCTCTGCCATGGGTAGAGACACCTTCCACTGGACCAGATTGCTCTGTTAGTGTGAAGCTGTTGCCCCATTTCCTACCACTCCATGTCCTTCAGCTCCAGGTTAAAGCCCTCTTTGCCAGCTTGGCAAGGCTGTGACTCAAGATGCTCTTTCCCTTTTCTTACAGATGSATCCCATCAACTTCCAGTAGAACACAGTTCTCAAAGTGAGTCCCATGGTTAACTAGACTAACTGAGAAAGTAAGTAAAAGTTTTCCACATATTATTTTATGACTACATTGCACTACGGATTGCTCTTCAATTGCACATAGGGAAAATAATGCTTTTCCCAGTKTAAGTTTATTCTTTTAGTTTAGAGGTAGGAATTTCTGCCACTTCACCCACTGCCAATACAGAGCTTTCATTGAATAATTTATCTATTCATTTGCTAAATTGATTAGAAATCCATCATGACCTGTAGAAGGCTAGGAGTACTTTAATCAAAGCTTGTTAATTCAGTATTTGTCTTAATATATAGTTAATCATTTGGTTAAATTCTTTGCMTTTCTTAAAAGGGGTTTTGCTTTTAAAGAAACCTAGAAATCATGCCCTTGTCCTAAGCAAACAGTAATTGCAGTAAGTTAAGAAAATGTCTAAATTTGCTTATTCATATCTAGTGTGAGAAATGATGGCAGAGCAGCTACTCAGATATTGAATAATTACCCAAAGGTCATGGGCAGCATTGTGCAGACTGTTTTGAAGACTACACCACTTTGTTATCATGACATCATTATTGGAGATAAGTTGTCATAACCTGTGGTAACAAAGAAGTGAAATATAGATGTTCTCTATCTGTATGTCTGTGGATATGCATCCACATCTATCCAATAGATCATAACTATTTAGTGAGAAAAAAACATAGTGCAAACTTTTTAGTGTTTGCTGCTTCTTTTTGCAGATGAAGTTGTAAAAAACTGAAATAGAACCAATCTGTTTCTTTTCATGTCAACTTAAAGCACAGGATAAATTCTCCCTTTAACAAAAACCTTAAGAACAACAGAAAAACAAGAAAATAAAGATTCAAAAMCAGCATCTACCTAACAGAAAATTGATTATTTTTTTCTAAAATATGAGAAAGAGATAATGCCAAGGAATTTCCTGAAAAAAAAAAAAAAAAGGTGTTTGCAGGGTTAAAAAATCAGTACCAAGCATAAAGTGACCAGGTTTTCAAAAGAATTGTGAGGATACATGCTAAGAATGAATATACCAAGGTCTGTGTTGTAGGGTTTATCTGRAGGTAGATAGATGGGCTAATGTGGAAGTATAAGAAGATGAGTTATGACATGAGGAATGTAAGAGTTTCTCTCATCACCTTTCCCAATGAAGTCCCCACTTCCCTTCACTTTCCCTTCAGTTTAATATTGAAACAAAGTTATTTTAATGAAAGGGGTGAACACGCAATATATTTTCTAGTTTGCCCTTTTTCCTGTTTTAACCTTCTTTAACCTTTATGTGATTTGTGTTCCTGTAGTATTTCCTTGTTCARACCATTTTCTGTAATTTTTTATTTGGGCTAAGTGGCCTTTTGTCCAGTTTTTTATTTCAGTTACTTTGAATTCCCTGTCCTCCTTTTTCCAAATTTTCCATCAAAACCTTTCTCAGTAGGTTTGTTTCTCTGTTCTTTTTCCCCACAGTGTTCCTTAGTTGTTCTTTGCTCTTCTTCAGCTTAGCTATGATTGTTCATTCCTTATCCACCCACTTACTTGATTTGCTTTTCTCCTCATGCTAACAATCACCCACATATATAGTTTTATTTCATTCACCATTCTGTCTCCTTCCTCTTTGACTCAGCCACYCATTAATTCATGCCTTATTCTGCCTCACACTTGCAGTTACTTATTCAATCTATTTTAGCAATCTGGTRGAAATTCAAAACAAGTAAATATAAAAAGTAGGCAAAAATAGCAAGAAGAAAGATGCAGGCTGTGAAAAATGTGGAAGTGAGCTGCTAAGAAAGTGATGGACAAAGAGACAGAAAAGGAAACCTGGGTTGAGAAATTCTCAGGGTGTCAGGAAAGCCATTRCTCTTTGGGTGAGTGTGTTTGGGGGAGCAGATGGTGGAAAGGAGAATTTGGGARAACAGATAGATGGAGCAGAAAATTGCTGTTCTCAAGAAATTCAGTCTTCTCTTACATGTCTTGATGTGTGATCTCTCTGTGAACTGAGCAAGTTCAAACATCTTTATTTTAATAGTAATTAAATTCTGGCTTTTACCTCCGAACTTTTTAGTAGTCATTTTTAGCGAACAGCCACAAGATTGGGGCATACCAGGAGAGCCACCATCCTCTTCATCATCCCATGGAGAGCTTATTTATGAGTGGATGCTCCCTTGCAGTGGAACAAAAACTAATATTACTCTATATCACAGCAGTGAATGATGATTTGCAAATCTTACTGCAATTCGAGCTCATAATCTGTAATCATCATCACTTATTGCATCTTAGAACAAGCTGGCTTAGAAGTTTGCATGATAGAAAATTATATATAAAAGCCATATATACATAAAACAAGGCAAGTCTCATGGGGAAAGACTCACAATTAGTGAACATTAAATAGATAAAAATTACATCTATCATCTAAATGTATAGAATAAACAGTCAATAAAGATAAAATTATCTTTATAGGTAACATGCTGTGCAAAATTTCACTGGGCTAAATGGCACTAGTATTTAGAGGAAATATTTAAATTTTATCAAACAATCCTGAAGTTGCTAAAAGCATAAATTTATTTTTAATGAGTCTTTGCAAAAGCCGYGTGTATTCACATTCGGCATTAATTTATCGAGTGGAGTCTTGCAGAGAAATCCGTGACCACAAGATGGCAGAATTCCCATTCCAACCTAACCCCAGACCTGCACAGAGAATTGGGAAAGTTTACTCTGAACTTTGCTCATTTCTATAATATGTAKCTATAATATGGCACTCCTACTCCAAATTTCCCCTTAATTTTGCAAATTGTGGGCACTTATGRAAAGGCTGGTTTTGTGTTCGTCTTTTTTTCTGTATTTTTTGAGCTGTGTTACTCTTCCTCATGGGTTATACTGYCATTTTTCTAATGCATGTATTGCCCTACTGGAAATTATGTTTTAAAAAAATAAATATGGTTCTTCAAAATAAGTGGTATCAGTCCACGTTATTTCAATAGGCTGAGAAATATGGGGAAGATATATACATTTCCTGAAATTTGCACAAAATCTTGTCAAATATTTCCACAAATGCTCCAGGCAGTTTGATGATTACTTAAGAACTTCCATTTCCATGTGCAGACGGACCTTTTCTTCTCTCCAGTGGMGAATTCAAGATACTTCTGTTTGACACTTTTTAAAACATCTCTTTTAAAGCATAGTCCATCCAGGAGGGATTTTTCAGGAGGCTTGGTGTTGGCTGACCTCTCCACCCAGGAAAACAAATATGAGAATTCCGTAGGTTTYGGGATGAGAATTATAGTATTGTGTCCTTCTGTTGTGACTTGCATCCATGTTTGATGAAAATATCCAGAAATCTCAATTTTCATTTAAAATAAATTTTTCCAGGCCTGAGAACTGTGGTGGAAAACACTTGGAAAACAGATTGATAAATGACCTAAGACACAAACCAAAAAGATTTTTAATTTTTAACTTATGAAATGAAAATGTTGATGTAATTTTTTTTCTTTTTTTTTTTAAGATTGTGGACATTTGTATTACCATATGTAAGAACTATAATAATAACTATAATAATAAGAAGAATGCTGAGTTCTTTGAGCAGTGCATGACTGTCTTCAATATCATCCATACCAAGTGAAGCACAACTCTAATCTGAGGTATTCCAAGTTGATATCTTGATACATTGTTTTAACGTGAGTGCATGGCTATTGCACAATACCAATACATTTTGATAAACTACAGTGAAAGAGAGTTAAATGCCAGATTGATTAGGATAAATGATATACTTTTATAAAGATGAATCCCCCAGTGCATATTATTCAAGCTGAATATAATGAATAAAATTAATATAATGTCCTTTGATGCACTATAGAAAAATTCCACCAGGTTAATATTTTTAATGCAATCGTTGGGTATTAGGAAGATGGCAATATCTGCTTTAGGCATTGCCTTTTCCAAGTAATTTTATTTTATGCTCTACATGTGCAAAACTTGATGCATTTGTAAAGATCCAAAAAGTAACTCAGAAACAAGCTGTGCTTTATCACCACCTTCAGGGTTCTGATCAGTCATTGGAAGAAGAATACAACCCAAACTATACTAGAATTTTGGCTCAGATTTTGAGCCAGGCAGTGATACTAGMCTCAGAATTTCAGTAAACAAGTGTTATAATATCATCCTTTACTTCTTTCCATGAAAATGGGTTTTTCATAAACACTTTGGTTCCAAGTGAGTGCCAAGGAGCAAAACACACAGCTGAGCTTTCTTGTAGCCACTGCTGAGTAATCTTTGTRCCCACACTGTAAAATCATCATTAGTTTCCATTGCTTGTCAGTGGCAGTGTTAGTTCCTGTACAGATGCCAGTGTTTACCACAGTAGTATCTAAGATACTGTTTTCTTTCAAAGTACTAAAAAGGCAAAATAAGTTATTTTTCCCAGACAGGTCTCATAAAAACTCCCTCAGAGTCTGGATGCAATCAGAACAACAAACTCATTGGGCTGTGACTGATTAATTCATCTTCAAAATTCTTCATGGTTTTTAAAAACTGTATTGCTGGAATATTTACCATAGGCTCATTTCAGTAACTGATGTGTATGTTAATAATTCTCATTAAACTAGGAACTGAACTGCAACAGGTAAGAGAATAGTTTGGCTTAATATCTGTTATCAAATATAATTTTCTGTGATGTAAGCCTATTTCTTTCAGTCACAGAAATAAGAAACTACATTCAAAAACATTCATAGATGTTAATGTATATCTATCTATGTATGTGTTTGTGTACAGGCTACTTTTGAATTGTAGTTTTCTTTGCAGTACTTCTCAGTATATCCAATTAAATCAGAATCAGCAGAAAATAAGAATGTGACTCTTAGACACACACAAATATCTTTATCATCTTTATCATCACATTATGTGATTTTAAATTAGCATCTGTCTTTTTCTGCATGCTGATGTGAGATGTTCCTCAAGGGACTAGGTCATTCCTAAGGAAGCTAATGGTATAGACAACTGCTTTAAAAGAATATCAATTCATGATTCAGGTGYCTGCTGAAGAAATTTGTACCTTATTTAACTTGACATGTGAAAATCCAAAGTTTATGAGAGTGTGTGTAGGTTATTCTTGTTAATCTTGTTTATTTACTATTATTCTCTCAATGGAATAAATATTTACATAATGTCTTCTTTCTGGGAGCAGTAAAAATTCCAGGAACACTTGGACAATGAATCTTAAATTCAATGTCATTATTTAATACAGTATTTCCAAAAGCTGGTCTGGAGGAATACCAGGGRATTGCATATGATATCTAAGATGAATTGTGATTCTCTGCAATGGCTGTTGCTGTTTTTCAACCAAATTATGCAAGGACAAGAGAAAGATTTTGCTAATTAACTGGCAATAAGTGTGAAGTTATCTATATTGCCTCTTTCAAAATGCAGGGAAATTGTACAGGCAGATCAGGGACAAAAGCTTTCATGTACAAGAGAAGCCATTGCAGATCAGACTAACAGCTTGCTTATGCTATTATTCCATCTGACAATGGCTRTTACCAGATGCTTTAGAGGAAAGTGCAAGAATCCCTGCAGTGAGCACTTATGAAATACTCTGCCCATAGAGGAAATTTCTTGTTAATCTCTGTCAGTGATGATTGGTTTATATCCTAGAGCATGGTGSCTTGAAGGTTAAGTATAAAATAACTGTAGGACAAGTACAACTTGTACTACTGTAAAAGAGGTGGTGTTTTCCTGAGTTACTTCAGTTTTATAATGTGATAACAGGCACTGGCCAAATGACRCTAAGCAACTTCCTCAGAATGTTTCAGCATTTATTGTAGCGACTGGATAATGAAGGAGATCTGGGATAAACACAGGGGATTAAATCTCTGTGATTTGCAAAGAATTAGTGAAAACAGGCAGGTCTTTCTTTTTTATTACCTGTAATCTTACATTTAGTGGTAATATGGAAAATCTCACCTAATTTTGATAGAATAATGGTAAATATTTAAATACTAGATKTTGCATTAATAATATTTTCTGTTCTCTGGTCACATTTCTGACTTCTGTGAAATTATTCTGTTCCTTCTAGTCTACAGGCAGACACTGAATTTTCTCATTTTAAACGAAGAGTGAAAAGAAAAAATTTTCAAGCTTTCTTTACCTATCATGAAGGTACATGATATACATAAAGGTGTATATCCAAACATCTCCTGCCCCACTCCTTTCATGTGACTTGGTGGAGAAAAAAAAGGTAGGCTTCTAAAATAATTTTGAATGGCTAATCTCCCTATGGTCACGAGAAGATGTCTTCCAATGATGAACGAGGATGTTACTGTGCTCAGCTCTCCACACCTATAATCTGCCAGCTGGAAGTTGCCATTCCCACACTGCCATTCCCATTCTCTGCTGGACAAAGGAGTCTGAGAGCTTTGCCTTATTCACTTCAGGCAAAGTCAGTTCTCTTTTCAGACTGTCTTCATCAGCTGTTTGTCACTACTGTGACTCCTTGTGGGGTTCTCATATGATCATTATGCCCAGAAGCTGCAGAACTGGCAGGCTCTCAGGAACAGACAGGAGGAAACTCTTAGGGTTGCTCATAACTTCAATTGTCACTGATCTTTGCTAGATGAACATCTGTCTGCAGCCTCCAAATGAGCTCTGTATAATCACTCTGCTAAGAACACAGCTATTTTTATGCTTGTGTTTTTGTGCACTGCTCGTGAACTTTTCATCTCCTTGCTAGCCTGGCTATCTTAATGTTGCTGGATATCTTCAACTTGACCCACTTTTCTATAGTTCAGATTTTGCATAACTTCACTGGCGGTTTYAGCCCAGTCCAACATTTAAGAGCTCTGTGTATTACTGAAGCAAGGCATTTTATAATATCCTTCTGGGAAGAAATAGCCTCAAAGCATCTGGATATAAATATCTACATTAATCATGTGGCTGAATATAAAAGTATGAATTCTARCATTAATTGTAAGGTTAGTGGCTGAGTTACATCCTCTCTAAATGCCAATGGTGTAGTTCTATAATGTGGATTATTCCTGTAGCAATTGAATATTGGTCCACATTTTGCAATGTTACTCTGATATAAGACAACTCTGGTCTAACCACTGTGAAAAACCTTAAAATCACAGTTTTTCACAAATTYTGTTGCCAAATAAGTACTGATAAAATGTCTAGAAATTCATATAATTTTTTTTTTTTTGTGAAATGTGTGGACATTTCATTAACTGTAATCTTCCTCAGGAAACCTGTGCAAGCCTAACAATACCAGGTGACATGAACTGATTTCTTGAAGGCCAGACATAGAGCTTTGTGGCTTAATTTTTTAATGCCAAAATGATAATTCACTGTGCTCAAGGGAGAAATGATTGATAAGATCCTGATAATTCTGAACTGTTTACTGTCAGTTCATAAAGCACATGAACCCAGTATTCATGGAAGTTCTTCAGGAGGTGGGGGCCAATCCCTCAGAGCAGCTGTATTAATTTAAACTCAAGCTTGCCAGCTGAAGTTCCTRGACTGATCCAAACTACTTTGTTTCCTGGAAGTGCACCTAGAAACAGATTGCAGAAAATCAGGTCACAAGGTGCATGGGCAATGACCCTTATTTGGTACAGATTGTTGATAAAGCTGCCTTGAGACTGCCAAAAATGATAGGAGTCTTTCCTGTGAATTAGGATAGATATTTAATTTGGGTAGGAGATGGCTTCAGCAAGCATCTCCAGCAAAAATACCTTTGCAGAGTAATAATTTCTCTTATTTTAGTAAGTTTACTTTTTATCAAGTCATCTTGAAGATCAAAGGAAAGCCCTTTGTGAAAGAAAGTAATGAGCACAAATATAGGAACAAATACAAGGATTTAAGTTGACCAGTATTCTGGCAGTAGCGAATAGGTAAAGCTTTGAGACAGAATAACAGAACAGGCCAAGAAGAAAGTAACATTTTCCTGCTACTGTTTGACAAATTTTTTTTGTCAAACTGTAACTCCATGACTCTGTGAGTGAGAAACAGGCTTTTTTGATGTGTATTTTAGAATAGCTTTGGATGAATTTTTTTCTTCCATAAGATTTTTCTAATTATTTCTTAACCCACCTAAGCTTTTGACATTTCCAACATCCTGTAACTGTAAGTTCTACAGTTTAATTATGTGCTTTGTGAAAAGTGTTTCCTTTTGTTTGCGTTACGCCTGACACTTGATAACAAAGTCACCCAAGTTCCTTCATGATAAGAACCAGGGAACAGTTCTCTGTATACTTTATTCAAGTCAAGATTTTATAATCATTCATCATATTAATCTCATGGGTGTTTCTTTTCTACCTAGTAGTCCTCGTACTCCTAGGTACAATTTTCTGTATCTTCTTTAGTTCTCCAGAATCCATTTTCAAATGTGGGGAAGTAGGACTACATCCAATATTCTACAACATTTATTTTGGATTCTGTATCCAGCTATGTCTGCCATTCTGCTCCTTTCATGATCTCTCATGAGTATTGAACTGAAGCTTGTGTAGATGTGTTAAAGACTCCCAAAACTCCGTTTTGAGTGAACATGGCTAATTTAGACTCATCATAGTAATGGCTCATTTGTATTAGKGGCTGTTGATATTCCTTGGGTATTTTCCAAGTCCAAACAGTTTTTATGATAACCTTCTGTAGCTTGTTGCAGCTGGCTTTTGTCTTGATGATGCTAAATAATTTAACATTGTCAGCAAAATTGATCATCTTTTCATCAGTATCCCCAGAGCCTGCTATAAACTGAATAAAACAAGTATYCATATGCTTGTTGATGTTTTCTAGAAAACTCCCTTCACAGAAGAATTTTTTTARAACTTGTTATACTTTATGTTCTTATGCCCCTTAAGTAATCAAGTATCTTACAAAATATCTTTCCCATTATTCCAAGTACCTTACTGTCTATAATAACCCTTCCTAAAGAATTTTGTTAAAACCYTTTTGAAAATTCAAATGATTAAYRTCAGCCACATCTCCCATRCTAGAATGTTCTTCAGTTTCTCAAAGAGCTCTGGTAAATTTGTGAGGCATAATAACACACTAAAAAAGCYRAGTTAATTCTTCTCATTATATCACATTTATTTGTTTGTCTACTCTTTTTTTACATTTAGTTTCCTTATTTTTTTAAAGAGGTCAGATTAACTCATGCATATTTYCTTCTACTCCAACTGAAACTTACCAGTAAAACTGACTTTTTAAACAATTGATTATCTCAGCACTGAGATCACTTTCAGTAGTATTAACCATCTGACAATTTAATATTTGATATTTTCAGCTCATAGGTGAATATCATCTTGCTGTGGCAATTTGTTACTATTCATTTTATTGATTKGTTCTCAGATTTTTTTCACTGAGAGTCCAATTACAAATAATTCCTATAAATCTCCCTCTGCAAAAAAGTTTCCCCTGTGGAAACTAGTCTAACCTCATCTATAGAGAATATCACTAGAAAGAATGTATTTAACCATTCAGCTTTGGCCTTATCTTCTTTTACAACTCCTCAATCACCTGTTGGTCCTATAAATCTTTGTCAGACTGCCTATTTTTATATAGTCATAAGGAGTTCCTTAAACATTTTTTAGATGTTTTTATAATTTTAAATTTTCTGGACTTACATTCTTTCCACACCCTCACAAAAATTCAAATTTCTGAAAGTTTCCTTCATACTAGCAAAAATTTCATAGAACAACTTTTAAAACCTGGTTTGTCTTGTTTTCATTGTTGTTTGTTTTTTAATTGATATATTCTGTTGTTTGATACGCATTATTTGTATAATTTCACTTTCTTATGACAAAAAGGCATTCTTTTGTGTCAGTGAATCTTTTTACTCATGGAGTATATATAGGTGTACCAACAGCCCTTAGCATCAATATCAGTGTATTGAATTTAATTTAAGTTTTATTTTGCTTCTGCTGGAACTACAGAGTGTTATTTCTGAATTTTGTCTAAATCATTAGAGGCATAAAATTAACATCTGAGGTGTGATGCCAGAACTGTTGATTTAGAGATACAATCCAATGTTGTAAGTATTGCAATCTTACCAGAAACTAGATTTATTTTATAAGAAATGTTCTTCTGAGTTTTTATATTTAATCAGGTGCCAAATGAATGTTCTTCATTTTAGGGTGCCATTTTAGTCCAATGAAGTAAAATCAAGCATATGATTTAAATGGTTTGGAGACCTTTTTCCGTCCTGACCTGTTTCTGTCTTGTGCTCTGTTCCCTGCTCCTATAGGAAAGATTAATACTAACATAAGTAAGTCAACACAGTAAACAGAGAATTTAAATAATCTGAAGTAAGATATTAGTCAAAGCTCAGTGTATTCCAGTATACCTAGAACCTCAAGGAGCAAACCATGTGTCTTATGTTGAGTAATCATGTGTTCGAGAAATCTTTTTCCCACTTCTGACAAAGATAGAATGATTTTTATTTTCCCCCACAATTATTTGCTTAATTTGCTAGGAAACATGCAGACACTAAATGTGATTGACTCTCTTTCTTATGCTGATTTAATTTCTCTTCTGGAGGAAAAAATATTTTAAAGAATTCAGGATTTTTATATAAAGTTTTCTGCTTGTTAATCTATCATGAAATCTCTGGTGACACAGRATAGAGAGGACTTTGCCACTGCCATAGTGATGAATATCTCCAAACGTTCTACTTTATTTCCTATTCATTATTTAAATGAAATAATATTTACATAATGGAGCTGTTGTTCCACTGGTACTCAGACTGTTTCTCAATACTATCGCAGTCTCACCCACCCAAAGATAATCATTCTCCAAGAGTCATTACTAACTGCAGGTACTTTTCTCCAATTACATTGTTGGAGATTTCCCATAGRCCAAGTCTGGCACATCTGGATAGTCTCCCACCTCTTGGAGATGAAGAAAAACACCACTTTTTGGTATTGAAAATGTCATTCAATTTTAGAGAAATCTGTGATGATTTAAGTGTCAAGCATTGCCCAGGGGGATGCAGGCACTGCAMCAAGATGTGTGCAAACCATTCTATTACTATCAACTAGGACAAAGGCAATTATTCATGTTGCATTTTAGTAGCAAAAAACTCAGAAAAATAGCAGAATTTGTTTGATAAGAACATAGTTCACTGGCATTTAAACTGGCAGCTATTTTCAATTTGCAGAACTAAATCCAATTTGAGATGTGGAGAATTTATCTGCGCACCCGAATCTAGGATGCGAACATACAGCTGGATGCTTAAGCTCCAGAATGCTATCTACTTATTGCAAAACTCTCTCCCTTCTTTACTCTACCCCAGCTTTCCTAAATACAATGTACTGAAAGCCAGGGTGGGTTTCAAGAACAAAAGGTTGAAGTRTTTGCAAATGGCAGGCACAGGGCAATTAAAAAAAGAAGATGCCAACGCTGTGTGTGGGAGGCGCCCACCCAGGGCCAGTGTTAACAGGGCTAATGCTACAGGCTGAATGAGGATTTGTCTGCTTTCAGAGTGTCTCCTGTGGCAGCTGCACAGTGCAAAGTATGATCTGCTTTGTATATCCATATTATTGAAACTTACTTGCTGGGGCATGTTCCTTCCTTTTCYCTTTCTTGCTGTCTRTATTTGTCCAYRGAATTTCAGTTTCCTACCTACCTATTCTCATGTTTATTATCTTCATCTGCCTTTTTTATAGCAGATTCCTCCTATTCAGGTAAGAGAATACCAATTTTTTTATTAGTTGAAATATTGAGTGGAATTTTCAGTGGGAGGGGGGGTGGTGTGCTGCTTTATTCTAGTTCTCTTTCCATCCATTATAATACAGAAGAGTATGTTTTTAGTTGTCGTACCTAAACAATTTGGGAAATTTGAAAAGAAAAYGGATTTTGAGCTTGAGGTCAGATGATATTGACTCTAAAACGTGGTAAGATAGGTAAAGATAGTGTGCAGAAACAAAGTGAGTTGGTACTAAAGGTAATCTTGCCTCTGATGTATTGCAGCTGTGTTAATTATCCTAGAGTGGGAACAGCCTTGCCCTCCCAGCTATGGGTGTGATAAAGAGTGAGCTGGCTGGGAATAGGCTCAGTTTCAGTTGCAGCTTGGTTTGAGTCACAGCTGGAGCCAGATGGAGCCTGCTGCTGTGCTGTGAAGACCCAGGGACAGGAGGCTGTGCAAGAGACAGATAAGGTAAGACTTTGTAGCAGGGACAGACAGGATCAGGGGCTGGGACAGGATGGAGTGAGATGGTTCTGTGAGAAGGGAGAGAGAAGGAGAACTGGCTGTTGGCATAAATGGACAGACCTTGAGAGCTGCTTGGAGATGCCTTTGGGAAATAAGATAGACTGTTAAATAGCAAGGTGTTGGTGTGTGAAGCCTTCTGATAAGTATGAAAGACTGATAGATAATGAAGTCCTGACACTTGGACCCTCTAGAAGTTTTTAATGAAGCACTTTGTGTGTTATGATCGTCTTGACAACCACAAAGCCTGATTATTGATGATCCACTTTGGACATATTTCAGGTCCCTCCCGCATTATTTCCAATATGCCTAACCTACCTGGGTTACTTCAGTCTTGAAGAAAAGAACTTATGTTAGTGGTACTTAAATCAAACAGTTCATGCAGCAACATCATTATTTCAAGTGTGTCATAAATTTCTAAAAGTATTTGAAGTATCTTTCATTGTATGATCATAACTGCATCTTTACAGTTAGAGACATTCAGTTCAGTTAGAAGAAGACAGTGAGAAGTTTGTGGATAACCAGAAATAAAGTATTTTCTATGTGCGTGAACAATGAACATTCCTAACCACGACTCAGAGGACTTCAGGTTGCTGGCACATCTATAATGGGGCTCTATGCAAGTTGTTCAATCCAAACTCTTGCCTGAACTGAAGTGTGACCCAAACTTATTTTTCTAGGCCTTAAAGCTCTGGCTTTAAAGCTGAGTCCTATGGGTCTACATTTTCTCTTTTTTCCAAATTATCAACCCTCCTACAACTGCTCCTTCTCCTGTTTTCTTCCATAAGCAGGAAGATACAGTGAGGATTTATCAGAAAATCTGGACTAACAAAGCAGATATGTGTTTTAAAGTTTGGTACTTCTCTTGGACCTTTCATCAAAGTTTTGATGAACATCCTCAGTACCATTACAATACTCTACTGCAGTGTTCCACATTTATTTGTCCTTGTGCCCTYTTGGATTCACCTMTTCTCCAGACTGACAAGAAATTATCACTTCCAATGTCTCCTTGAGGTGTTGTTTCATTGGAAGCTGTGAAAAACCTCCTCCATACCATAGAATTTCTCTTTCAATTGTGTCATTAGTAAGCTGTTTCAAGTAATCAGTAGAAGAGATTTTGGGATAGGCCTATTTGTAGTGGGTATGTTTAAARTTCTAGAGCAGAGGTTTATAACCTGCYTTGAAAGTTTGTCTTTTTATTTATAGTTTCATTAGTCAATGAAATAATGAGGAAATCCTCTTTGGAAAAGCAGGTTTCCTCTTTGGAAAAACTTATATTTAATTTATTGTCTTATAAGGTCCAACAATGCCTTATATTGATATTAATTTCAGTATAATATTCAGGTTCTCTGATAATACTACAAACTTTATATGAGCTACAAGAACCATGTAAACGTATTTTCTTCCAGTCTTATTTGGAGATCATGAACATAGGCTTGGAGGTGACTTGCAGTTTCTAGGGTGACAAATGAAAAGAGCTGAGTGTGAACRCTTTCCAGAATAAGCTGACAAACAGGAGAAAAAGGCTGTATAAGGTCTTGAGGGAAATTAATTGATCCTTCAAATTTTATGTGTATTTTGGACACAGGAGAAGAGCAGGAACACAAAGGAGGAGCTCTACAGAAAATTCTGAGCTATACAATGACCAGTCATGCTGGAAGGTCTGAGCCAGTGCAAGATTTCTACAAAGWGTTGTTTTTTGGTCATAAATGGAAGACATAAATAATCTGTCATAAAATAATGTAACTGTTGTGCATCAGTCTTTCACTTAATGAATTGAGAATAAGATCTGATTGATTCTTGCAAAGATTGACACCTTAGATATTTTATTTACATAAAACATTTTTAAAATACAGAAGATATTTATTGCTACTGAAATCTTGGGATTATATAAACTTCTGTATGTGGTACTTTCCAAATATAGTGGGTTTTAATTCACATTTTTAGTAAAGCATATCATAGGTGCTTTGATTCAATGCTATAGAATGTGCCTGTAGTTTTGCCAAGAACACCACAAGTAATTTTTCTTTAGAATACTGAATATTTATTGTGTTGGAAATATAACCTTTCCCCTTCTTTCATGTACAGTTAAAGTAATAAGTCTCTATAGAAGACAAACTAATTTAAAACTTKGGGAACCCCCACTCATCTTTCCAAAGATAGCTTTAGAAAAACTTTTGGTTTTGATGTCTGATTGTGCAGTAGCATCTCACAGACATGATTTTATAGTGTGTGTAACTGAATTTTAATGCTTGCTAGATAATTAATGGCACCTCTCTTCTTTTAGGGTTTTCTGTTTTAAACTYTTAAGGTCTCTAAACTGATACTATCTGAATAATATTTGTTTCATTTTGGTGGTGTTGGTGGATTTACTATCTCTGAGAAACAAATGTGACAAAGTTATAYACTAGCATAATACATTTACTAATATTACTGTCTATTAATATTTTCCATGATTGTTGGATTAAATTTGAAAAATAAAGCTCTTTGCRAGCAGGACAAAACCTAAACAACTGTGACTGTCTTAAGTGTTTCTAAAAATGGTCACAGTGCATAGTGCACTGTTATTTTTTTTTTGTGTTTAAAATTCTGTTAGGCCTATAAAACCCAGTATGTCAAATTTGTCACAAAATAATTTGGAATTTAAGAGACTGTGTGGCTCAGGGTTATGTGTTACAGAAATGAGAATTTTATTAACATTGGAAGATGGCCACAGTGATTTAGGAAACTATAATCTTAATTTGAAATTACTGAAAATATTTTGCTAGCATTCCACTTCAAATTGTTCAGAATGGGGTGCAACCACATGTGAGTGTAGGCACAAGCAGAAGAGTATCTGGCACCAAAGATTATGGTCTTGGATGTCTGTRCATTTTCTTGGTACTCTGGGACTTGTGAAAATACTGATTAGATTCAGATACAATTGCAAAGAGATGAAGTTCACTTAATTTTTTTTCAGCTTTTTAAATGTATAAATGCTTATTAAAAATAGTAAAATACCCCAGGGTGCATTCACTATCTTTGTGTCACATAAGATACTAGGAGCTCCAGAATTCTAGTCATAAATTAACAGAGTAACTTTTACTACAATTGATGCAGGCATGTTTACAACAGGCAGCATACAATGCTTAAATCTACTATTAACTGATAAAAAAAAACAACCACATCATATTTTCATGGAAATGGACAATGCCATGACGTTGCCAAGTACATGGCAATGAAGAAGTCAAAACAGTCTTCGCTTGTTTAGATTTATTTGAGAAATTTTGATTAAATACCAATGGAAATCCTGCTCTGGAAGAGTCTTTTTATGCGGTGTTTTCTTTCTAAGCACACAAAATATTTAAATATTTAATAAATATTTAAATATTTTTCTGACTTACCACTATTGAGAGGTTTTATTTAGGAGSATTTCTGTAGTTTTGTGCAAAGGCGTGTATGTACAATGCTACTTGCATGGTGTCTTGCTTAAGAGTCTGTTCAGCTGTGTGTCTCTTCTGGCTTTCCTGCTCAGGTCCCATCCTAAACCAGGACAGGGATATGGCTGAGTGTGCACCTTGGYTGGAAGTTTAGTAACAATCTTGGATCCTCTAGGATTGGCATGCTCTAATTTGCTACATTATTGATCCCTTTGGTTTTAAAATATATTCTAAACAACAGCTTTAAATTATGTTTTTATTTAGGTATGGCTCAAAACTGCTTCAGGTTAAGTGGTTTAATGTTCCAGCAAGATACAGGCAAATAATGCTGAGAAAGCAAACAAAAAAACTTCTCTAAACCTAAGCTGGTACCTTCTCCTGGTGCAGCTCAAGTGTAGTTTGCTCTCATCCACAATGACCATTGAACATTGTAATGCTCATTTTCTCCYGAAGACACCTCTTGGAGCATGTTTTAAAGAGAGCAGACTGCTTTCTGGTCAGAGACAACTGCTGCTGGCAGTTATTTAATTTCTAATGTTCAGTAACCCAGCAGAAGCCATTCAATGAATCACAGAAGTAGCTTCAGGGAACCTATAGGCCATAGAACTAATTTCAGCCTAAGAGTAAATAAAAGATGTGAAAGTACAATTCCTACCTTCTTGGAGGAATAAGAATGACAAGGTCAATATACAGAGATAAGTGAACTGCACACATTTAAAATATTGGTACTTGTATACCACATAGAATATAAATAYACAAGTCCTTCCCACCCTGTAAATAGAATGAGAATTCTCTTGTTTACAAAACAGCAATACAATTCTTCAGTGAAAATCAAARTTATTTTCTTTTGTTTTAATATRYRAATAGYTTTCATGATTCAAATYAACTAAGTTTGGAATATATTCTGGTAAAGGCCATAGAAATTGCTTTTTGTTTTCTGATTCAGCCTGAGAAATATCAGGATTCCTGGTAAAGTTGCCAGAATGAAAGGAATTAAATATTCCACCAATTTTCCTATTTTTCTTATGTTTCAGTGGTTGTTGATATAATGGAAAAAATTTGACAAGTTTAGAAAAAAATGGAGAAAAACTACCTCAAAATTTAAATAGAAAACTGTTTTATGGAGTTCTGATGCCAGTGGCTGTYTAAGTGATGAGTGTTAGTTGGCATATGTAGTAATATTTTCTTTGTGGGCCTTTTTCCAGGTATATGAGATTAGAATATCTTTCTTTTCTGCTAACCTAAGTTATAATATTCCTAGGATGTAGTCTGTAACAGTGCATCTAATGTAATGCAGCTGCAGCCACAAGGTTTGCAGTCGGGCTGGCTTTTTTTTTTCTTTTCCTATTTATTCTATTCCTACATCAATGAGTCTATCCTCCTCAGTGAGAAAACAATTCTTTCATCTTCTTCACTGCTCCCAAACAAAGAGAAAACCTTTCTGAGTGACAAAAAGAACACATGAAAAACATCCAGAAAAATCTCATACAATCCYTGCATATTTACTGGTAGTGATTTCTGTTACGAATTTATCTAGGAAATGAACAGACACAACCTCCTGTCTCCTCCCTTGCCCTCCTGTCTTGCTGTCTGTGTAGACACTGTAACCTGTGCAAAGTCAAACAGCAATGAATTCAAGRAAATTAGATTGTAATAAATTGCAACCCCTACACTTGACCTATATTGCCTTAGTGCTTGATAAAGTCATTTAATTGCATTTCTCTGATGAAATCTTGTGGCAGGACAGCTGATTAGCATTGATTATTTTGGAAATCAATCTTTAGAGCTAACGAGACACCTTTTGATGGAATTGAAAGTAAAATCTATGCCATTACAGTGCCTATCATATAGAGAACACCTCTCACTCTCCGGACTTATACATATGTTACACACTTTGTCTCATCATCAATTGACTTCATTAATATTTTCCTCCTGCTTCACTGGATAAAGACTCTCTGCAGCTTAGTAAGAGAGGAGCTGTTGTCTGTGTAGTGTCTGTCTGATTTGCTGCAGAAATTGGTAGATTAGCCACAGCTGAAGGAGAAATCCTTGTGGAACAGAAATGAAATCTTCCCAGTTGAAGAAAATTAATATGCTGCTGGGAAAAAAAAAAAAATTCTATCTCTAAATTTTTACAATAAGTGAGCCACTTAATCCAACTTAGGGTCCTTTTTCTAGAACATATAATTTTTGTTTTGAAAACATTTTATCTTTTAACGACAGCTAAATCAAAGAAACTTCTACCTTAAAAGTATGTAAGCTACCTGAAGTTCAGTACTGTGAGAAAAACAGATATAAGTATACTAGAATAAGCTTTTAGTGCAATGGAGGCTTTTACCTTACATTTTCTCATTTCCCTATTGTTAATTGGACAGTATAATCCTCTTTTCTCACAGGACTCYGCAACAATACATTAATTAAGTTTTGGAAAGTATTCAGATTCTAGAGTACTGAGACCCTGACTGAAGAGCCCCTGAGAAAATGAGTGATTGGGCTCACAAGGAGGTTTTGAATACTGTCCAATAAATAAGACCCATAGATACATATTCAAAAGCACAGAGAAAGTATTGAAAAAGTGCATSTCAAGTAACCATTGTCTCCCTCTCCTTCTGAGCAAAATTACAGTATGTGATTTCAATCCATATACAACACAGTGGATTTGTTACTTCCAAACTGGGATCTCTRTGGATGAGTTTATGTAACAATGCAAACTCATAATAGCTGGATTATCAGTTTAAAGACTTTTTTGAAAACAAGTAAACAAAGAAGCAGAAACTTTAATTGAACTTACAGAGCTAGAAAGGCAGAAACCAATTGAAATAATTTCAGTAACAAACTTTGAATGAAAAAAACCTGCAAAAAAACAAACCCAAACTGAATTTCTGTGGTCCCTAGAGTTCTATGGTTATATGATGATTACTTTCTGCTTMTTTTTGTTTTCTTTTTGTTTTGATTTTTTTGGTTTTGTTTTCTTTTGTATCTGTGTGGAAGACCATCAGATAKAAAAAGGAAAATGGATTCATTTGGCTTCCCACAAATGAAGCTGTTAGACAGTTACTCAGCTTTAAATGTGAGTGATTTGGAAGGCTTAATCAGAACCACATGCATGTTTAAGCTTAAAGAAATTTTTTTGTGGTTAAGTGTTGCCCTGTAGATGACATCCAGGAAAACCCATATGCTCAGACAAAGAATGATTTARGCTAATAAGATATTCCACAAAGTGGTGTGAGTTTCTGCCTATGGCTTTTATGRAGGAAAAGAGCCCATGATGGTGTTTGTGAGAGCTGCACTGCACCAGAGGGCTGGAGCAGGTTCCAAACAGAATTACTTTGCTCGTGCAATGCCACAAACTCCCTCTCAATTTCCATTGCAGCCCAGGGAAGTCACTTGGATTTCACACAGAAGTAGGATTGCTTTATGTCTGTGTATAGAGATTTAAAACAATAGACACCAATATACAAGACATTGGAGTAATTAAATTATTCATTAAGTTAATATGTGAACTAGAAGTAATCAGATATATGCTGAGTTGAGATTGCTATTTTTCAGCATATTAATAATTTTATATTTTAAAAATACTGGATTTGATTCTTTTGTCATTGATTTTGACATAAAAGCTTCCAAATATCAAGATTATAAAACATCAGATAGCATACATCAAATGCAGTTATGKTGTATGTTGTTCAACTGTATCTAATTCAACCTTGATTGACTACTATGAGGAGTGATAGGAGCTCTATTATTATTGACCATTTAAAATTACTTGGGAAATTATAGGATATAGGTTTTGTGAGGAAGGCAATTGCCTAATAGTAGTCATTTGAGTAATTCAGTAAACATAACCTTCTAGTTTGAATAAGTCACACATGAAATCAAAGCTTCTAAGATGATAATGAGCCTTATTTTATTTGCCTACAGTATACACTAAACAGAAAAGACACAGAACATTGCTAGAATTCAAAGAGAAAATTAATAGTGCTTTGTCCAAGTGTTCCTGGACTCTTAAGAGGGAATGTTGGTGTCAGTAGTGTTACTGGCAATACAGGGTGGATTTTCAATGCAGTATAGCTAAAAATGAAGGCATATACACATAGTGGATAGAGAGATATCCAAAGTCCTGCAGAGCTTCCCCAAGATGAAGGGATCACAAAAAAGAAAGGGTTGTCCTCTGCCCTTARGCATAAATGGAGTGAAGATGTCAGCTTACATTCTGCCTTTGCTRTGACTCCAGTTGCAGAACAACAGCACWGTGGCTAGGCTTTCAGTCTCTGCTTTTATMAAAGTGTCAACTTTTGTTTCAAATGCACCAGTTCCTATTTTTGCTTTCCCATTCACCCGTGATAGCTCACCAGCCAGCTTAAGAAAAAACAGTTTTAAGAATTCATGCCGTGGTGATATGAACACCTGAGCTCCCCTGTGTGTTGCAGCGCGGGAGCTAACGAGTGAAGACGGGTGATTTGTAGTGTAGATAATACACAGTTGGGTACCCCAGACGTGTGTCTATTCCTTTGTCAATGATGTTAACAAAAGGCAGGCATGCTGAGTAGTCAACCAGTGAGACAAAATATTTGCTGAATCGAGAGGTTTATTGGAAATAAATTCTTCTTTTTGCTCTCCTAATGCACTAACAAAATGAACAGATAAATAAAAATCACAGATAAATTTCACATTTTCTATGAAATTCAAAAATAAATTMTTTGTAATTTAAAATGAAATGCCAGATTTGTCATTCATTCATGTTATGTTAAYTTTCTCTGGAAATGTCTGTGGGCCTAAATTGGTCAKGGCTTTGTTTGTCTTTTTAATRTGAGTGARAATTAAGCCCCAGATTGTGCAGATTASTGTATTTATATGGGGTGAATGGATAAAGTTYTTTATCAGTRTCTGGAGAGTTTATTGACAGGTCAYATTTTGATGTGAGGATCMTTTCTTAGTTATAGCACRTGAAAAGCATTAATATGTTTGACTTGTAAATCAGAAGTAGAAAGTATTAAAGATGTTAAAGACTTAATTTCAAATTACTTCTACTCCATCYGTCCCTCCCTTTTGAAGTTTAAGAAATTATGTATAATACAAAGGCAATGTTCCATCAAYGGCCACAGAGGAGAGAAAAAAGGAGAATTAAAGAATGACGATAAACGTGCTACTGTAAGAAGAGCAAAACCCCATGAATGCCACATGGACTGACATGTGGTGTACTACATGTGTACTCCAAAAGCAGTGATGCTCAAAGAGCAATTCAAAAGATAAAAAAACTCATCCCTGTTCCAAATCTTGATATTCACAGGAGAAATGTATAAAATGTGCTTTCAGACTGAATACTTCATTGGCTTTTTCTCCATCTCTTTATCATTCTGGCAGCATTTGTTTCCTTGTGTTTCTAATAAAATGAAAGTCCATGGAAACCAGAAACATCACTGTGTCAGAGTAAAAATTGTTGAATAAAAAGAGTGTGTGCCTTTCATAAGATAAGAACCAGGAGTGAATCAGCTAACAGCAGGTGAGATTTAAACTGCCATAAATTAATCTCCTAAGATTTTCCTTATTTTTAATATTTGGGATAGTATTTTTCTTCTAGTTTTCAATAGAATATTTGTTTAACACAGAACACGATGCATTACTCATACTGCATTTCCAGTCATACACTAATTATAATCACCATGTGATTAGAGTGCATGGCTTGTTAGGCTCTTGTGAGGATCGAGGAAAGAAAACAAACCGTTATAACAAACAATTTAGAAGTCTAATAGGACTAGCTCTCTAGGTAGGAATAATTTTCTGCTCAATATACAGTTGGGACACATATGCAAAGAAGGGATAGTGGTAAAAAAAACAAGTCTGATAATTCCAGAGAAAATTTCAGTGCATCTATCACCACTATTTCATTCATGCTGCTTCTTTGTTGTTCAGGAAAAGTGCACTTCAGGAAGCTGGAAAGGAAAGACTTTATTACCAGTGTTCTGAAAGCCMGACTCATCATTGCCTTGCAGGGCCAACTACCTTTAGCAGTAGTTACAAAGCAATGATAGRTCACTTAGGAAAACATTTGCTTTATTTACATATGCCTTTAACAGAYGAATGCACTGTCCATGAATGGATATGGCTATGCTAGAGAATTCCTAATGATGAGTTGTTTAAACTACATTAACTATGGCTTCAGACTGAAGATGGGTGATGTAAGTAAGACAAAGGGGCATTGAAAATTGAATGAGATAACTTTAATAGAAATATCTCAATTCTCCTAGAGAGCAGTTACTGGTAGCACCAGATTATTTTATTTAAGGAAACTCCCATTTTACATTTTCTGCAGAATCCCTGTGCCTTCWGACTTGCATGTTGTGTCTGGAGTCCCATCAGCTATAACAAATACTCACCCGTGAAATCAGTCCCCTAACGTGGAAAATGTTAAAAATAATTCCTGTACTCCACTTGGTAGCCCCCAGATATTTTAAAACTGTCTCTTTAGGGAGGGGGACTAGCCACAGATCCTGATTCACACTGAATCTGAAAGACAGGATTCTTGACAGCACCCCCAGCACCACCCCTAGCTGGGCAATGGAATGTTCAGCTCAGCTGTGACTTGGAGGCAAGCACATCAATTACTGGGTCACCAGCACCACCTCCTGTACTGTCTGGTTTTGCTTTGAAGRGGACTCCTCTCCAATGCCTGGAATTGCTCACCTTATGAAATCTGACAGGATCACAGCCTAAGATAGTGCAGCTACAGGCCTGTTTTGCATTACTAAAAYGGTCCAGTGGACAAAAAGTTTCCAGCCTCAGTGGGGGATTTTCAAATGTAATTTGAACTCAGCTCTCATGGAAAAACCAAGAAGACTGATCAGAGTCAGTTTTGTATTTTAACTTACATAATGTCAATAAGTGCTATTTCTGTGAGTAGGAGTGGCTTTTAAATACCATAGAGAGCTTTCTTTTGAATAAATTCACCAGAATCAATGTTGTCCTATTAGGGCAAATAGGCAAATCTCTTTAACTACTGTCTGGTTATGACTTTGCTGGATTAACTCCATTCCTTGCTGTTCTTTTGATTCAAATTTCTCTTGAGGTAACATCTAATATCAAAACTGATTGTCTGAGACAATAAAACTTCCCAAATTCATCTTTTTCTGTGTTATAGCATTGCTATGAAAACAATTTTGTTAGAGTGTTCATGTCTCATCAGAGAGCACAGTCCTTTAAATGAAAATATTATGTTTTCCAGAAGAATGCATGTGAATTATTGTAGGCCRTTTGATCCACGAAAAGGTCAAAAAGAAACATTTAAAGGTATTAAATTTCACTTGCACTGATGGCTCAGTATCAGTGTATGTATTTCAACAGCCAGTATGGCACATTGCTAATGATTGCAGTAGCTCTTTTGGCGTGYTAAGCTTTGATTTTGGATGATGCAAGGCCTAAAAGATTAAATTMATGAAGTATATTGATATTTCTCCTTTGCTAGTTARTAAACTCACAAAGCTCTGCATTGCTGGTCAAGGCAGTACAGAGAATTTCATCAGAAGCCTGTGAAATACACAAAATTAGAAGGTCAAACAGCACATTTGTGTCACAGCTGCATGTTTAAGATGTATAAATGCACATATGATAGATGTACATTTACAAAAAGGATGTGTTTAAAACAGAAGAAAATGTAACTTTGAACTCTTTGCTCTCAGTATCTGTAGTTCCACTCTCTTCTCATTGATGCTGAAGATGCTCTGCTGTTCAGTCAAGCCAGAAGTTGTAAGGCATGCCTTCAGTTTGAATTTCTAGGGGTAGCACTTCAGTGTGACAAGTCTACTGCATAGAAGAATATATTTTTACAAATTTTCTGAACACTGTTAGATGGGTTTACATTAAAAAATGTCTTATTCAGTACAAGTACTGACAGGTGACAGGTCTAGGTCAATTATGAGGGAAGGGTGAATGTTACCTGCTTTAGTAGTTGTACTATTGAATAGCAGGCAGAGCACCTCTAAAAATGGTCCTTTTGTATTGTATTTGTTTTTCCATGATTATGGAGAATTATGGAAGAACTGTCATACAATTTCACCTTTGTTATAATTTTAGGTTATTTATTCTCCAGTCTGTATTTAGCTGAATTCTTTTGTGCTCTGTTTGACATTGTATTTCCCTACTTCACCTGTCAGATGTAGATAATTGTCTATTTACTGCAAATGTTCACTAATATGAATGATTTTCTAGGTGCTATACTGATTCCTGTAGGATGCAAAAAAAGGTAGTGAAAGACGTTATTGCTACCCTTTATACCAAATTTCATCTTTATTTTGCCTTTCTCAACGCTCACAGATTTTTGCAAAGAAATAGAATTAATGTGTATTTTAATTTTCTAGACCTCTTTTCAATAAGGTTACCATTTCACCAGCAGCAAAGCAGAATTCCCAAACCAGACACTGTACAGTGATTTGTTTCTTTTCTGTTTTCTGGTTAAGTTCCTATTTGAATTTTTTCCCTTTTTTCCTTTTTTCTGCCAGTACATTTCTGACTGCCTATAGCTTAGAGTCCAAAATGTACAAATTTTTATAGTCTTAAATATTTATGGACTATTGTTCTCTGTGAAATAACTTTCTGATGTCTGTCTGTGTTAAAAAGCTAGGCAAATTGAATTCTCAGAAAACTTCAGTAACTTTGGTCAAGTTAACACCAACCTAMTGTAGCTAATACTGTGCATAAATACTCAAAATTTTCCTTCTATTTYTTCAGGAATGAATCTAGAATGCCATTTTGCCTCCTATCATTTTACAATAGCTTCATAAACCCTGCTATGAAGTGCTTGTTTTCATTTTCCTGTCCTCTCCTCCTCATTCATTTTTCACTGGAGTTTTCCACATCCTTCTTCAAATGTGGACCACATAAACTAAGCATAAAGGTAKTCTGGTTTGCTAAATTGTATCAGGGTAAGACTTCCCCGGATTCTACTTGATGTTCTTCAGCTACTTGAGCTTTCTTTGCTGCAGATTKCTGGCAGTTGTGCTGATGTAATTATCCACAGTGACCCMTATGTCACTGCTTTCTRAGCATSTGACACYGTCCTGCATGACTTGCTTGTCTCTAAACTGGGCAGAGAGGGATTTGACAGATTGACCAGTCAGAGGATATGGGATTGGCTGCTTGGTGGCTGCACCCCACGAGCTGTGCTTGTAAGTGCAGTGTCCAAGTGGAGACCAGTGACCAGTGCTGCTCCTGGGACGGGGGCTGTTTAGCATCCTTCTCGGTGGCAAACTGGGAAAAACTGGAGAGGGGTGTACAGATGTAGTGACAAGACAAGGGGAAATGGCTTTAAACTGAAAGAAAGTAGGCTTACATCAGATATTAGAAGAATTTCTTTTCTGTGAGGCTGGTGAGGTGCTGGAACAGGTTGCCCAGAGAAGTTGTAGATGRCCCATCCCTGGAGGGGTTCAAGGCCAGTTTGAATGTAGCCCTGAGCAMCCTGGGGTAGTGAAAGGTGTTYGTGTTTATGGCTATGGTTTGGAACTACATGGTTTTTAAGGTCCCTGAAAAACAATAATGAAGCCATGTGCATTGTTAAGCATTGTGGGTCAATGGAACCTGAATAATTATAATATTGTGTGGTGTAGTAAAGCTAATAGCTTTTAATGACTATATTCTTGCAACAAATACAAAAATTGTGTGTGAATAATCAGCTGGAAAACAAAGATATTGATTTTGGTCAASTTTCACCAATGTTACAATAAAAAAGTGAGGGAGATGCTTAAGATAAAATTAATGAATAGAAACAATTCACTGCATGCATTATATTCAATGTCTATATGCATGACATGATAAAAACTTCCCACATGTGACAACAGGGGTGATTCCAATTAATAATAATTCTACAAATGAACTATATGAATTTTACATTTGATGGATATACACAAGATATTCTCACCCAAGTGGTCTGTTCTTTTAATGCAGGAAACAGAGAGTCAATATTATGTCTCATTATCTGTACTGTATTATTCGCTACTCACCCTCCATCAGTGCACTTCACTTTTGCCATTCTCTCTCTTCCAAGTTAACTTGTCCTGATTGTTTCATCTTCCTTTGTTCAGAATGTTGAAAGCTCAGGAATATGTGCACATCCAGGTATGCCATTAAGATATTTAAGGAATTTTCAGACAGATGCCAACTGACTTCTAAGTTTTCCTAACTGGTGGTGCAGAAATAGGAAGTTCTGGGGTRATTTGCAAAGATTTAGTTAAAGAATATCCAGTTAAGTTTGAATTTGGCATAGAAATTCCATGTGTTAAGACAAAAAGCAATTAGAAGGAGCAGATATTTTATGCCTGATGTTAGTTCTACTGTCTTGGGTAAAATTCATATTTTTTGAGCTTTGTCAGTTTATTTCTCTGAAGTTTTTGTTAAGGGTTTTAAATGAAAGCTAGAATGGCAACTCACTGTTTTAATGGGGGGTGTTTATTGCCCTGCAGTTTTCTTCACATTGTCTTAAGATCTTTTTTCTCCCTATTTTTTTTTCACTTAACTATTTTTATCCTTTGCTACTGCTGCAAGTCTTCACTATGAACTTTAAATCTCTTTTCCTTCTACAGTGCTCCTTTTGTTATGTTATATATAATAGGTCAAAATGATCTTGGGCACAGAGCCACAGTATTAAACTAGGAATTAATATGGACCAGTACTCTTAGACTGAAAAAATGCTTACATTTGAACACCAAAGATAAGAGAAAGAGAGAGGCATATTTCTAAATTCTTTGCAAGGCAGGATTGCTGTTTAAGGGAGTTTCAACTGAGCRCAGAAACAGACTGAATGCAATCAATCAAAAAAGATTTATTCAAGAGTCATAAATTAGGCTCTACCTTAGATTCCTTCTGTCTCCCTTTCTTATATATCATCTCTTGTCCTGACATTGAGTCTGAAGTATTTCCTCCAGCCAGTAAAGAAAGATTTTCCAAACTCAAGAGTCCAATTAGGAAAAATGTTCCCCTGCTTTTCAGCATTGCATTATCTGAACCGGTTCCCTCCAGAGCACCATCTACAATGGAGGCATTTATAACTGAAAGTATCTCAGTAGGAAGGGGTACTCACTTATTGTATGAAAAATTGAAAACTACAGACTGAAAACAGGCACAGCTTGAGTGCTGCAGTATACCTGCTTTGTGTCTGTTTTATGACTGAGGCAGYATTCAGCAATTGAAAGGGAAAGACATGGTAAAGATGGCCTGAAAAGTTCGATAAAAAGTAAGAAAAGTGGTTCCAGACCAGCTGCTATGAGAAGGGTCCACAGTTACAAGTGCTCATTCCAATTTTCAGCAAGGAATTATTTCAGCAGCTTTTGTTTGAAGAATTCTCTTGGCTTTTGAAACTGCCTCCTTCACTGGCACTTCCAGTTCCTGCAACAGCCCCTGTCCTGTGAGTTAGCTGGCATCTCCTCATCTGCAAGGGAAAGATTTAAAAAATAACAAACTTGAGCCTCTTTCCCTCCATTGTCAAGGTTTTGTCAACAATCACAAGAGGTAGAAACATTCTCAATTGCTAGTTCATCATGCCGTGATGAATGGGTCTCTTAGCTGTGCTGGCACAAAAGTCCRTGCACCCACAGTCAGCTTGCAGTGAACTGATTTGGCTCTGAAACACTTTTCTCTCTCTCCCTCTTCTCTTTCCCCCCAAGTATACTTTAAGCCAGAGCAATTGCCCAGATTTGCTCTCAGCAGAGGCACAAAAGTGGTTTTGCTGTAAGAACTGAAGGCTAATATGGTGCACAGAGAGGAGTGGGTAACATCAGAGTAGCCTCTATTGAACCAGCCTGAAGAACTGGTGCTTTATTAATGTCAGCAGGGGSTGGAAACACAGACCCCCATATATTTTAATTACATTACATATAATTTAGGTGTATGTTGGATCTTAGCAGATGCTGGAGAGATATCACTGTATATTTACTCTGTTTTCAGAGACAGTTTTCTATCCTATGGTTGCTTCTGAATGCCTTATATTTCCTTCTTTAAACGTGGTATTTCTATCTAATTATCAATTAAAACAGCCAGGCAAGATCTGACTCTGTTATTTCCTTTCARTTTGTCTGTGCTATCGGTATTCTCCAGCTTTCCATCACTGTGAGTTCACTTGTTTCCTTTGTGACAGCTGATGTCAAGCTGATCTGTATTTATCATCTCACCTTCAATATTTACTGGGATGTGCCACAATTAGAGCAGCTGACATTTTGCTGTAGGCAGAACCAGAATTATAYTGTCTGTGTTCTCTGTGGGTCACTTGTCTGGCTACCCTTTACAAGCACACAGTTAYTTAGATTCGTTGTTAGGCAGTTCTGTGTTCTGTGTTTGCACAATATGCCACTCATTTTGGATCCTGGGTYGGGTTCCTGCTCCTCTGTGTTACARGGAGTTAATGTTTGTTGGGGCAGTAGAGAGAGAGCAGGGGTGGAAGTCAGAATGGTCAAGGTGATGGAAGTCTAAATCAAAAACTTGGCAATGAATAAGGTAATTTCTGGCTCACCAAAATGTTGTGACTTTGAATTGCCTCTGAATCAGTGAGAGGTTGATGGTTGTAGCAGTGTCTGAAAAATACATCCCTGAGCTAAGCAGACCCCAAAGGTATGAGTACAGTAACTGGCTTACACTTCTGAGGACAGGGCAGAGGAAGAGTGTGTCAGCAAACTGTGGATCATGGAAGAAAAAATGGCTTGCAAATGGATAAAATAGGTGAAGATTMAAATCTTGWTTTTATTTCACAKAAATGACTTACAAGTGATTTCTATYGCCTCAGGGTAAGAAATKACTAKTTWGAAGACTAATTTAAATGAAATATTGCTGGCCAGTGATCTGGAGAAGGAGAACAAAATCAAAATCACATTTATGTGACTTTCCAGTAGCTTTGGACAAGCATCTGAACTCAAAGTTCACCTACAATTTTAGYGTTGACCTTTCATTGGTTTGAAAGATTGTCATTCTGTTTGCAASACTGTCAGACCCTCTGACAACTTCAACCCTCTGTCCAGTTATATTGTGTCACATGGAGTTTTGTGCCATCTGACAGGATAGACAGAGTTATGTCATGTCACTGTCTGATGGGAGCTGGCAGAATGTGGGACAGTAATAAGAAAAACACTCAGCATCTTTGTGAACCTAGTTAAAATCAAGATACAGATGCCTAAGGTTCTTACATGAAATATTCTGGTGAAGAAAGCAGGTGTCTTTTCATGTTTCCTTGCTTTACAATATCTGGAAGCACCTTGGCTTTGTTTGAACTGCTACACTGATTATGTAATGATGATTTAATGAGGTGCTGGGGGATCAGTTGACATCATGGCTGCTAATAGAGTGGCAGTCACAAAGCCTCCTGCTCAGCAGGTTGGAGAATGCAGACCACAACCTCAGCTATCAAAAACTGGTTACTGTAATTACTTCAGCCTTCAGGGTACAATGCCCTGGAYCCTCTGCTCACCTTGCAGTTGCTTTTACTGAGCACTTAGTCACAATTTCTTCCTCAATTATTTTTCCAGAGTGTTTGTAACATCTCATCTACCTTGAAATCATAAAAAGACTCCAAATTTTGCTTCAGGCTGTTTTCAAGCAAAGTTGTGTTCCCTGTGTGAAATGAGTCAGTTCAAGTATTTAGTCTCTGTATATGCTGTGCCAGAAGGATAAAAGTCACACATGAAACTTCTTTATGTATATGGGCAACATCTTTCAAGAAGCAGGSTAAAATCTTGATCTCTGGCTGTCTGAGTTGGACACCAATATTTGCTCTCTGAAATTACTTTTCTCTGAAAAAGAGAAATTCAGGTGCAAAGCAAAAATGCTGTAAAGCTATTGCTGGCCACATCWAGGGAGAAGTTAGGAATAGACAATGAAGTAAATGATTGGATGTAACACTGCTCATTTTCATCTGTCTCCTAATATTTAGAATTCTTTGCAGGTTTTATTCTATTTTCTGTTTMTTTTCCTTTTTAAGAAAGTAATGGCAAACAAGCCATTGATAGTGAGAAAAAATATCATCTGTTGGAATAATTGTTAAATGTTTCTCAGATCACAGTGGGGCCTGGGGGGAGGGGAGAATGCACCACCACAATTATGCACACAAGCACTTCACATCTGTGGCAGAAGCAGCAAAGTTAAAATGAGTACAGCTTGAGAAAAACATTTAACTTAATTATGATAATTCACTGCTTTGTTTCTGTTTTGTGCTTAAGGTGACATGCAAAGGCTCAATAAATGGCAAAGAAAGACAGCAAACTGGAAGGTGAATTGTGCCATTGTGGAACAGAATAAGTCAAGAATCATGCATTCTTCAAATACTTCACAAAGAGCTTAGATAAACGAGAGTATCCAAGGTTAGTTAATTTAATTACATCTTGCTGTACATAGATGCAATCCTAACCTCAGCATCTCACGTTATTTACTCTAGAGGGGGCAGGAAGACTTCAGTGGGCTCAAGTGGAYTTAAACTCCAGATTTGGCCATGAGCTTAACTTTAAGGGTAAAGATAATTTGTTAAGTCTTCTCATGCTTTTTAACCTGAACCAAGAGGTAAATTCCTGCTTTCCTTTCCCAGTGCACATGTTGAAAGATTTCTAATTGATTATCTTCAGCATGTAACTCCTTGTACCTTTTAGCTTTTCATTTTGGTGTCTTTGCTAATTGCCTTGTTGATTTTCCTCTCCAACAATCAACAAAAATTGTTTTTGTTTTCTGACTATTTCAGATTTATTGGTACATGTTCACAAAATGAGAATTTTGTTCCTCAAAAAAGAGTAAGATTTCAAGAATTGGTTCATTCATTATCAAGACAAAAACTAGATTTCATGAGAAARTGAACCATTCCATGATTGCCAAGGTGTTAATGCCTAGCAGTATTCTGAAAAYATTTTGGAGACTCAAAACAGTTACATGGTCTAAAGATATAAATGGGGCAAGGTTTGTCAGGAGAACTATTATCTTTTTTTAAGTCAGCTGATTTATTTACAGTAGCACTCATCACAGCATCACTGTTGCTGGCCCACTGCCTATCTCCAATCTTACTGGATCATCATTTTCCTGTGCAGGTAAGTGCCCATCCTGGCTATTCTGGCCTGTTTATCTTCACCACACTCCAGCTGTGCGAGCTGTCCCACCATGTGGCTGTGATCCTAATGAGCCTGTAGGTCTGCAAGGGCAAGCAGACCTCTGATTCCTCCAGGGCACTCACCATTCTGTCAGAGCATTATTGTACAAGCMCTTCAGATGGTGATTTCCCAGGGAAAGTGTGAGCCCTTATTTGTGTACATGCTTTTAGGGATACTCTTCTTTCAGCCCTTGTTTCTTGATTATGAGGTCTCTTTTGCCCACAGCACCTTGCAGTGCTGTGGTTTTGCTGTAAAAACTGTAAGAAATACAATCTGTGTTTGTTTTTTTTTAATTGAATTATCTTATGAGGGTCATTGTGGGTGCAAACTGACAGCAAGACTAAAATTGATATTCATTTATGCAGTGCATAACTTGCAGTGTTGGCAAAACACATGTGCTTGCATTATTAGACAAACAATGTAGGATCTTTAATAATGATAATCTTTCAAGGCTGTCTTGGGTATTTTAAGAAAGCTTTGTGTTATTTCACACTGCTTGATCCAACACTACATTGGAAACAAAAATGTTTTTAAATAGGATAATCTTATTCCGTATGAATTTATAGAGAAAAAAAGTTACTGTATGTTTGTTTTAAGTAATCATTTAGCTTCATTTATGTTTCATATTGCAGTCTTAGTTCAGAGAATTAGTGTTTGTCTCATGTCTTCTTTTGTKCCTCACACAGTTCACTACTTTTTAATTCATTACCTGAGAGGTTTAAGATATTGGACAATGAACTTTAAATCTTTGGGTCATTATTTCTGATAACATGTTTTTCCCTGCAGTTCAGGCATGGAGTGATCTGGAATAACAATAATTTAGACCCMCCTTCAAAGTAGACATGATGGTTAGATACTAAAAAAATTATTTGCAATTCATCATAGCTGAATATGCATATTAATTATAAAATAATGTCCATTCACAGAAGTTATCTTAGTCCCACATAATATACCTGTCAG
>CADDXX010000240.1:1141964-1160784 GCA_902810485.1 Alauda arvensis
TTTTTTTTTTTTTTTTTTTTTTTTTTTTTTTTTTTCTTTCCTGCCATTTATTAAAATAGCCAGCTGGCAATTCCTGGGTTTCTAGCCTTCAAAAGATCTTCTAAGACAGAGGAATTCTTTATTTGAAGAATATTCTATATGTACCTTTTCATTATTTATTCAGTATTCTGACAATAAAAAGGGATACTGSTTAAGTTTAATTCTATTGTGGGCCTTTTTTCCATGCATTTTCCCACTTGCTGCATTCTGAAGCAGAATGTGTCATAAAAGGTAGTCAAGATAATTTTAAGAGCTGCTGAGGGTCTGAAAGAACACCAAAGTCTATTAAATATTTCCTTACAYATCTTCAATGCACACTTTACATATATATAACATTTATATTGTTCTCTTGCAGCTAATGGGGATCTAACAGTTTAATTAGATCCCCAAATTACTGGGTATTTAAACCAGGAAGGAGCAACAAGGAAAAGTAATTTCCTCAGAGCAGCATGATGCTTCCAAGGAACCAGGAAAGTTTGCCATGTCARCTTTAGAGGGATGCTTTTTTATTTTTGAAAAGSYTTGAGAGGYGTGGTGTCCTGGCCATACACCCTAGAACAGGAAATTTGCTAGCTAATTATTTTCWTTGTGCCCAAGAAAAATAATAGAAGTGCTCTTTTTCAGTGGTACATGAATTGCAGTATTTGACAGCATTGTTTTTAGGGTTTGACAAGTATCTAAGTAGTGATAAGGCTASATATTGAGGAGGCTGAAGGCTGATCTGAGAGCTTGCAGCTGCTTAAGAGGCAGTCACGAAGTTGGCACAGTCATACTCCAGATGACCAGATGACATAAAGAGCAACAGCTGCAGACTGCACTTTGAGACATTTAGGTTGCCTTCCTGTGACAAAGAAGGCTACCATAGGTCACTTCCAACTAATTATTCTGGCTTCTAAGAAGAAAAAATAAAGTAATGCTTACAAATTTTAATTAATTCAAGTTTTACATTCCTATATTTAATCAGATGGCTGTATTAAAAATCAGAGCTTTAACATAYTGATGACAACATACTTTCTTATCCTCTCAACATTGCACATAGTAATGTCGTAATATAAGGACAAAACTTCTCATTTGTTGTTGACTGCAATCCCACAAATGGGAAGAAATAAATGTGTTAGATTARGAGATTCATAGATTGTGATTCTGCAAAGGACAACTGTCAACACCTAATCTAACCTCCTGACTGCAGGGCCTTTCCAAATTATTACTTGTGTAACTAGATACATCATTTAGTGGAAAAAAAAACCTTCCAAATGTGATATGACATTTCCAGTGAACTTGTAAGCCTGGTAATCACAACAGTGCCTCTGTCTCTTCAGTCTTTGCATTTTCTCACTCATTATTTTTTTTCCAGATGTTATCAACAGTGATGTGATGTTTGTCTTTATTATTCATTGATAAAGATATCAATCAAGATAAATCTGAAGGCCTTTACCATACATCCCTCAATAGAAAAACAATCTTTTGATAATTATTCACTGCTCACATCTCTATGTAGACCTATTCACTGATCTTTTAAAATATTAGTGTTTGTTTTTTAGACTTTTTTTACTTAGTTAAGGGATTCCTTTTCAGATCCCATTTTAAAATACAGCAATTAGTTTTTCCATGCATCTTTCTCCCTTTTCTTTGTTTTGATGAGGTTTCCTACAAATTTTATATGTGGGGATGTCTTTTTGATCTTCTTAAAAAAGCAGGGATATTAGCTCAGGGTCAGCCATGAGCTCATCTTCTCATGTCTCCCCAACTGATGAAAATTGTTAAATCTGATGTCCTTTGAACACACATCAAACCTCAGACTAATTCTGTCTGAAGCTTTTTCAATATATCTTGTTTTATCTAAAATAGAGCATTCAAATTCTATCTGTGCCAACAAAAAAAGAGGCCAACTCCTCCCTCTCCCACAGTGTATAGTTTTAAAAACTATACAGAAGTTTGAAGAGAACGTAAAGAATTAAAGACAAATTTCACTGGCATTATGAGAAAYGAAGATACTGTTAGCTATGAACAAAATTGGTGAAGAACCAGCTTAATGAACTGYCTTCAGATAATTGTGTGAATGACATTCTTCTGACTTCCTTTAATTAATATTTGACTTTCTCCTAAAGAATTGCCTTTGAAACATATAATCGAGTTGCCTCCAGCTCTCTTTGCTCACTGTAATGGAAAGTTTTCTGTTTACCCCTTTACCTTCTGAAACATGTCCAAATCATGGKTGGTGTATTTTCAAAAAATGGTCCTGAATGAACCACAGTTTCGTTAAGTGATGAAGTTTCTCCTTAAAGATGTCTTAAGTTATTTGGTGACAGAGATTTATCTTGACTTTTCCTAKCAATTCTTTGTAATAGGGAAATAGATTATTTTCACCTATTCCTAATTGTTTTTGCATAAATGTTGCTATAAATACGAGGAAAAAGTACAGATAACGATCGCAACTGTACTGTGTAAAGCAAACGAATTACTGCAATTAGTGGTTTCATTCTGTATTTGTATTCCTCAGCTAAGAACAGAGTGTACAGTTCTTGTTGGTTAGTAGCTCTTAAAATCATGCACAGCTATTTATTGTATGTTAATTTTTCTTGAAGTTTGAGAGCTGTAATGAAGTGATTTAGAAAACAGTGTGTGAGGGAAGCATCACGTGCTCATTCTTTATTGCTGCTTGTATAATGCCAGGTCGTTAATCATTAGTAGAAAGAGTAAAGGTCCCAATTTAGTGCCCAGGGGAGACATCTCCATTAATCGCTTGCCAATTGGAGGGGACAMAATTGACTTTAACCTGCTGGCTATGGTCCATAGGAAAAGCTCTGACCCATTTAATCAGCCTGGAATGTGTTCCATAACCTTTCAAGTTGGATCATCGAATGTCAAGTTCTGTTGAAGGCTTTATTTAGTCAACCATGACTGGTAACCTCCTTATCTTCTGCTTTTTGTGTCAGAGATACAATAGTTTTATCATCACGTGCAGTTATTTTCTTTTAAAGTTGCCAGACTGTGTTCTGTCCAAGTGGTTTAGAAATATTTACTCTGACTGAGATTGCATCATATGTTATGCACAGGCTGAATGAAAAAGTGAAATTTGTAATTGCTTTCTTTTTCCTGTCATTTAATCTGTGAATAATAAACATATTTAGAGAGCTCCAGTCCCTAGTACYTTCATCAGAGACCTGAGAAATATTAACAAAATATCCACCTAGGTTTTGATATASAACATATTTTTTCCTTTTTTTTTCTATCAAACATATGTTATCAAGCTACCATTATTACTGTGTCATTGTTAGAAATGGATAAATTCAAAAGTTCTGATGACACTGAATGATKCTGTGACTCAAGGTGTTTCTCTCATCATGGATTTATTTCTTTTATTTTTGTGCACTTGCTTCATCTGCCAGTCCAGGTCACCTAAATTWTTTTTTTATGTTTTATGAAATTATCCAGTAATATCTGGAATAATCCTGAAAAGAATAAATCAGAGTCCCTTCTGAGGGAAATATTCACTTTGTATTTTGGTCTAYTCAGAAGTAGAAAATCAAGAGAAACTGCAAAACAGTGGTAGTCTTGACAATAAAACCTCTGTTTTTATTCTGGCTGATGAAATGGCTATCTGACATCTACAGCTACCTCATAAAATRGGACCAGATTGATGAGCTTAAGTTAGTCAGTGTTTCTCAGTGCTGTGAACATTTTGTTGTTTACAGCTGTGTAGGCAGTTTTCTTTTTCTCTTTTGCTGTTTCTCTCATTCTCCATTTTTACTGGGAAAGAAAGCTTTATGTTTTTAACCTTTTCATTTTACAAATTGTTCTTTAAAATGCCTAGCTGCCTGGATGATAATAACAGGGAAATAATTTCTGTCTGTAGGTGCATTCATGAACCTGGCAAAGTGAGTGCAAGGAATAAACTGTACATTTAATTAATGGCATTTCATTTCATTTTCTAAGTTAGGTTCAGCATCAGTCTGTCATTAGGACTAAAAGGATGTATTTAAGAAACAGTATTGCATTTCCTTTAAATGATTCTTACTAGTTTTAAATAATAACAGCCTACAAATGTATTAATGGTAATAAGTATGCAAAATGATCCGTACAAAAAAAAAATCTGACAAGCATGAATGGTGACAGATGATGACCAGAGTTTTCAAAAATTTATGATCATTACAATGTGAAAAGTAATTATGAATAATAAAAATCTGTTTCAATAATTAGCTGTAATGAATGCTCATAGCAACGTAAATGAACTGGAACAATTTAAGGCAATAACACACGATTTGCATTTTATACTTTGTCAGAACATTTTATCATCAGCAATACACTCTTATACTATCACAATTTTCAACATTTAGCCACGCACCTCATGTTMAAGTCTTTGGCTAAGCTGTGATCTGTACATAAATACAAAATGTTAATAAAAATTAATGACTTTAGTCAGGCAAGATTTGTTATATTTAAAATGTTACTTTCATGTGTTGGTTTTGTACRTATGTTAATAAATCTGTATTTTGGGACTACTCTATGTAATATGAAAATATTTACAGTGTGTGAAAGACTCTGTCTAAGGTGTGAGGGCTTAGGTTGTACAAACTAGGACACATCTGTGACGGTCTTGTGGAATTTTCTATGTGTGTTCATTCATGCTGTTTATGCAAAAAGCAAGATCTCTGAAACAGCCAGGTTCCACTTCCCTGAAACWGTGTTTTAGCATGTGAGAATGCACAAGTGCTCAGGGAACCCAGAGCCAGAGGACAGATTTGGAGCTACGTTCAAGTTTGCAGATCTGTCTGTTTCAAGYTCTTCCCAGCAGTGAGCCATGAATTTCAGGGTGATAAAAGTTACAACTGACTGACTCTCACTGTTGGACCAGAGTCGTCACTCCTGGGTGGATTGTCATCACTACTGTTCAAKGTCACTTTTTTTTCATTACAGTGAACCCTTCCAAAGGGCTGTAATTCATCATTCCATGTGATGTATCRGATCTAGGGGCATCTCTGTGATTTACTTCAGTTCCAAGTCTTCTTCACTTGTACGATCATTCTGCTGAAAGAAAAAAATGGAGAGCTTGTTCAAGCCCAAGAGACAATTTGGATCTCGTTTTGCTGTTATTTTAAGAAAATGATTCTGAAATCATTGAACTGGTAGTACTTCTTAGCCTTGGTTATTGCTGGTTTGCCAAAAATGCTGTTCACTTTTGCATAGACAAAATATTTGTCTGACAAGTTTATTGCTAKCTCTCTGCTATGAATCTAGTTGCTGCCAGTTTTATCCTTAAGTTTCTGAGTTTTGCTCTAACTTTGCTCTAACACTCATGGTCTCTCATTCCTGAAGAAATTTATGACAGTCAGCAAGAGTAATTTCAAATTGTCACCCAAGTTATGCTGAAGTCTGTGGAAGTCTGTCTGCTGGCTATGAGGAGAACTTAATAAGGACTTCCAAAAACAGGTGGCAAGTAACTCTTATACTTACCCTGTGGTAGAACACAGAAGCTGTCCTGGACGCTGCACTCAAGTTTGGTTTTGATCTGTCTGTGTTTTCAATAAATACTCTGAAGCTGAGGGAAGCATTTCACATTGCATTTTTAAATGCTCCAAAGGTGTCTTTGGAGCAAACACCTCTGCCAAAGACGTAGGAGTCATTTAAAATTTTATTCTATTGAAAGTAAAAAGAATAAATTTTATTTAACATCAGAGAATAAATAGATAGTCTCATTTAAGCTCAGGGAGGCTAGTATCATTACATTTGGTGCAATTTTTTTTATTCTATTATCTGAATAATGAGTTAGAGGCTATACTTTCATACCAAAGAAGTACWGGCTGATCCTTCCCTTAGACCACTTTTACACTCCATTGAAAAGAGTTTCCCAGGTATACTGTCACCTGGGAATGTTGTGCCATGTGAATGAAACCTCCAGTAGAGACCTGAAGAAACTAATTCAAAATATCTGGGAGTCAGAGTCATTTGCAGTGGGTTTGGGATTTTTTTCTTACAGAAGTGTTTGGACAGTAGTACAGGCCCAATGGGACACATTTTAATTACTTGTTACTGTTTCTTCTTAATCTACTTCAAACAGAGTGGAGTGTAATAGTGAGTGTGTCATAGTCCCAGCCCTTGTTCTGTGTGTGGGGCTTTTTTTCCTGTTAACTCTGAACAATTTGTTTTTCTGGGTCAAATGAATTTGTAGATAGACCAAATACTTTCATGTATGACAAGGACAGTAGGACATCAAAACATATTTACCCCAGGGAATGGCTTTAAACTTCTCCTTTTGATAATACTCTTCCTGACATGTTCAATGCATCCATCACATCAAAGCTTTAACTTTTTTTTTTTTTTTAAAGAAACAGCTAAAGTATGTTTTTCTTTTGAATGCATGGAGGTTGTTTAAATAATAATAATAAAAAAGAGAATTATACACTTTCAGACCAGGAATTGCAATCTACTTGAGCAGATACATCTGCTATTTTTTTTTCAGTGCCCCAGGAAGAGAAATTTTTGTGGACAATAGTTATTTAAGTGAATGTCTACGGAATGCTGAACATTTAAAACCAGTGGGTACAGATATGCTAGAACATTAAACTGATCTGGACCTGSAGCTCATTCTGGATTAAAGCATGCAAGAACCTGGAACAAGTTTATCCAGAAGTAAGCTTTGTAGTAGTGCTTACTTGGGTGTCTTGCCTGTGCTGGGCATGATCCTAGCCATACTTCTCCCTTCTCATTTTATTTTAAAGTAGAGATCCTTGCTTATGGTTGAGTAGAGTTTATACATATACACTGCTCAAATTGAGAACAAGGTTTGCAGATAAAGGGATGATTACTTTGTAAAGAAGCTTATAACTTTCTCATGAAACTTTCTCATTGCCCCTTTTTGTGCTCTGAGTAGCCACACACCTGCTTTTGTAAACCAGTGAATCCATTGAGAGGCTACTGCACAGGTGCAGAAACTCTGCAATGTGTTTAAGAACTTGCAAAAGCAAATGCATGGGGAAATTTTCACATGGAATAATGTAAAAATGTTGGGGTTTTTTTTTCTCATTTTAAATGTTTAAAAAATTATCAGCTCATCTTCTTTGTATTGTCTTGTTTTAATGAGTTACACWGGTTCTTATTTTGTTCTCTTACACCTTTGATGCCTTTTATTGTAACTGCATGAAACTGTTAAGAGAGATGAATAAATAAAGATTTTAGTGAGGTTTGTAAAGCTCTGGTGGGAATGGAATCTCTGTTCCCCAGGTGAGAGTCTTGCCTACAAGARAGTCAGTATTGACAGTTCAGCTTGTTCAGCTGAGTCACATGGCCATTTCCWCTGGAGGTGTCTGGCACCAGCCCTTGAGCTTCTTCAGGCATGATGGCAGTGCTGCCTGGAGGAGCAGCAGGRCTTTTACCACAGCTCTGACCTCAGTACCAGGGCAGGCATCTGCCCATTCAGGGACGCAGGGCTTTCTTTCTGTGCACRTTGGGATCCCTCAGGTTCTGCTTCACTGAACACCAGCAGGAGTGCAGAAGCAGGTTGTCCTGCCTCTCACGGGAGGGACTGCATGACATTCGTGAGAAGCAGCTGCTGCTGGGTCCCGGTCCCTGCCAAGTTCGGCAGTAGCTCCTAATTCAGGGCTGAGAATTGCACGCCCACGCTTTCCCATGCTCCATGCTGAACACGGTCGGGGGCACAGAGCTTGGTAGAAGAGAGGCCAAGGCACATTGCAAATAGTGGTTTTCTCTGCAGGTTTTTAACAGTATTGATTGCAAGTGACCAGTGACTGTGACGAAATTGGAAAAGTCAAGTTCAATGTCATAAATAAATTATCTCTCTTGAGTAATTTATGTTGAGAACATTTGCTAAGGGTTACTTATGAATGTTTTCATTGAATCCATGCTGCAGTATTAGCAAACAATTTCTGAATAGTTGAATATAATATAATAGGATTTTAATAGCTTGGTCTATTAAATCTTTTAAGTCTTCCAAAGTGCAGATTATAGTCCTCTTCAGTCTAATGTATTTAAGTTTCTGCCTACAGAATCATAACRTTTTGAGCAGCATTTCTCTTTATACTATAGACTTGTGTTGCTTAGATGTACAAGAATATTAAAGCTAGACAAATTTTGTATTGYTTAGAGTAGAAATGCTGCTTGAATAAACAAAGGAGTTCTGCTACATTTATCTCTGTGATGCTTTTTTGTACTTACAGCCTTTTTTTTTTTTTATTTTATCTTTGTGACTGGTCTGAAAAGATGTACAAACTTCTCAAGATACTTTAAATGCAAACCATCAATTTAAAAACAATCCTTAGTTCAACATGACTCTGTGGTTCATGMAATCATTTGTGCTTCTGTCACATCTTCTTTTCAGTAATGTTCCMTATACTATGTTCTGGAGGTGATGGGGGATGATTGGTGCTTTGATGCACATYGTGGCATTACCTTATGGTATGCAACTTCCCTATAAACACTGAAGTATTAAGGCTCACATTCTCAAATCTTACCTAACAGACAGATATGATATTTTTTTATTTTATTGATTTTTTTTTTTTTGACACAACATTTAAAGCTTTGGTTAATAAGTAAAGTGAAGTAGCAGCCGTTCAAGCTGCTTGGTGTTAAGAAAGACAGGAAGGAGATGATGAGAACTGACTCAGCASCAGCAGTCTGTCTAGGACAGTATATAAACCAGCAACTTACTGTCAGTCACTTTTTAAAGTGTGAATTCTGAGTCCCTGCAGGCCAATGTGGGATTTACTACCTCCTGCACAGGAAAGGAAAATCATCTGCTTCTTGCAAGCTTGTGATTCATGCTGACYGTACTTGGCTTTGGTGGGAACAGCTGAAAGGCAACACTTTTCCTCTGTAGCTGGCAGGAGTGCCCACCTTCCTTTTCTTGGTCTGCACTAAAAGCTGTATTTTTTACTTCTGTGAATTAAGATACTTTTGGATGTTTCTGCCTGCACTGACATGACTAAAATATTTTCTGATGATAAAGAGCTTACAGCTCCCAGACAGCATAATATCTATTTTGCTTCCTGTCTGACCCAAATCATAAATTTGCAGAGATAGAGTGAGAAAGAGAAGAATATACATATTCAAGCAACTATCTAATGCCTGTTTGCAGTGCTGTTGGTAGCAAATCTGTAGAATAAGGGTGTGGCATTCCTTTKTAAATATGAGAAATTAATTTAAGTATAAAGCATTAAGATTCATTTTACCATAGATTATCACATTTAATCTCATTAGCTGCCTTTTACAAGACACTTGGCTGTTGAAATCAGCCTGGTCATAAGTGCATTCTGCAAAACTTTCTGGTAATTGACTCATCTTTTTTAAATGTCTRACAGTGCTTTCTCTCTCTTCCTGCCTTAGACCTACATAAATGTTTTAGAATGGATACAGCTTCTCCTTCCCATGCACAAAAGATGAAAAYACATAAGAGAGGAGGAAAAAAGGAAATACACACTGTTAATGTTATACTTCATGAAACACTGGAAATTTATTTGACACTGAAGCATTCTCTGTGAGTTTGCAAGCTAAAACCTTATTCCTGCAGGCCTGGAGCCCAGGGGATCTGCACACAACAGTTTTGCATGGGACTGTCTGTTCCCTCTGTGTTATTCATTGCTACRTCTCTGGGAAGCCAAAGAGATCCAGAATCCCATTGGCACAGCAGTATTGTATTTTCTAATTTAACCTGTGCTTTAATCCACATAACRCCTCTTTAGTCAGGCTTTATGGGTGTAATCCAGAGCCCATTGATCTCAGTGGAAAATTGGCCACCAATTCCACTGGGCTTTTGATCAGTGCCTGTACATGTGATGTGAATTTCACCTCTAAATCTTGTGCAAACCAAGTTTGTGACCAGGCTAATTTTTCAAGGTTATACATAACCAAAAGTTAAATAAAAGCATGTTTCCCCTGTGTACCTGAGAAAAATCCTGCCAAATCCAGCACAAAGTGGGAAGAAAAGCAGGATGTGAATCTTCCCCTGCCCTACCCCACTTCTTAGTCTGGAGGACCACTGTGCCATGGAGGTTCACAGACTTGGCTTCAACACMTGGCTGTGTTTTCTAGCTCCAAACTTGGCCAGGCCTCAAGTGTTTTTCCTCAGAACCATGGGTGCCTCCCACAGAGAGCTGAAGGGGATGGAAAGCTTAAGCATTCCCACAGGGTACTTAAACCCTAATTCAGGAGTAACAAAAATTGATTCTTTGCAGCTGTGGAACAATTTTCTCTCCTGAACTGAGGGAAGAAGAGCTCAAGGAGTTCCAATATATTTCTAGGAGCCAAAGTTTTTATTGTACTTGGAAAYTTTTATTTGATCAGCAGCCTTGAGATATGAAGAGGATTATTCGCCTCCCTTCCTTGTTTTGAGAACTAGCATAAATAATCCRTTTAGCAATAATGCTGTGCCTCCCAGAGTGCTTGTTTATCGTTAGACTTCTCCAGCTTTCAGTGGGCTAGTGCACTCTGATTCCTGGCTGGATTTATGATGCAAATGTCAGACAGGAACTCTGTCCCTCTGTTTTCAAGCCAAATCTCTTTATTTTGTCATTGGATTTGAATTATACATTTATGGAATCAGTGGGAAATATTTGAAAAGATTAAAATTCTCTTGACAGTTAAGACCAGGTTAACTCCAACCTGAAAGTTAACTGTAAGTCCACAGGAATGCCATTCATGAATTGTTACTTTCACTGAATTTTCTCTAAGGATCATCATGTCGGTTTTTGGCATGCATTTCAAACACACAGCCATTCTTTCCTCACTCTGTAATGTCTTTTCACTTATTTTGTTCATATATTGTCTCTTTCTTCAGAGGAATCTGGGAATTTTTTTAAGGGTTCTTTGTAGGTAACAAGTCCCTCTTACAGGAATAACTACATTGAAACAAGGAACCCAAGTGGAAAAGACTGCAGGARCCAGAAGAAAAAAGCCTGTGTTCATCAAGAAGACCTGTAGGACCAAATATAGAATGAAYTTGTCCCAAATACTTTCAGACATTGCTCAGTGTAGTCCAACTCAACCTAATCAAAATTAAATTTTCGGACACTGAACAAATTACAAATTAACAGGTAAGTCTTTGAATGCAGTTGTTGCTGGGGATTCAAAAGCAACCCTGTACTTTCAGGACTGGAGTGAAATGCTACAGTGAAATGCAGGCTTCCAGTACAGCTTGACAGCTGAAGAGGAGGTACCATCCTTGGAAGCAGTTCATTGGCTTTAACAATTGAACCAAMCAATTTAGTTTAAACTGCTATGTGCTATTGTTTAAAACTTACGTAAATTCAATACTTTTTAAAAAGAAAGATATGAAGCAGGGTTATATTGTTTCTGTATTCACACTGAGGTATGACTTCTCCCACAGTTATTATCCCAGGTCATAAGAGACACATATCTTCTGAAGGTAGAGAGGCTTTAGATAAGATCTACAGAAATGATGTAAGATTTTWAAAATGTACCTGGCAGTGAGAACCGTGAGAAACACTGTTGAGTTCAGACAGTGATGGTCAAGTAGGACCCTCATGGTAATTGGGGTAGGAGTATCTGCAGCCCAGGTGCAGGAGGTGCATAAACAAAATCACATTGCAAGAGATGGATCTGTGCATCTTATTTGCAGTGGTAATGCAGGAGATAAAGTTGTACAGCTCCTCCAGTAAAGGAGAGCACAATGTTGATAGAAGGAGCTGTACTGGTTGTTGAAAACAACATTGTAGGCAATACAACTATCAGTTCAGGCCAGAAATGAGATGTTGCAGGGTAGCCCACTGAAATAATTCACCAGATCTTGATGTGCATTTTCCCTTATTTCAGGTATTTTTGTTTTATTTTTACTCCCCCCCACGCCCTGGCCAACCAATTTGGATATTTTTAAGAGTTACCTTCTACATCACAAGATCTTAGTTAAAAAAAGCCCAGTATTCAAGACATCACACTGGGGAAGTTTATCAGGCATTCTGGATTTACTGCTTGTGAAAACAAAAAAGTCATGTTTCTTGCATTTCTGTTTTCACAAGCCCTTGATTTAATGACCATTTTAATGTCTGTCAGAAGGAAACATTTGATCCTACAATGCATATGTACAGATAGGAAAGACTCAAATTCATTGTTTTAATTTTTATATGGCAGTTTGAGATTTCACAGGTAGAATATCACTKTTATGTGGGCAGAGTGTTCCAAAGTATCATTAATTTCAATGAGGGTTGTAACTGCTCGGTGTTGCTAAATTTGAAGTGTGGGTTGATTTGTCTTTTGTACCATGATAAATGAATCATTGCACYTGAATAATAATGAGTAACAATATTGCACAAGAAAGTGAACGCAACAGTTCCAAGACAAGAAGGGCCAGGGCATATCCCATGACACTTCATTTTTAAAAGGAATTGCCCACTTCCCATATATCAGCAAAAATATTATTCTAATGAAAAAAGTATCTGAGCAACAAAACATAAAATCATATTAGACTTAAGTATGTCAAAGTTTTTGAATGTCATGCAAAGTGAAAATATATTTTAGGATGAAGTAGGATATTTTGAGCCATTGGAAGACTTYTTCTGAAACACTACATAGTTTGGAGATAAACTTTTGTACTGTTTTTATGCTTTGTACTGCCGTATTTTTTCATTTTTCATTTATGTGATAGAGATAATATGAAATATCTCTGGAGAAGTCTATTCATATGATATTTYGAGATGGAGAAAAAGTGAGAAAGTGAAATCCTCTAAGTAAAGATTGAATGAATATTTTCTACCTAATAGTGTACAATTACATGGGTTTAAAAATACAGTAAAAATCAAGGTATGTGTCCAAAGTCAAATTGCTATAATCATGTGTACCTAAATCTGTCCCCAGTTACCATGATGGAATCTGTATTCAGAATTACATAGCAACATCTAAATGGATCCTTTCTATAAGTACAAATGTTCTTGAACACTTCTGAAAATGAAAACTTGAAATCTTTATTTTATTTCAGCCTTTATCTTGCAATCTTTTGACTTTTAAGGATCACAAAAAACGAAGAGATGGAATTATACATGTGACATGTAAATTCACACTTAGATAGGCACTTATTAAGAAGAGGTATAATCTTTGTAAATAATGCCTGGGGACAGATAACTACCTGTTATAATGATTTCCTTTCTCAGGAATTTAGTCATCGACATTAGTAAGAGATGTATAAAGGAATAAACAGTTCTGTATCAATAGACTTTTTGGATTTTTATAGAAATGTTTTATTTCAGAATAAAGGGAACTTTGGACTGCATTGTGCTGCTATATTCTTTTCATGAAATCTTTACATATGTTGCTCATTTGAATCCTGAGGCAAATGAAAAATGATCTTCAAGCACTAGATCACTTTTCTGTTTTCTTTCCAAGTACAGACTGAAAGTTTGTGAGGACCTCAGGTGATTTGGTCTCTACAGATCTCTACTTACTATGTTCATCATGGAGATGCAAATCCTGTGATATTTATAGCACTCCCACACATGTGTATGTGTAGTTACAGTTAGACAATTGGTCCTTCCATTGAAAAGACAGGGGGAATGGTTTGAGAAATTGCTTCCACAGTGAGCTCAGCAGAGTTTTGTTCAAGGCTCCAAGGAGTGCATGGTTTGTACTGCCCTCTGTATTCCATACCTTAGAGGAGTCTAAATAAACTCAGGAGCTTCTTTTATGAGTGGGATTTGAACCTATGTCTCCTTTGAGGGCGAAATTCACTGCTGGAAGACAATATGGGCTATAATAATATAAGCCACTTTTTAAATTATAATTCCATCTCATTTAATTTTATTTATCAGAGAATGTCTCTCATTGAAGGGCAAGTGAGAGCCCTTAGTTGTGGTTTAACCTGAGCTGACAACTCAGTGCAGCAGGGCTCAGACCCCAACCCCCACTGTGATGGTGAGAAGTATSAGAAAAAGGTAAAACTCACGTGCTAAGAACAATTTAATAGCTAAAGAAATAAAGTACAATGATGATAATAAAGGAAAAGGAAAAGAAAACAGAGAGGCAGAGGAATAAACCTAACCAGTGACACAAGTGATGCACACTTCAATTGCTCACCACCCACTCACCAATACACAGCCTGTCCTCAAGCAGTGAGTTATTAATCTTGGCCAACTTTCCCCAGCTTATATACACTGGGMATGACATCCTAWGGAATGGAATTCRCCTTTGCCYRGTTTGGGTCAGMTCTCCTGGCCATGCTCCCTCCCAGYTTCTTGTGCACCTGCTTTCTCACAGCAAAATTAACTCTATCTAAGCCAAATCCAGGACACCCTTCTCTAACACAAGCTGCATTTCAAGCATTGCTTTGATGCAACCTTAAGTCCCTGTAAAATCAATATTTCGTGGTTTTATCAAAATAAGAACAGACATGGAGTTGGAATGACATTGTCTCTTTTTATGYGATGTTGGTCAAAAGACAATCAGCTAAACCTGTAAAAATATAAATGTTTTTCTGAAGTCAGAAATTATTTTTCTAAAACATTATTTTTCCAAGATTAATTACAAATACATTAAATTGAAATGATGACTAATCAAATGACATCCACAACACATTGTTGGGAGGGGAAGATCTTCCCCAGCTCCAGTGATTTGTTGATGGATGGAATTCAGTAAATTCTGATGTGGAGTGAGACGCTCTCAGCTTCACATAATCCAGCAAAAGTCTGCAATACTTCTTCTACGTGGTGTTTCCAGTGAACGGAAACATAGATTATTGCCTGATCACTGCAGCTTCAGTAGAAATTAGCTTGCTGTTAATCTTATTTAGCACAGAGTAGCAACTGGACTTTGGAGAGTATATAAGGATATGGTTATAAGTATTTACTTGTAAAACTGTTTTTAACCTTTTGTTGAAATGCTGTGATGGAGATCATGGGATAAATACTTGATTTTTATTAAATTAGGATATTTTAGGACCACATTAGGATATTTTAGGGACAAAGAATAATTATTGGGAATGTATAATTTTTTTCCATCCTTAGTTTAATTGCTTGATTGAAGTTTTGAAGTATATTGTAGTCTTATATTTCCCATATATACATAGGGTATTTGTGTTTAAGGGACTTTTATGTGGACTAGCATTACAACTCTGAAGTAACGTGAAAAGATGAGGTATCACCAAGGAATACTTAGCATTACTAAAAAGGCTTCCCATATCTCACAAATTGCAACACCTTACATGTCCCAAAGAGGAAGTTTATAAGATGAAGCAGTGCAGCTGAGCAAAACTATGAAATAATATCATTATATCAATTGTTTCTCCCTTTCATCATACCTGTCTGCCTCAGTTATTAGCTTGTTCCTTATATAGCTAAACTTTGTTTTAAAAGAAAATAGGGAAAGTAGGAAAATAGATTTTATAACCAACAAATGCATAGTTTCTTACATTTCTCATAATATATACTGGAGAGATGCATAAGGCCTGTGATATAAACATACCTGAAAAAGTGGCAGTGCAGTGCATGCATGTGGAAGARAGCTTTATGAACATGGTTTTTTACTGTATCAAGAAGTGTCAGTTTAAACCWCAAACTGAAATGACATCTGTTGACAAACAGTTTTGTCCATAATAGAATTAGTCAATGCCATTTTCAATGTTAATTTCTAAGCAGATGAATATTTTCAATGAGAATGACATCCAGACAGAATAGCAATGAAACAGGTAATCTAATTCATTTGAAGAACTATTCTATTAAAGTAATAGCTCCAAGGCAATAAGAGATGAAAAACATAGGTCAGGAAGAAAAGATAGCATGATTCCATAGTAATGCATAGTTTTCCTTTCCATAAGAAAAAAAAAAAAGGAATTATATTGATAAGGTGCAGGAAAGAAAGCTACACACGACAATACTATGTAGGCTGAAATTTAAAAAGACCCAAAAAAGCCAGAACAAACCACACAACAGGCCGTAAATAAAATATAAATATTGAAATATGCCTGAAATATGTACATAGGAAATACCTAGGTACAACTTATATTAAATGCCTGGCCAGACTGTTATGTGCAGTTTCCCAAAATTGAACCATGGCAAAGGATGAGCTACAGGGATTAAGTGATCTTTTATTGCTTTTGCCAAAGTGAGAAATTAAAAGGGCAATGTATTCTTAAGAAGCATCCAGACTCTTAAATCAGAAAAGATGCCTGTTGGTGAACAAAAGAATGTTGGTGATATGCCATGTCAGAGCAATCACGAGAAAAATTATTCTGCTAACAGAGGTTGTTTCCTCTTTTGCCCTTGCTGTGTTCATCACAATAGCCTCCAGCTGTTTTCCTTGGGATACAGCCCTATGGCTCTGGGGCATACAACCTCTAGGGTAAAAAGTGTAGTAATTTTTAATTTCAATCTCCAACACCTGCATGAGGGAGGGAGCTCTGGTCCTTGATATCATTTAGTCATTGACTTTCCTGAAAATAGGATTGAGCTGTAATACATCCCTGGGCAGCTAGAAGACATTAGGGGCTAATAAGTCTTATGATATATGCACACTATTGATTTACCATGCTAGCTTTTAGAATCTAAATACCAACAGCATTTACCCAGGGATACATGCTAAGCAGGTCCATATGGAAATATTTTCTGCGCATCAAAACCATGTACTCAGGGCTTTTGCCTTGCATACTTTGTCTCAATCACTCAGTTTGTCCTCAGGATTTGTATATAAATAAATAGATACAAAGACATATTGGACTAGAAAGCTTTAAATAAAAATCAAGTRTTCATAACTCTTTGCCTTTGTTAAATTCTCAAAGTGAAATTTCATTTTGTAATTGATAAACAGGTTTAGTAAAGAAGGGAACTGAAGATCTGATCTGGAGACAAAACAAATGCCTACTTTGTGCTGCACTTGAAAAGACAGGCCTCTCATTATGCAGACCCTTAACCTTGTGAGGAAAGATTTGCAGGAAATCTAGAAGTTTCTGTTGAGTTTGTACACATTGTGCTATCCCAGCAGAGCTGTTCTGTTAACTATTACAGCCAAGGCATGCAGCTCACTATTTTCTAAAGTGCATTTTAATTTCTGTTGAACAGACTTGCACTTTCTGACCCTGCTGTCCTCCCATCCTTTCAGATGTATGCATTTTACTTGTGTAAAAGCTTTGCTTTAATTTCCAAACCTGTCTTACARCAACAGAAAATTACATTAAGGTGTTCTTCTCTGGAACATTGAAGCCATGAAGGCGTCAGTTTGTCTGAAGRTAATACATTTTAGTGAAAAGGCYCTCCAATATGTGGGCACTCATCCAGCTGAAGAAAGGACAWCCCCTGTTACCTGTGATGTTGTTTCTGCTGGTATCAAGGATTTTCTTAGACTGTAAAACATATATCCCATCAGAGRATACCCCACTAAGCATCTAACATTAGAAAAAATAWTTTTTTGTATGATSAGATTAGTTAAACAGATTTTTCTGAAAGGGAAAGAACTATTAAAATACATATTTTYATGACTGACAACGAGAAGAATGAGTGTTTCATATAAAACATATTTTYCTTTTGGGACACAATTTATTTCTGATCTTCCTTCTTAGCAGATTCAATTTCTGAGGAGGCTAAGAATAAATAGTCTCCTTTAAAAAGCAAAATGGTGGCTGAGTTAGTATGCTTCTATGAAACAGCAATTATTTCTGACAGGTGAAAAGGCCATTAGACATGAATTGATTTTCCAAGGTACAGTGAACTCCTGGTCGACAGGAGCTGTGTGTGCTCAGCACCTCTGAACATCAGGGTCAGTCTCACAAGGTGCTGAACGACCTCAACCCACAGAAAGTTTTCTACACATTTCAGGAACTGGCCTTTAGAAATGAGACAAGAAATCTGTAAGCCCAAATACACACTGTGAAAATGCTGAAATGCAGTCCCTGAGCTGTCATGTTGTCCACCTTAAACAGCATTGAACTTGGCACCATGAGATCCTGAGAAAGCCACTTAACTTCCCCGTACTTTTTCCACTTTTATTCCTTCTGTGTCTTGTCCTTCTAAACAGTACCAAGACCTGTATTACCTTCTGCTCACAAATACAATAACACTGACTGGGCTCCATATCAGTTGCAAACCCTTATTGCTATGAAATGGCTGTTTCTAAATATGAAAATAATGAAATGGAATTGTTTATAAAAGGTGTTTTAACTTTGCTGATGCAATGCAGTATCTCCATGGAAATCCATAACTGAGAATAGGTGACAACAAATGCCTTGTGCTCTTAGCCCTCCATATTCTTCTAGTGTAAAAATTAATTCTGAAACTATGATCCACTCAAAACATTTGAATCTATGTAATGCATGAAAAAGCCAATACAAAGTAGGAAAACAGCAATTTGAGAAAGAACTKGTAAGTACTAACACAGATGAGACATCAAGAATTATATACTGGAGGATATACAGTTGATATGCACTTTCTTTTAATGTTTTAGATTTTTTTTGACTTGGTGCAGAATCAGGTTATATCTGCTTTTCAAAGATCAGTGAACACTTGAGTCCAAATAGATCTGAATTTTGGGAAAGATAATATTGAGGCAGGATTTCAGAACTTTGAAATGTGAGCATGACTCATTTTGTCATGATTGCCCTTTCTTTCATTCTTTACATACACCTTATGTGTCATAGGTGCTACATCCAGTTAATTTTATAATAGAAAAAAGAAGCTGTGGAATTTATTTAAATATATATATAAATATGCTGGATACATTCATAAGTTTAAGTTTTCCACTTAAACAAAGTTTAGAAAATTGACTCTGTTCTGGTTGATGCCAAAGATTCTCTGTTTAAGTCCTTCATTTGTGCTTCATTTCCTGACTAACAGCATTT
>CADDXX010000240.1:1160799-1241395 GCA_902810485.1 Alauda arvensis
ATATAAATATAAATATAAATAATAGAAATAGAAATAGATGGAAATAGAAATAGAAATATGCTGGATACATTCATAGGTCAAGTTTTCCACTTAAAAAAAGTTTAGAAAATTAACTCTGTTCTGGTTGATGACAAAGATTCTCTGTTTAAGTCCTTCATTTGTGCTTCATTTCCTGACTAACAACATTTGATTAAAAAAAAAACCCCAAAAACGAAAAACAAACCAAAATCCCAAAACCTGAAAACTGAAAACCAAACCTGACCAAAGAAATAAAAAAAAAAAACCAAACCCAAAACCCCCTCAACCCACAAATAATGGTGAAGATGAGTTAATTATTATAGACACATTTAACATTCTTAGGCAGCAGGTGGCTTAAACAGYGAGATGTACTGCATATTTACATGTCTGCATCTACAAGGGTTTTTKTGTGCAGTTGTCCAATGATGCTCATTGACCTTTTCAGTGTTCTGATAACATAAAWGTAGCTGAGAAACAGCAGTGTTTAGGATTATGATTGCAAAAGTGTAGATTTTGTTTGGTATGGTGTATTAGATTTTACTCCTTTTTTTTCCATCAGATGGAATATATACACTTCTGGTGAGGTATTTAATAAAACAGTGACCAGAATGATATGGCAAAATGATGAATTTTTCCTAGATTTATGTTTCCKGGATTATAAAGGAAAAATTTGGTACTATGCTTATGTTTTGGCTCTTGCAACATTCCTCAATAGTCTAGACTAGAAGTATGTCTTCTCCCAAGTASTGATATTTGGAAATTGTCCTAGAGTGAAACTCTTTTATCAAATCCTTTACACCACAGCCCCTAGGCAGGAAATACCAACGTGAAAAACCTTGATCTGMAAACTTTGAATAGCTTGACTAAATTCATACTTTGACTCTTTGAAAAGGACCCTTGAGAGCTGAAATGAGTGCAGCGAGTATTTAAGGCCTATAGCTCACAAAATGAAACCTGACTCCAGACAGGTTTCATTAATTGGGAGAAGTTATGATGATAAGCATAGCATTACTTTTCTTTCTTCCTAGCAATAGTTTACTAAGATTACATTGTGCTCTATCTTAACTGTCAGAGTTAAAAGACTTCATGTTACCAAAGTTGTCACTTTGTATAGTCATAATGAAACTGTACTAAAAKTTTTCTGTAAGTCTTGAAGTTTTCTCACAGCTTTCACCCAGTATAACAGGGGCCACCTAGGGCAGTAAAGGCTTGAGATCAGCCCAGCCACCTACACYCGAGTTCCTGTTAACCCATGCAGAGCTTTTACAATGAAACGAGACCTCCATTCGTTGCAGGGAAGGTCTCAGCAATGGTTTTGTTATTGTCATCTGTGATGCTCGTGTTTCAGCCACAAGCTGAGTTTCTATGGAACTGAATTTTGAAAACAGTTAACCTTATACTTTAAAGACTTGATACAAATACATATATATATAGCAATGATCACTTTTTTGTAAATATATTTTTATTTATTAACTTGGCTCATCCTGCATACTATTTTGAATTAATACTTGTTTMGGACATGATTTTCTGAAAAGCAGACTCTCTGAGTTTTAGAAGATCTGTTTATTGTGAGCAATTTTCTTCTCACARTCTAAAGCCCCTTGGTGTCCTGTGTCCACTTCCTTAGATCTTTGCTGTACCAGATTCTGAGAAGCTGGTATTTTTTCAGTCAGTTCCTCAAAGGATTGGATAGGTGGTTAATGGATGTCAACAATGGCTGTAAACAAAAATTCCACTCCAACAAAGTGACGGTGGCAGAGCACTGGAAGAGGCTGCCCAGGGAGGTTGTGGAGTCTTCTCTGGAGACATTCAAAACCCACTTGGATGAGTTCCTGTGRCACCTTGTCTGCGTGACCTGCCTTGGCAGGAGGCCTGGACAGGGTCARCYGCAGARGTCCCTTCCAACCTCAACGATTTTGTGAGTCTGTGAAAAAAAAAAATTTAGAAAAAAATGTCTCATACTGTCTGTCCTTCGTAATACACAAATTTCCTTTTTCCTGGTTGGATTTTACAGAAATGATGCTTTTGCATGTATTGTGTTTTCCTTAGTATTGACATATTGGTCAAAAGTTTATAGCATGATAAGATGCCAGAAACTACATCTCAAAGACAAGTGTTTCCTCACCCTCATGAAAGGAAATGGCAGATTACACTTCCCAGTGACCAAAGAGCAAAGGCCCTTTTAGAGGAAACAGCTTATTTGTTATATTAGAGCTCTGAGGAATTTTAGTGAATAAAATCTTCAAAATAAATAGAATAAATAAAKAAATAGATTACCATTAGGACCTTAATTTATTTGGAAATAGAAGACTTGTASTATGTAGGCACAAAAGCTTAATCATCGGAAGTAATCAGAGTGGTAATGAAGCTGATTATCTGTGGTAGGCATCAGTATTTTTCACAAGCTTTCATTACCTTTTCTCCCTTTCATCACCTCYCTAGAAACTGACTCATCAAATATACATGGAGTCATATAAATAGTAGTCAGACCCTRCACATCTATTTTAGGCAGAAAAAAATGGTGTGCGGGTCGTAATCTTGTTTATTTAAACTAATGTAATTTTGTACCAGGAAGATAATGAAAATGAAAAAAAATGAAAAAAAAACACCTACTGCCTGCTTACTGCACAAAGATACTCCTTGGCTGAACTGAAGTGTGGATTTGACAAATACTTGTAGTCAGAAAATCTTTGCTCTCCAAAATGACTGGGAAAAAAAGGAATGTATCTTAGACCGGATAGGACAGACCATCCTCCTTTCTGGTTATTGCCAGCTCTGCAGGAACYRTAAGGGGCCCCAGGAGTCAAAACAAAAATACTGTGAGATGCTGACCTGAGTGTAAGTATGGCAAATATATTTAAAATATGCTGGTTTCTCCTTTCCAGCCTTAGGTCAAAGGTAGGAATCATTGGAACTTAAGACTTTTATATTTCATCTTGAGTTTTCTGAAGTTCAGTCCTCACTAAAATGAAAAGGAGGTGTTCTGTTAGAGCTTTTGTTCCATGCATCTGCCTTCCTGCATTGATCATGYCTCTTTTATGGAACTCGAGAGCAGGAGTACATAGGAAGAGAAATATTTCTTTTGAGGGATAGATAGGGGGAAACAGAGAGACTTGTCTATTAAATCAGGATTCATTTGAAAGTGGGTTTAAAATATGAAAGTACAGCAAAAAAGATATTGCAGTGTTTGAGGTAAAAAATCTATCTATGAAGAAATTGTATGGGTCTTTTCCTCTACTGCAGGGAAATAAGTCRGAGARATCTACTTGARGYTGGTTGGCTAATTAMGAAAAGATGGCYAGAGAATCCTTTTTCCAGAAGAAACATCACRCAAGTAATGTGACTGCTATAATTTGTGACTACTCTTGATGGTTGACCTATAGGGCCCTGCCCACTTACATCTGGGTGGATAGTCTCTGTCAGCCTTGGCAGGTAGGTGGAACCAGACACGTTCTCATCAGTGTGTGCATCCTCAGTGAGTCCCCTTAAAGACTTGATAGTTGTTTCTCCTTTTCCATCAAGTAATAATCTGGTTTCAAACTAATAATAAGTAGAAAAACAAAGATATTTTTATCTTTTCTTTTGATTATGTTGTCCTGTAGAAACTGCCTTGGGTTTTATTCTACATTTATTCAAGTCCCCCGACACAAGCTTGTATCACAACAGAGTATAAATCTAAAGGAGGCAATGGTCACCAGAAAAAAGCAGATGTTTTCCTTTTATCTGGTAGAAATGAGATAAAAATTGTGTCACTGTCCCTACGGTTGTCAATGCATCCATGATACCTGAGTGTGTGTTCTGGTGCCATTTTATATATTTAAATAATAGCAATTTAATCCTAGATTATATTCAATAAATGTACAATACTGTTTCAGTGCATTATATTATATCAGGATATATACAATTAATTTCCACCTTGCATCCTGCATAAAAAGAGAGATTGATTTTACTAGTTCATACAACRGTAAAAAAAAGTTTCTCTTTTTCTCCCCAATATTCTTGGCTGAYTTGAAGGAAGAATGCTTCAGAAAAAAAGAGGAAAATACAAATAATGTAAAAGTTATTCAGATAAGACTGTCATTTGTTCATATAATAATAAAGCAATATTTTAGATCTACTTATCAGCGCACTGTTATCTGACATTTGGATAGTGTGACCTTAGAGGTTAGCAATGACACTGCTTTCTGTACATGACAGTCCTGCCCATGGCTCTCTGAGCCTGTCTGAAACAGCTTCATTTACATAGGTGGGCACAGTGGGTGCAATATGACAAAATGAAGCTTGATAGTCTTTAGGAGTCTGAAGTCTTACCTGCCATCTGAAAGAGGATGTACCTGCTCTGCCTGCAAAAAGCTCGCCTCCAGGACTCCAGACTTGCCCTTTTACAGCTGTGACATGACAGTTATACCGAAATCACTGGAAAAAAAAGAAAAAAATGAAAGAAAGAAGAATGTAAAATATATATATTATTATTAAATGTACAAATATATATATTATAATGTCAAAATCCATTCCTTTATAGCTTAAAAAAGGTCTTATTTGATGAAGTATTTTTTTTCTTGAAATAAACTTTTCTATGGTGAAAAACTTGGAAAAATCAGCACATAATTAGAATTTTAACATTTTTATTGTAAATGGATATTTTATTTTCCTCACCATTAGATCAGATTCTAGAATTTACTCTGGGAGTGGATTTTTCAAACCAGGTAAATAAAAATTTAAAAATATAGTTGAAACTGTAATAGGTTTTATAGGCAGTTTTGATTAGAATAGAAATCTCTTGAGATTTTCAAAGAGAAAAAATGTCTTAAAAACAATAAGTTTTCATAGTCTAACCCTAATAAAGGCATTTGGAAATCCTACAAGATTCATATCCCTCAGCACTTAAAAACATTGGCAAATGTGATTTTCAGATGTAAAAATATTTTAAGTAGATCTTAGAATCCAAAGTTATTTTATTCTTATCTATTGAAGGTAAAGCACCTGGTAAGTCACTGGTGCTATATACTTTAAGACAATGCTTGAAAATTCTCAAGGATTTTATTGAGGGAAGAGAATTTTTCACTAAAAGTCATCTTAATAATTTCCATTTTTAAAAGCTTAAGTTTCTAAACCATTCAGAATTGTAATTTTGTTTGAGGGAATAATTTTRACGAAGTTTAGACATGTTAACAACAACTATTCTGAATACTTTCATCTAAAATTCAAATTTCCTATATATACTTTCACAGTTGATGTAAAAAATAGATCTATGCTGCTTTCTTTGTATCTTGCTAAATACTCCCTTTAGTTCTGTTTTTGRGTTTTGAATGTCTAGACAGATTTTCATTCTATGAAGCCTCTCAGTGTTGCCAAAATATTGGAATTTGGATTTTGAACWAAACTCAACATTTTTCTAGAAGTTTGCAAAATACAGAATTCATTAATTTATTATACCTGACATTTCTGGTTATATTTCTAATTTCCTCTTCCATTTCTTCTAYATTTCTTTTTCTTATAATCCTTTAAAAAAATACTTGCATTTCAAACCCTCTTTGTAATACCTTGCCGCTGAATTCCAGCTTTATATTTCATATAAAAGTTTTTTTTTAATTTTCACATTAGTTCTTAGTTAATCCTATTATTTCTCATCCTATTATATATTCCTATTCTCCTTTTACCACAACTCCTCTCTGTGACAGTTCAGAGAATTAAACATCTGTAGTGACAGCCCTTATCTCCTGCAGGAGAGGAATGTGTAGGAAATGAGCTCATGGTAGCTGTCCCCAGTGAGGGGTCTTACAACACAACACGTGTTGTGTGTCTGAGAGACCCAAAGTCTTGTGTTTTGTACCCAGACTGGTAACTCATGGCTTTTTGGAGGGTGGCACAACATCGGACTAGTGACCCTTCTATGATAAAAACTAGGCAGTGAGYAATTTCTTCTCAGCAAGAGAAGAAAATTTCTGCTGTAATACTTTGTGGAGAACAGGTTTACTGACTTGAAAAACTAACCACAAGGTCTGATGCCTATTCTGTGACATTTTTGAGTGTTTAGTTCAAGACATCATCAGTAACAAATCTGATCATCATCTCAGAAGCTGTGCTCTGTAGCTTGTGTTCTTACAGAGCATCTACAGGCAGAGGCAGCGCTAGCTGTGCTTCTGGGGGTTAATGAAGACCCGGTGTGTGTGCCACCTCCTGGCAAGCCTGGCAAACACCAAACCACTGTCTTGTTCCTTAGGGGAACAACTTCTGTGTCATTTTCTGGTCAGACGATTGTGACTCAAATGTCATAAATACTTTTCCCACCAAGGCCAGGGTATTGTCCAGTGGGCAGGGTAGATAATACCACTGAAAAAGAGGAGTCCCCTTGTCTCAAACATTGTTTTTTTATGCACAGACATGAGCAAAACTGATGCTGGTGGAAATACATAGAAAACAGAATCACTGAGGTCTGGATTCACAGAATGAATTGTAACTACTTTTTTCTATTCCTGATTCTTCCATATCTGATAGAAAAATGTTCCTCACCTGATCTGTTTATCCCCACTTCTTTTTCTTTTCCTGTAGCGCATTCAATTCTTCTTGTACTGTAAGATTATACTTCAGCAATGTGTAGCTCTGAGAAGCAATATTCAACCAAGAAAAGTCCCCCAGTGGCATCCAGATCATGATAGAGTTCCTTAACCTTAGGTTTGAGATGGGGCTGAATTTCTTCCCAAGGAATTATATTTTTGCTACTGAACTGTGACTGGTTATACAGAATGTATGTACTTAGGAGACACTGATTAATTTTATTATGTTTTAAAGGATTTATTGGAAASTAAATTGGTTATAAATGGTATGGGCTACACTGTCCATGTAAATCAAAGTGGCTGTAGTGAATTAAGAAACTGGTTCTACAAATGCATTTGTTAACAGCAGTACTGGTCTGATGGATCATAACAATTTTATGATAAAACCATATCAAATTCTRATTCCTGTTCACAGAAGTCTGGACTGATTTATCGGCTTCAGTACTGAAAAAGTTACAAATTTAGCTGCTTTTCAGAGGAGGTACAGCTGCCTTCCTATAGCTTTGTCTTGGCTTGGAGCAGCAGTAGAATTGTTGGAAACTATTCAAAGAAAAATATTGCTTCTTTGTCAAGCTCAAATATTATCTAGCAAGTGTTGACTATAATTCCTTGATGCAACATAGGGAAAAMTTCTCAAACATCTTGCTTCATTTGGACTATGCTTCACTATGATGGTGCACTGATTACTTTTCTCAAACATTCTTCTAAAATGTATTGTTTTGATTTTTAGGCTAAATCAGATAAATAAATACATTTAATTATGCCAYTTTTCATAATTTTTTAATTACCAAAGAAATATTTTTACTGTATCCTACAAASTACTATTGCTTTTTTAACCTTAAGGTTATGAGGAGATTCATGCCCAAGAGCTGATGATGAACTAAGTTAATAAATACCTATATTAATATATAAGTATTACTTTGTTTGAGGTAGAYAGACCAGGTAAGTTGAGTGGAGCTCATAATGCTGATGTAWAAAAAYATATAAAAACATGTTTCCAGCTTTTATGTTAAGAAAGAGCCTAAAGCTACCTTAAAGATAACAGTGGATAATTATGGCCTCCTTGCATGCCAAAATTATCTTTCTGCTTTCTTCCCAGATTTCTTGCAGTAGTTGAATATTGAACACGAGATGTATTTTGATCACTGGACAAAATAATGTGTCTGAATTCAAATGTTAAAAACTAYCACTGAGCCTATGAATTAAAAAATCTGTCACTGGAGAAAACTGAAATAAATTACTTCTTACTTGAAGTAGATAGACTTCTGGCATTTTTAAACAGAAGAAATCTCTATATAAATGTAATATTMATTACTGATCCTAAAAATGGCACATGAAGGTTCCAGCTGTAGGTTCTCTMCCTATTTAACAAACATTAACTTAGCAGGTATACGTTTTAGGATCAGAAAATAAATCAGTCTTCATTTAGGCTAGTGGGCTATCCTGAGGTTTTCCATTATACTGCTTGTAGAAGTCTGAAATGTCTACCTTAGTGACAGAGTGGGCAGAATATTTTTAAACTTTCTGTAATATTTTTGGGCAATCAGATCTTGGTGCACTTACCCCCAGATTAATAAYGATTCTGTGCAAGAGATGAGAAAAGTTTAAACTCTTTGTAAATGTCCTTGATGSAGAATTTGAAGATGATTCTTCAGGAAAACCAAGAGAAAAATAGAAAATGGAAGTGGGAGCTTTTTTTTGTGCCTTTTATGAATGTTGGTTTTAAAGTGAAGTTAAAAAAACATGAGAGGGATAACTTTCCCTTGAGGATCATCAGAACCCTGATCCACTTAGAGAATGAAAATCTCTTCAGCATGGCTGACCTTCTCCCTGAGCAGGTCAACCATCCATGGAGCTAAGTGCAAAAGCTTTGCATGAATTATTAGGAACAGATAGAACAGATAATGGTTAGTTAAATTTTTTTTCTCTRTGTTTAATGAGCTATCAGGTTAAAAATATGGAGTTCAGGCTAGAAGAAGGATAACCAGTTGGACTGTTTGGACTTTACAATGAAGGTGGTCTTTGCTTCATGATRTTAATTGTTGGCTATATGCCTATCATGACACTTGCTGCCTCATAGCACCTCTTTGCCTTTTCAGATTTGGAGATTTGACACTGACTTACATTCGACTGAAAAATGAACTTTTATGAAACTGAAGAATCACAATGACGATCAACTCAGAACTTTCTTCTACATGCAACAATCCAGCACCACACACCGTCTTTCCTATCCTGAAAGATGGAGCCCAAAATCATGGACTTTATGAACTCAGCAGACTTTTATAGGGGTGTTCCACAGATTTAAGGAATGTCTGCATTTATCTAAAAGGACAGGAGAGGTGATGGTAGAGTGGTCAGTGTGGGACCTGGCATAATGTAAATAGTATGGAATAAGGGATGGATACTGCCCTGGTTTCAGCTGAAATAGGCTTARGTTTCTTCATTGGTATAGGGCCRTTTTGGMTTCAGTATGAGAATAATATTGGTTGTTACTGAGCAGTGCTTACCCCAAATCAAGGACTTTTAGGTGTCTCACGCTCTGCCAGAAAGCAGGTGAACAAGAAGCTGTGGGCCAGGAGAGCTGACCCAAACTGACCAAAAGGATGTCTCACACCATAGAACATCATACCCAATATACAAAATGGGGGAGTTTTCCAGGATGGGCCAGTTGCTGCACAGGGATCAGATGGGCATTGGTCAGTGGTTGGTGAGTTATTGCATTCTGCATCAATTGTTTCTCTTGGGTTTTATTTCTTCCTCTCTTCTTTTCCTTTTCCATTATTATTTATTTTATTAATTAATCAACCCTTATTATGTCAGCCCATGGTTTTTACCTTTTTCCTGGGTCCTCCTCCCATCCCACTGGGCTGATGTGTGGGTAGGACATGAGCAGCTGTGTGGAACTTCTGCTGATGGCCACAATAGCAATGTTTCTCACACAGTATTATTTGGCATATTTCAAAAGTTACAGAATATGGATTGAAAAATTGGTAGTAATAAAGTTTCTTCCCACTTATTCTTAGGKGTGACTGCTGTTATGTTATKAAATAGYTGTCAAATCAGCAAATTTGTTTGGTTATGTAAATACTGAGGAAAATTATATTTTATTTTTATATTATATCTTTATATTAATTTTGTTGGTCTTGGACAGAACAATCTTAGGCCAATTCAGCTGAATGAAACATAAAAATRGTTCCTCTAACACTCCTTCACAATATCATAAATATAAATTTGACTGTATAAGACAGTTCCTGAAATCAATTCATCTGAAAATCTTGGGCAAAGCTGACTGACCAATTTGTAATTTTCTCAGTGCAGAAGTGCATAAACTACTTCAAATATGGACTCCAAAGAAAGGGAAATAAAATACTATGAAATGCAGATCTTCTTGGAACACCTAATACTCTCATAAATTATATTGACACTATAATGAATGGAAAAAGAATGTATTGATGAGTAAAAAACTAGGTATTTTAGGTGTTTGGAGATAAAGTGAAAAGAATTCAAACTGAGGGAGACCTTGCATAAGGATATAAAATTACCTTCAGATGTTTTATGGACAAATGGATAAAAGAAAAAAAAAGAACAAAAAAAGCAACTAATTATGAAATAGAAAGCACAAGTTGTGCCAAAAGAAAAAAAAAGATCTTTTTGTTTTGGATAAGGTAGTGATCTAAACATAGAAAATTTAATAGAACTGGGTTTTCTGGACCTCCATGAAGGATTTGATGTGGCCATACTCAGAAMATTYACTCAAATGCATAGTGCAGAAATGYAAAGCAAGTAGAAATAAATTTAGGATGATCTAGTTTCTTTAATCACCCTGATAAACTAGGAAAAAGACAAGTARTTGGGACAAGTAGTTGGGAGTCAATATAGAAAGTAATTTGAGAATAACTGAATGGGCTTGAATTAGAAATATAGGAAAAAATCAAATACAGGAAATACAAATAAATTATTAACTTTGGCTTTGATTTGACCACTGGTATTCCCCTTACTTCTGAATGGAATCTGGATTCTGAAATCRAATTCTTGAATAATAAAATTATAGTGAGACTATTACTGTTAAAGAATAAGAGATTTGCACCTCTGTGATGTGGAAGAAGGACTCACACCACAGTGTGAGAGAACAGTGTGCTGCTGCAGCAAAGCATGCCAGTGGGATGTTGGGTAGCATCAAGTGCATGACCAGCAGAGACAAAGAAGYCACTGTCCCACTGTTCTCAGCACTTGAGTCTGGCCACAACTACAACACTTAAGTTTTCCTTTACAAAAACTGCTATGCAAAAAATATGTGGGCAGGCTGAGAGAACAGTGTTTGTTCAGCCTTGAGAAAGCAAGGCACAGGGAAGGCCTCATCATCACGTTTCACCATTTATAGGGTGGCTACCAGAAAAATGGAACAGACAAGGGGTAATGGGTGTAAGCTACTCCTGGGGAGGTTCTGATTGGACAGAACAAAAAACAAAAAAAACAAACTTTACAATTAAAACAATCACTGTTGGAATTACCTTCCCAGGGAAGTGGGGATTCCCCAATGTTGGACACTTTTAATATTTTGTAGGACAGGCTAGTGGGCCATCTTGTCTGGACCAGGCTTTTGCCAAGAAAGATTGTACTGGATGATYCTTGAAGTCCCTTCCAACTTGGTGTTCTATGATTCTATGTTTCATGGTATTAATAGGAAATGTGATATAAATGACTTGTACATATATCTTGGAAGGTAATCCCAAAAGGTTATGTTTATATTGACCTTAAAGATAGAGGAAAATCTACTCTTAAATTTTCTAAAGCATTTGATGAAGATGAATATAGAAAGTGAATGCTGGTACATTTTGCCTGGCACTCCTGAATTCTRTGAGATGTGATCTTTGAGTTTACTTCAATCACTTGGAAAGCAATTGTCTACCTACAGCTGAGAAATGGACTTAGTAAGTTGAGTCTTTTATTATTTTTTGTTTCTAAGCAAATTCAAATTGCAAAGATGAGGCAGAATAGCTGGAGAGGGGAAATATTCCACCTTGATTTCCCCCTCTCCCTTTCAGTTARGACATGTGAATTAAAACCCACAAGCTTCTATGTATCTGAAAAGTTTAAGCACTGAGATACATTAAATACATCCACTTATAATTTTCAAGGAGCAGACGTAGAATGTTAACAGCACTACCGCTGAGGCATGAAGTCCTACTTTTGCTACAGCACTTAGTAAAATTTTTTCCAACCACTTGGCCTACCAGCACTGATCCAGTCTATGCAGATTATGAATGATAATTTTATCTTGATTTATTATAATGATGATCAATTATTTTCTTCATTGATTGGAAATRTGCAGCTGTACCTTCAACTTAGATRTATGCTATTAYACACAGACTACTGGGAAAATGATAGAGAGTRGAAACACTTTTTCAAAGACCAGACACCCCAGCTGAAATATGTTACATTTATTCACAGTTTGGGTGCCAGACTCTCTGCCGTCCCACCTGAACCTTGACCTAGAATGACCAAACACTAGTCATGCAAGAAAGTCTTTTATCATCCCAGTTTCTTCAGTCCTTTTAACAAATGTTGTCAATTATGTCATTTAAATATGTTGGGCATGATGAAAAATTGCCTGCTAAGACTAGTCATTTAGGTGAGATATAGTCATCTCTGAACTCAGAAGACAGAAAATGAGACTCCCAGTCCCAATCTCCTTTAATTTACAATGTTCTTTATTTTCCCCCTGCTGCCTCCAGAAGGGTTTTCAGCATTATCAGGACATGCACACTTCTGGTAGTGAAAGGTCACTGATTAATTCACTTTACAGCGCAGTGCTTTGTGAACTTTTCAGATGTAAATTCTATTGTTCTGCTTGTTGGAGAACATGTAACTGGAAAACATAAGCCTGTTCCAAGCTAAACCATGAATGCAAAAGGACAAAAAAAAAGGGATTCTTTAAAGAAGCATCACTAATTAGGTGAATGAAATTAATCTGCAAAGGGCCTGGGTTTGTAAAGTTGCTTTGGTTGTAACACTCTGAAGGGCTTCTGCTCAGTGGTTCTCAGTGAAGCCTGTTTCCCTAMTATAAGCATTGCAACTTGTGCTCACAATCAGGATTATTTAAGTTTCATGAAAGGAAAACAAAGAAAAAAAAGGAGAAAAAAGTCTGCTGATGAAAACTAAGAAAAGCAACYGTATTCATTTCATGGGAGCTGACTTTAATAGCTTCACCTCAAGGTTTGGGGGTGGGGCAGGGCGGGGGGGGGGAGCATGGATTGCAATAGTAATGCTTTTTATTTAAAAGGTAATATACTGATAGKATAAATGTATTTAATGTAATTTGTTGAACTTTAAATTCTGAAGGGATTAATGATGGGGTTTTTTTTGCATGTCATATTGCACCCAAATGTTTTTAAGTTTCCCCCGATTTCTCTTTCCTGATGCTCTTCAATATTTCTGGGTACAGYCTTTAAGTTTAAAGCCAGAACAGGGACATTTTAAATTCTAGTAAATTTCTCCATAGATAACTGCTAGATCAAAGATTAATATTTTTCAAGAAAAGCACCCAAATTACATTTTGCTTAGCACAAGAAGTAAACAGACAGTAGATGATAAAAAATATAGTTCTCTATATTTCCCTTCCTCTGTTTCCTTGCTTCTCAATGTCCTACAGGATTTGTATGARTGTAATTTCAGAATTCCAAAACCTCTTTCCCCATCATGACCTCTCTTTGCCTTCGATTTTTCACTTTCTTCTTTTAATGTCTTTTGTCTTTATGAGCATTGACATCCTGTTTCTTTGATAAAGTTTCAAGAGAAGCACTTTCTTCTGCAAAGTGTCCCTAGATTATAGTCGGGGCTATGTTTTTTACCATGTTTAGATAACTAAAGGAATATGACCGTTAGAAAACTCTATTTAAAAAAAAAAAAGACATTTTCATTTCTTTCATCTCAACTGAAGTCTAATTAGATGATTCAAATCCATGAAGATACATACAGGTTCTGTTCTCAGGCACTTTGGGCCAAAGGAGATATGTAGGACTAATACAAAAAGATTATCATAATTGCACAATCTCATGGATATGAACTGTAGAGTTTTGCTAATTTGGTGTATACAAAGCCTCTTCTGCTTTTCTGTACCATACAAGACAGGACTTAAACTCATGCAAGAAGAGTTCTTAAAGATTTCTTTGAAAACTGCATTTAAGTACACACTCTGGTGAACATATTCTGCCCCAGTCGTCAGGCAGAAAATAACTCCTAAACCAAGGACACACCTGATTCAGCATGGAAAATGAAAGGAGGAATTTGCAAAGGATTTGAGCTGCTTCATGTTATCTACTCACCCAAGATTGGAAACAACTTTCAATATGTGAATTCACAATGGAATGTCTTGGKCAGTTTAATGTGGTTCCTAAAAAACAGTTAACAACAGATGGTTATCTTTTCTACAACTGAAATTCAGTGATTTCATTAGTTTGAATTAGCATTTCTTGAAATGATACATTTACTATCATTGCAAATCCCTGAAGAATTTTCATTAAATTGARATGATATTTATTTCCTCCTTTTGTAGCAAGCATGTTTTCATCTTAGTATAGATGAAATTATAAAGTGTAGAAAAGCTGAATAATTTCTGTCTTGCAGGAGCCTTTACTTCAGACATTTCACTGTTATGTTCCGTTGACTTCAAAATACGTTTTTAAAAACCGCAATTTAATATCCAGCACCTGCAAAATATTGTGAACTATTAAGAACAGTTGTAATGAAAACTGACTGCAAGCGTCATAACAACAGGTGATATTATTCATAACCTACAGTTATAACAAGGTTGTGATGTAAACTCAGTGATCACAGATGAAATAAGCCAGCTACAAACGTGAAAATATCCTGAACTTTAGAAGTAGTACAACCAAATAAAATAAATCTTGCCTGCAAATGCAATAAGGCCCTTAACTGAAATGTAATAAAATCTATCAACAGCTGCAATGTATATGGAACATATTATATAGCTTTACTATGAATTATACCCCCTGCTGTTTATGGACTCCACAATGTCATGCTTTGTCTTCTTCCAGAAAATCAAGTGCTACGGGACTAAGTGTTTTCCAATTTATATTAAGTATGACAGTGTGCTAATACAAAAATGTTGAGGGTGAAAATGAAATTTTGAATCCAGATGTGCTCCTTCATCATCCGTTAGCATAAGAGAAAGGATGTGGTCTACCACATGTGGCTCAAACACTTCCTCAGCTAGACAAGGTAGGAACTGAAATGAATGTTCTGGGTAACTAATATGTTCCTCTGCTCCTAACAATGTAAATATGTACACAAAGAAAGAAGGAATTTTGTTGAGTGATGCAGCAGGGGAAAAGTTCAATCTCCCTGATCTTTATGTGCCTTTCTTTTTTGGCTTCTGAAATTTTCTTTAAGGATAATGTATATCATTTCCTGGGAAGTGCCGAGTTGTGACTTCTTTATTGGATTYCTATTCCAAGAAATGAGAAGGAAGGTCTGATGTGATGTGTCTCACTGGCTGACATCTGTTTGTGATAATCTTATGCACCTCTAAAACTCCTGAAATGACAAGAAAATCTAGTACTGCAGCTCAGGAGAAACCTAGGCRGTTCTGAGGTGAAACATCAAAGGGAAGATCTTGATGGTTTCTTTGTGTGCAGAGGTGACTTGATCTTCAGTGGTGCTTAGTTCTTTGCTATGGAGGACTTGCCTCTGACACTTATGATGATTTTATAGTGACTCATTCCCAACTCGGATGTTTTTATTGCGGAAGTAACGCACAGAAATTACATCCTTAGCTGGGTTCAAAAGCTGCACATATTGTGCCATCTGAAGCCATGCCACTGTCCCTGGTTTTCTTTCTGCACTATGGWTGCAAATGTGGTGTCACATCATAGCAAATTGTTGGATAGCCTGACACTTCCAGCAGCACACAGCTCACTATTAATATCTCAATAAATAAGCCTAACAATACTGTGTCTAAAAAGTTATTAGAGAGCGCTTTTGGTAGAACTTAATAATGGATTAAAGTATCTTGCATTCCCAATCTACATGTAAAAGTTGTTGTACAGGATACTGCTGTAACTCTGTGAGTAGAGAGGGACAAATGAAGTCATTTGGTAAAATTTGAACTGCGAACTTCTACTGGGGAATTTTTTTTTAACAGAACAATTAYGGGCCTAAATCCCACCTCTGTACATATATTAACATGTAAGTCTTAATATATTTATGTAAGTTTATGTATGACCCATAGATCTCAGCAGGTAGAATTTAAAATTAGGGAACTAAAATAAAGTGATGGTAAATTGCTAAAGAGAAAAAACAGTAARAGTTACTGTCAAGAAATGTAAACACAACAAAACAATGGGAAAATTAAGAAAACTCCTTTGCTCTGTATTTTTGAATTTAATAAAATGGTTACTTGCAACAAAAATATATAAAGTATTTTCAGTAAAGTTGACAGTGCCCTTTAAAGGCTGCCATTACCATAGGTCTTGCTTTCATTTGAAGATCCATCTGGATTTAATAACCATTTTATATTTTATTGTATTTTGATTTCCAATTTGGAGTTGTGGGAGACAAATGACTAYTTTACTAAATTAAGCCTGTGTCTATTTATTTCACAAATGGTATTCCAAAAWAACTCTAAATCATTTGTAAGGAAGTCACATAGAGTACACTGGTAGTGTAGACAGTATTTCAATGAAATTTGTTAAATGTTTTCAATATAGTTCTTACCTTTTAACGTATTTTTAATACTTAAACATTTAGGTGGTGTGAGATAGATGTGAGAAGAAAGGTGTGCTACTTTGTCTGAAACAAACAGAATTATTCTTGCACTGAGAGTGGTGGAGACATGAGCTCAGTGAAATCATCTGCCAAAATTTCAGATTTAAAGGTCAGAGCTATCACTACTGTTCTAAGAATCTAACTTCATTGCTCAATGCTTTTGTGTCCCGTGCAAAGTGTCATGACTGCAGCCATGTTTTACTTTTCTGCTTAATACTTGACTAARTGTGCTAGTTTTGGCWGTGGTAGAGTTAATTTTCTTCACGGTGGCTGGCRTGGGGTTGTGTCTTGGATGTATGGTGACTGCAGGGTTGATAATAAAGAAATATTTTGGTTTTGCTGAGCAGGGCCTACATAGAGCCAAGGCCTTTCTTGCTTTTTGTACTGCCACACTGATGAGGTGACTGAGGGTACATGGGAGGTTGGGAAGAGACACAGTCAGAACACAAGTCACAGTCAAATGACCCAAACTGACCCGAGGAATATTCCAGACCTTGTGACATCATACTCAGTATACAAACTGGGGGGGAAGAATGAGGAAGGGGGGATGTTTGGAGTGCTGGCATTGGTATTCCCAAGYAATGTTATATGTGATGGAGCTCTGCTCTCCTGGGCATGGCTGAGCACCTGCCTGCCTRTGGGTAGGRGTCAATTATTGTCTACTAATTGTTTTGCTTTTCTTGTGTCCATGCTTTTGCTTTCCCTTTGWCCTGTTTTMTCTCAACCCACTARTTTTCCATCTTTTACCCTTCCATTTGTCYCGATCCCACTGGTGGAGGAGTCAGCRAGTGCTGCTTAATGGCTGGCTGGGGTTAAACCACRACACTGAAAAAGAGCTTGGTACTCTGAAAGAACAGAGATCTAAACTTTTGGGGATTCTATTTGGGAAATAGTCCAGGAATATTAATTYGTTTTGCAGATCCATTGATTAATGCACAGAGAGTAAAAGACCATGAAACCAAATTCACTGGAGCCTTTAGACTAGTGACTAATGATTTCCAAAAAACTCCCACAATATATTGAAAAGGCTAAAAATGGCATCCAGAAATGTTCATTTCAGCATCACATATTTCAAKAGTAAAACTTATTTGGATTAGTTTGGCAATAACTACCCACTGTCTTCAGGAGCAATGGAAGACCTTAAGCAGTGTAGAGCATGGGTGGGAAAGGGGGCTGCCTCTAGTGATGGTCTGATACCAAATATTCCCTCTTGGAACAGAACAGGAGCTCCAAAGGCACTGCAGTTCCAGGAATACATTTATTTTCTTCCCGTCCAAAGGAAAAGGAAAAGCACAGCTGCACCACAGTGCAACGAAGTCCAGAAGTTCAGGGGCATCCTCATGAGATGCTGCTTTTTCCTAGAGCTCTTTGGGGAGGTGTAACTGCTCACCACTCCTGACTCCCAGCTGACGCAAAACATAGTGGAGCATTAAATGAAATGCACAGCACTGACATTTCAAGCCTTTTTTGTGCCAGAAAATGGAACACCTGCACTGGACAATAGGAAATGGATGATTAGAGTCAAGCAAATTTGTCAATTTTTAAGCATGAAGCTTTATGCCAGATCCTACAAATGAAAGCCATAAATGAAAGACTATGGCAGTGAAAATCCCTCCAAACCCTACGTGTATGTAACAACTTAGTTATAGTCTTTGGTCACCTGCTTTTTTTTTTTTTGATTCATATGTTGAGGTTTTTTTAATGAGGTGAAAATAGGAAATAATTTGAAAATTTATACCATTTAAAGCTCCTCCTAAAGACAAATACATCCAAAAGAGAGATATTATAAAAATTCCTTTATGACTGAGTTCCTCTCTCTAATGTCAATAGTAATTGTTGAAGTATTCCCATTCAACATTTAAATTTAAACCAGGAATCTCCTATCATTTATAACAACAAAGAATATTCTGAAAATGAAACTTTGTTTTTTTCCTTGTTAAAGAGTAACACCTAAAATGTAATTTTTACCCCACAAGATAGCTAAAGAKAGCTAATGACATGTAAGTAATGAATTACTGTAGTAAGCATGAAGTTTTATTTCTATCTTAATTGAAATATGCTGGGAATCAATTTCAGAACATATAATTTTATTAGGTTCTTCTTTGTTTCTTATTCTTAAGGTTACAATGTCTGTATGTCTTTAGCATGGTGTTATTACAAAACTCTTAAGCATAGGAAAAGATTTTTTTGATACATTCCAGTTTTGCAGTTGTAAGAAAAAAAAGAAACTTTTCCTGCTTATTTTTCCTACTTACTTTCCAGTTTACTGCTCCTAACTGGAAAGCTGTTATTGCTACTGTATTAAGCAGAAACTTTCTGTGATTTAGAGGAATTTTAAAGTAGTTCTAATTTGTCATATTTGTAAGTATTTATATTTATCAAGTCCCTTTGGAACCTTATAGGGAATTAATTTCACATTTAGTTTCTTGGGATCATAGTAGTGACTTCTTTTTCTTTTAACAGGTGTCACAACACCATAGATGGAACTTGTAATGTAGAAAAACAAAGGCCTTTCTAAATTTCTTATAATACTGTTGTTAGTATATGATCATATTCCATCTCTCAGGTAGATACGACACTTACACATAAATASTTAGATCATGATGGCATGATTTCTTCTTTCCTTTGCTCTGACAGTCACTCRTAAAATGCACCAAGATACTCTTTTCTCACATTAATGAATCCTGTATATTTATATTTATATATATATGTATGTATATAGCAATACACACCACTGCAGATATATATCCAAGTACATTTACATGCTGTTGCTATGGCAGGGCCCTGTTAATATCTGAGAAATAAAAAAATAAATGCCACCAGAGGGCTCACAAGCTATTTTATCTTTGATGTCAACAACTGTCTAAACTAATGAACACTGAGACTTACACTTTGCCTATAATTAAATCTCCCATATTTTTAACATTTCTGTGAAGAAATCTAGGTGTCCACATACCAAAGGTGCATTATCCCTTCTTCTGACACCAGAATCTCATTTTACTCAAAATGACTGTAGCTGTTCTGCTTGGTGAAAGAGTTCACTCTAAGCCCAGAGAGTTTACTTCTCTGTAGAAACRCAAATGCTTTCTTGAGCTTAGATGTGGCTGAAGTGTAATACCCTCAACATTGGTTTGTAGCCTGTAGATCACACGTGCATGCGTGTAAGGTGGTGGACAGACACTTAGAATATAGTTCTGTAATCTATGCAAAGACAGAAATAGGTGTAAGTCAATGAGTTACTTACATTAAAGAACCTTCCAAAAAAGCTATTCAGATGACATACCACCTACTCTTCTGTGAACTGCGTATGTATTTTATTGCCAGGTCAGCCACCTCTGCCTTAAGAAATAATTCTGATTCCAGTGTTGTTCCATAGCAGACAGCTTGCAGATCCTTTAAATGCCTCTCAGGGTGACCTGGGTTACAGTAGGCTGGCAGCAAACAGTATTGTTTGCATGTACTGACCATATGCTAAAAAGTAGAAACAAGGAAGGTTGTATCTGAGAAAATTACACTGTTAGAAAGTCCTTAGATGGTAAGTTTGAGAAAAAAAACCTAAGGAAATAAATCCAAAATCAAATAGACTGACAGAACTAACTGCACATTCAGAGGACCAACAGTGATCATAAAACCCTTTCTGCATGGCATAACGTGGGAAAGTCTGCGAGATTCATCTTCATTTATTGAAGCCTAGCCCCAAATCATCTCCAGTCCCTTTATTCCCTCCCCACAATCACCAGCATCACTCTCTCAGTCGCTCTTATTCTCCCTTCCTTCTTGGTTTTATTTGTTCCTTGTGATCTCTACCAAAGCTGGCTTTGCTCTTAAACCTCCTTTTGATTTCTCTGCTTCTCTAATTCCTTTCCTTCCCTCTTTGTTTTCATTCCCTTTGCTTGATGCCAGAGCCTGTATTTTCAATTCTTCCCACCCTTGTGCTCTCAGCTCCTCACTCCCCTCTCAGTGCTCTCCACCTGACTAATCCCCAGTACTGGCTCCTTACCAAAAGCACTACTTCCATTTCTGTTCTCATGCTGTCAAACACATCTGGAATAAACTCACTTCCTCAGCTTAAGCATAATTCTCTTATCTGAGCATGTCTAAAGATTTTTACTTCTCTTTCTGAGCAAACTCTTMAGCTRTAAATTGCCTATCATTGCTCTCTASTTTATAGCTCACTGTAAAATTTTCTGCCCTCAGCACTCTGCCACCTTCTGCAACATCCCCCTCACAATCTTTCCCACCTCTTCCCTCAGAAGAGGGTATAAACTCCTTGCAAGATTTCAGTGATTTCAGCACCCTTCATAACCAATAGTGAATTCTGTTTTTAGTGACCAAATGCAGTGATAAGACTTTAGAAATTCTAAGCAACAGGGACAACTGAATATAAACCAAAGAATGACATTTGTCTTCCTTAAGACTTTTGATAGGCTTGATTTACCATGAAGAAAAAATAAATTTCTAAATAAATATTCCTATTTGGTTATCTTAAAACATTCTGTTTCCATCTGCTTTTCTTTCATAGCAGACATAACAAGAAGGTGCAAAAACTTGCTTTTATTAAGAGTATGTAATTGAAACCACTTCAAAGCAAGAATTAGKAAAATATAAAGTAGATGATGACCATTGATCATAATTCCATTTGAGTTGAAAGACTTAATTGTTACACATCTTGAATGGACAGTATTCAACTCAAGCAAAAGATTTAATTTTATTTATTTTTCTTTTGTACTCTCATTGGGTTTATCTCAGATTTCTTGGTTTCCATAGATGCTTTTGTTCACAAGGTAATAATTTTCACAAGAACAGAATTGATGAAGTGTTTTTCTAAATGTCCATATTTGTAGGCATAAGACTTTGGTACTGTGGGTTGTGTCTACTGAATTGCTACCTTTGTTACCAATGAAACTCAAAACACTTTATCCAGTGAAGAATAACATTTGATTGGGAGAAAAAATATGGAATGTATTTGCAACTGAACAGCAATTTCAGTAAAAAGAGAAGCAGTAAATGGTTTTGTCTGCATTACCTTCAATGGAAGATATTTTTATTTCCTTTCCTCTAGTAGTGACTCTAGTTTACCATATTTATGAAATCTAAATTTTATATGAGGCTTCTGTCTGCCTTCTATTTTTATTTTCTACCAGGTAATTTTCTGATTTGATTCTGGTTAAAATGGTGGTCTTTGTTTACATTTATATTTACCACTCATTACATGTGGTGGTATTTATTCAAAAGCATCATCTATGAACAGAAAAGATGGAAAAGATGGATCCAGGAGAGAGAAGGATTTTTCTCTATGATTGTGGTTTAACCTCAGCCAGCAGCCAAGGCCCACACAGCTTCTCACTCACTCCCCCACCAGCAGGAGGRAAGAACCAGAAAGGTTAAAAGCTGGAAAGCTCCTGGGTGGAGATAAAGAMAGTTTAATAGGGAAAGCAAAAGCAGTACCCACAAGCAAGGCAAAAGAAGGAATKAATTCATTGCTCCCCACRGGCAGGCAGGTGTTCAGCCATGCCCAGGAAAGCAGGGCTCCCTTACCCATAACAGTGACTTGGGAAAACACCATCCCTCCAAATGCCCCACTCTTCCTCTTTCTTCCCCTACTTTCTAAACTGAGCAGGATGTCACATGGTCTGGAATATCTCTTTGGTCACTTTGTGTCACCTGTCCTGGCTGTGTCTCCTCCCAGTTTCTTAGTCACTGTCAGCCTCCTCACCTGTGTGGCAGAACAAAAGCAGAGAAGGGCCTGGTTCTGTGTGAGCCCTGCTCAGCAAGAACAAAAACACCTCTAYATTATCAACCCTGCGTTCATCTCAAATTCAAGACACAGCCCTATATCAGCCACTGTGAAGAAAATTAGTCCAGCCAAAATCAACACATTACATTTGGAGTTAGACCAATTTTATCTGCTTATCCATATTGAAATTTCATTATATTAGATGTGAAAAAAGTACTGATTAGTGGAGGCTATATATGTGGAAACCTTCCTGACCAGGACACCTTTGCTGCTAACATCATCCAGCAATCAGTTTATTGTTTTTTTAATAATTTTCTAACACGCATGCACATTTAGCAGCCAAGTGTTTCCTCAAAAATCCACTCTGCATATGCAAGATGGAATCTTGTAAAGGAGCAAGTGCAAGGAGTTGTGGAAGAGAAAATTGAGTAGAAGTTGCAATGCATGTTCTTCATTGCTTGACACTGAAGTAATAATAAAGAGTGTGAGAGTAATTTGCTGGTCTGATCCCTCWGCTTAGATTCTTAATCCTTTGCCTTTGTTTCAGACAAATTCTGAGTTCCCTGGAGCTTAGTGTATTAAAAATACCCTGGTCTTGAGTCAGTCAGTTGTTTAACATAATGTTGAACATATGCASAATTGTAATGACAAAAAGATCGTTTAAAGCTTTAGCTCCTTTGCTCATACCACATCTCAGCTGAATTGGATAGCCCACTGAACTTCCAGTATGACCTGTAATATTGGGCATTTGCTTTTTAGGCCTGCCAAAAATGCTAAGGCACACTTTTATCACAACATGACCTCTTAAATCAGCTCCCATTGATCTGATAGATCAAAATTCCAAGGGTAAACWTCAGTATAGATAAGAATAGAAACTGGAGAAGAAAATAAAATTGGATAGAGAAGACTGAAATGCACAGGACCTGACAATGGTCAGTGACAGATTTACCAGAAGGCATCTTTTTTTTCCCTCTTGCATTAGTGCTGCTTCTTGTGGTATGCCCTCTGTGTCACTTGTCTGGGAGGCAACCATAACCCTGGGCAGCCTCTTGTCACTTTAGCCATCCACATCCAGCTCAATAGTCATTGACTGATAAGCARCACTGCTTTTTAAACCTTAACTAAAACACTTCCAAAGCTCACACTTCTATAAAATACTTTTTYYTTGTYTATATCACCTATATTAGTACATGTAAAACTCATCCTTAGGAACTGGATTATGTTATAACTGCATTAGAAGCCATTTTGTTAATGAATAAATTAGAAAAAAAACATGACTGAAGCAATAGTTGCAGTCCAAATCGTTCAGAGTTATAGRTATTTTCACTGCCATCTGTATATTTTCAAGATGACAACACTAAATATTTCTCATAATCTTTCCCAATAATACTTTTTATCTTTGTGTCACTAAGATGGTTACTTTTCTTTACAGGAAGAATTCACATTTTAATTAGTAACCAGTCGTACAGAGAATTTTGAAGCTGGCAAATGCTGGAAAGTGTGAGTTGGCATTCTAAGATTCAAAAGTTTACCTTAATTCAGACTTAACAACAAAGTAGTCATATTTTAACTTCCTTTGTAAATTTAGCTATGGAATGGTCTCATCCTGGATGCTTCTTTCAAGTATCATGTGAGACTTTTGTATCTTGGGAGACACTGACTCTACCATTAGGAAAAGAGATTCCAAGTCTTTTATTTAAGATGAAAAGTTCAATTAAGTCTTCACTTTTAAGTTTCAATGCATGACATTAACAATGTTTTTATCAGCCCTATTTAAAGTAGAAAAGTTTAGAATTATTTTATTTAGATGATAGCATGTGAAAAAGGAGAACAAGAGATCTGAAATCAGGATAATAAAGAAGAGGAATGTTTTTGCATCTAGGGCTCTGAGATAAAATTTGTTTTATGCTACATTCTACTGTTWATTTAAAAGTATTGGTGATCTTTTGTTTATCCTGTTTTTTTTAATAGGAAATACAAAATAATTAATTCTTCAAATGACCATGTCTCATAAAAAAACCTCAAGAAGTACCTGTAAATGTAATTCCCCAAGTATATTGTTAATTTGTATGATTTAGTTAAAATCTCAYAGCTTGCAAAAAACCTCTTGAAAGCAGTTTAATTTTTCTTCTTACATATAAATACATTAACAACTTACATGTCCGCCAACCTGTTCCAATTAATCTCGCTTTTGATGGTGAATTCACATTGCCACTTCTGGTTTCTGTAATTTGTGAAAAGTACTTTGGTCATCCCTGCATACCTGAAAACCTGACTGATCTGCAAGCATTACAAAGTTTTAGAATTTCCCCTGAATGGTTTGGGTTATGGCAATGTTTCAGTATTTAGTCYGTAAATTCCCTGGTTTGCATCGGGAGTTCCACACTTGTGTAGTGTGCAAATCCAGTAAGATCTATTTGAATATTTTAGGCAAGATGGCAGGGAAAATATGAATATTAACTGCTACTTTCAGGCAAAGGATTTGAGAATAGTTGCCCTACTAGGCTGGGGTAGCGCTGGGGAGAGCCTGTGAGTGTTGTTGCTCTCTGCAATGCACTCTAGACTTTCTGCCCCAGAATGCACAGCTGGTGGGTTCAGGACTGTAAAGGACCTTCTGTTTGCTTTAGCTTCTCTCTGTCATTGATCTGGTTTGACCTCCTTCCCCAATGTGCAGTGGAAGCAACTCCTACAAGTCCACCACTGGCTGCACAGTCAAGTACATTCCTTTAGCTATTCTAAATCAATCAGTCAATRTGACTGAATGCTGCTCCATTCTGATACCATCGCTGTGAGTGCTTTGCATTATTTTCTACTCATTTTCTACTCATTTAATTTCTACTCATTTAATGTCTGATGACACCTAGTCTAGTGGAAGGTGCCTGTCCATGGCAGGGGTTTTGGAACTAGATGATATGTAAGGTCCCTTACAACTCTAGCCACTCTGATTCTATGACATGATGCTGACTGTGGGAAACCACAATGGAGCGCTCACAGAGCCTAGCAATATCCTGTCGTCCAGTCTAGTGGCTCAATGCCTCTCATTCTACTGCATGAACTTAACTATTTGAGATGAACAGGTCAATAGAAAACTTTAGTGGTTAGTKCATATAAGAATGAGTAGTTTGGATGTTCTTAAGCTCAGGTTGAATGGAGCTAAGCAAGAGGCTGGTGCCCCAGTTGGTGCCACAAGTATTGTTAGTTCAGATAACATCAGTAATCAGTGATGCATTCCAGTGCTTGCCTACAGAGCAAGAAGTCTGTGCCTTCTGGAAGTGCAAGCCAGGTGCACTTTTAAYGGTCTTAAAAATATTACTATCCCTAGTTGTATGTCAATCTGTAAATAACTGAGTGAGCATAAAAAATGACACATAAGGCTTGATAAGGCGACATGTGGGAGAAGGTGTCCCACCTACAATACCYACCCTGCTGCATGGAAGGGATAAGATCATGAGGAGAGAGAAGGAGCATCTGCACCACAGGCTTGCACCCAGGAACAAGAGTTTTTGGGGACTAATTCTTACSATGGACTGTGAAATGAAGACAATGCTGTGTAAGGCTGTACTGGGGAGTGGGCGAATAAAGCCCAAGTCAGGGTGCATAGTTAGCATGCCCATGTGACCTGTAAATACTTGGCTCTTCATCAATTTCAACTGAAATATAATAGAATATGARCAAATCTTTATTTCCTTCCTGTTTTATTTATGCCACAGAAGAAGAAAAGTGCTTTAGCAGCTGGCAATTGACTAGAAAGAGTTAAAAGAATGGGATAAAGTTAAAAATCCTTGAAAATGCCTCACTTCACACTATTCAAAAATAATCTGGGATCAAAGTACATAAGCATAAACTAGAATGACAAGAAATGCTTTTTGGTATTGCTTTCGCCACCCGTACTCTCTATTCTATTTTGTGTTCTGGCTCTTAACCCTCTTTACTCAGCCAAGGAGGGGTAGAGTGGAAATAAGAACTTCTTTCTCTTTGCACAGTGGCACATGGACAGCACACAATAGCAGTTCCTGTGCTGCCTTCAGTGAGGGAAGCTTGGGAACCACTCACTCATCCACTGATGAACAGGGTTCAGGGAAAAGCTGAGTCTGCAGCATTGACAGCCTCACTTCACCTGGGAGAGCAGGGTGGGTGAAAGGCATGATGCCATGGTGTCAGAGGAAAGTGCAAAAAGCCTCTCCCCACACTCAGAGATAATGTGGGAAGGAAGGTCTGGGGCTGCCTGAGGCACCATCTCTCCAGAGCTCCTCCTGGGGCAGTGTCTMCTCACCACCTGCTAGCCAGGACTTGCAGACAAATGGCACAATCTACCCTTCCTTTCATCTTTAGGACTCTAACAGCATTATGCAAATCACAGCTATGTCCCTGGCAACCCAATCCAAAGGCAATTTTGTATGCCTTTTTTTTTTTTTTTTGTCCTTGTGACAGATTTCATCCACAAAGAGATGAGTCCAGTAGAGGACAGAAGTGAAGGCTGCTAGAGTACAGTGTGTCTGGTTTTGAATGCAATGAGYTGATGGCTGCAGCCTAAGGCACTGGTGTGATTTTGTTTAAACAAACATAAGCCAATTAAAAATACAAAGAGATTCAAGGAAAAGATGCTCTTAGTTGAAAGCCTCATGGGAGAATAATTTAAAGAACAGATCAATAGCAGTGAGAGAGATTTATTCCCATAAGACCCTAAGCCAGCATGTAACAAATCTCGAGAAAGGCATTTATAGGATTGTATTTTGTGAGTGGCTGTGGCTTTASCATAATTACAGTTAAATATTTACACAGCCTTAGCTGTTTCCGGGAAAGCAAATATCCTTGCAAAGATGATTTTCTCCTATTCGATATCACTGAAAGTGCTTGCTGTGCATGTGTTTACTGCAAACAKAATAATTAGATAAATGCAGCTTCAAGCAGAAGTGTAGTAGAGAATGCTRTCTTAAGAACAACAAATCACAAAGAGCAATCTATRCAAGTTAAAATATTCTCCCCCATCATTTTCCAAATAATGGTTTTTCACTTGTCACCTCTGACTCATTTGCACATACAAAAATTCGTAGAAGTTGAAACCAGAAAAAACCCATTTTTAAAAATGTCCTGAAATTATTTATCTATTTTTTTTAACTTCCAAGTTTAATAATACGATATATTTTCATCTTCCAAGTGTAGAAACATTACAGGATATTCCTGCTAATTTTCTCTTTAGTCATCCAGTTCWGGAGTCTTATTTAGAAGAATATTTCCTCTACCTTTTAACCATTATAATTGTAYAAGGCAAAATGATGGGGACCAAAAATATATTTGCATTTATATGTCTTCCAGAGGATGATTGAGAACAGCAGCTCAGTTTAGAAGTTATTTGTCCCTGGAGAAATGTTTCATGCTCTACTAAATATTTAGGAAGAATAGAGGGATGGGTATCCTATACTGGATCCTTACAGTCAATAATATAAATTTTCCTACAACCTTAGACCTTTGAGAAAACAGCAGTAGAAAATTATTTTTTCAAAAGGACAAAGTTTTTTTCCTAAACATGGGAAATCTTRAGATATTACTTCTGAGCTGAAAATTCATACATTTTGCACAGCTGATAGAATAACTTTGAAGAAAATACAATTCTTCACTGATTTTTTAATCAGAGACTGTTTGGTACAATGACTTTAAAAATAGGGTGTACACCAGGTCTTTGATGTACACCTGTGTGCTTCCACTGCTTTACACTGTCTTTGTTAAATCAGTGGTGARCAGCAGTTTACATAGATGAAGAAATGACCCCCTGTTTTACACTGCTCAGAAGGCAAAATGGCAGCAAGATTAGTAATGCAGAGCAGCTGCTATAGAAAAAGCCCAGTAACTTAATTATGTTATTGTGTTCACCAGAACCATATGGGTTCCAGAAAGCAGGTTTGTTCTGGGCACATGATTAAAATACTCATATGTAACTTAAACATCTTAATGGCACTGTTTGATTTCCAGCTCACTTAACCCACTCCCAGAAACTCCAAATTAACTTGGTCATGATATATTCATTGATTTCCAGAGCAGTAGCTACTAAGACCATATTGTAGCAAGGACTGTGCTTTCTTGAGTACAGCTTGTTCCATCAGCAGGCAGGATTTGAGGATATCACTTAAAGTCAGGAGATGAATAATATTACAGTACTACCTGACAGGAACTTGTACAACTCCCAGGGTAYATGGTGATTAGTATATTTTAATAAGCCATGGATATGATACCTACATATATATAACCTAATTCTAAATATGTGGACATATATATTCATACAAYACATTGTAGTGGTTTTGGTTTGCCTATCTGAGATTTCCTGGCCAGTACCCCAATTTGATGTAGTGGATCTAGTGCTGACCATAYGTCAGTGCACCCACTAGAATTATTTACTCATTTTCTGCTGTAAGATAGGATTAGGAGAAGAACAAATCAGACTCAAACTTTAAAGGGTATAAAGAAAGCCTTATTACCAGAATTAAAAGGAAATTGATAAGAATCAGAATAAAACCTTCACAACACTCCTCCTCCCCCAACAATTTTTTTTCTTTTCCACTGACAACGTACAGAGATAAAACCTGGGACTTTCAGTCAGTTTACCACCTCCAGAACAGTCTTTCATCAGTTCTCTTGGGAAAACTTTTTTCATTCCCTCTCAAGAATTCAGTGAAAGGTCTAAAGATAAGTTTCTAATGAAAGCTGAGAATGCAGCTTTACCTCAGGTGTTTTCTGCTTGCCTTTCAGATTATTGATGTTTGTGGTCAGGATTTCTCTAATGACTCATGACACAGGTGCAAATGTCATTAAGAAAAGCTTCTAGTTTARAATGAAAGCATGAAAAATTTTGCATCTCCCTTTTTAACCACCTGAGGAGTAAAAGCAAGCAAAAAAGTAGAGGAGGGAAGTATCCACAATAATTATGCCATTCTATTTGCTGAAAATAAGTGGTGGAACCAGGAAGAATAAGAAAAATAAAATAAAAATATGTCATAGCTTTGTAAAATATGTATAACATTACTAAAAAAGAGAACAAAGTTTAACAGAATCATGAAATTTAACTAAGACATAAGATGCTATTGAAGAGAGTTTTTACAGCATAATCACTGGGAACATGTATTTTTCCAAGAGTTTCTTGCTAAACTTGGAGGAAGCCCAGTGAAATATTCATTGTCTTCTGAACAGATCTTAAATAAGGCCACACATTTCTGACACTTTGACTTATCACAGAGGCCAAATGTCCCTTAGAAATAGACATGCTTCTCTTTTTCCAAATTACTAAGTCAAACACATATTTCAGTGGTATTCCTCAAAAGAAGACACCCAAAATATGAAAATTTGGACCAAAGTATAGGATTTCCAATGCACTATTTTTGTCCACTTAATCAATGTAAATAGAATTAAAAAGTGCCACCAAACAACATTAAAATTACTAAAATTGCTCAATTCCAGAGTATTTCCCCTTTGAAATTCAAGACTAATGTTTATTTCTATATATATTAATGTGTATAGAGAAACACTTTTTGCAAAATAAAGACAAACCAAATGTATCCAAAATATTAATATTATTTATTATGCACCATTACTTAATCATTCACTAAGGAAAAATGTTTTTATCCAAGGTTTGTTTTGTGGAAGTCTTTTGTAGATTATTTACCGTCTAAGTATATGCTGCTATAGGGAATTCATATCCATGTTTGCATATTCGTATTGATTTGATGAGATAAACAATTATTATAATCATTGCTTTATAAAATAAAGCAGAGTTTAACTACCACAGAAATGTCTGAAAGTTGTTTTCCTTAGATTTCCCATTGCCTTTATCTTGTGCCTTAGTCAATAATTGTTGATAAAGGGATAAAGTAATAGCCTGAGTAATTGTGTAATGGGATCTTCAGAGAATGTTTTGTTGTTGTTTAGAGACAAGATTACACATCAGAATGCTTTGGTTTCTATCATGGGCCACTGAAATTTATTTCATGGAACCAGCACATTTTTTGGTCAACATCTTGACCTTTCCAAGTCTCACTTTTTCAAGCTTGGAAATAGTGCCTATTATTGTTAATATTCTTACACATGATTTTAATTTACATTTCTAGAGCAATTAAAATATACTCAGGGGCAGGGAGGGAATTGCAACTTGAGATATGTGGTGAAAATGACTTACATTTTAAATGGCCAAAAAAGCCTGAGTATAATAAATGCAAACAACAACCTAAGAAAATAAATAAATTCCACCCTTGGATACCTTTCATGCATGAAACACAGGAGGTACATTTATTTTTCATTTGTAGTTCACTTTTCAGTTAGATTCAGGACTTAATGGCAATGGCTGTGGGGAATGTGTGTGGGTGAGTACCTCCTCCAAGTATTTCCTCCTGAAGTGCCTACCCAAATCAAGACAATGTGTTGTCCCCCCTACTGCACCTCTCCTATTGTGAAGGTTGAAGAGTCAATGCCCTCCACAATCCTCTCCCCAGTAACATTTCTATGTCTTGATCTGGATGTTAATGTACTGTGAATGTTGTTCCATACGTTTTCCCACATTTCTCTTTCACTGCAGGTTAAAGGTGTGCCCAGGTTTGGCCTTTTGAAGAAAGCTATGACTTCACTATCTATTCATGGGGACAYTTAAATTAAAAATTGATTCTTCCAAGGAATGACAACCTACGAGGAGGCAACCTGAGGAGCAGACACCCGGGAAGCAAAGCAACAAAGTATGCTGTGTGTATCATACAGACTTTGCTATCTCAGCGATATAGAGACGTTACTGCTAAAATGAAGTCTGGCATTGTTTCTCTCATGGCTGAGTGAGTGACAGACCCTGGGGAGAATATATTAGAGTTCTCATCTTGTAATTTAACTTCTCCTTTTGTTATTCTGCATAATTGCTGTCACCCAGGTAAAGCTGGATTGTTTCTTCTATGGTAAATTCTCTCCCACAGAACCCTTTGACCTTCAGGCAGCARGAGCAGCAGGGCTTCCCATTGCACGATTTGACTGAGGAAAATAATTGCTTGCAGAGGAAGTGATTTGAAATAAACAATGTCTCTAAATAAGAAAACTAAATAACTGGGTTTTTAAAACAAACTGGAACTTCTGTCATTACTTTCTTGGAATTAATAAAAGATAAAACATTTGAAGAACTTAGATGCTTAATCATGTGAAGTATTAAGCAAAAATTTGAGTACAGCTGAGCTGGGAAAATTGCTAAATTCTGAGTAGAATTYTGATAAATGTAAAAGCAGCTCATTTTTTATCCACAGATATCAGTATGAATTATGAGCTCGTATTGATTCTCCAATTCTTTGACATTAATAAGTCCAAAATATTTTTAAAATGCTGTAAGCAGTGTGATAATTGCCCTTAATAACACAAGTATGGAAAAGAATATATCTGTCTTGTATTACAAAATAGTGTTTTTGTTGATTGTTGTCCTGAAAGCTCTTAACTCAGCCTAGAGTTTGAGGAAAATTTCTTGGCAAAAATTCCTGCAAGTCTCAATCTTTTTTCTCAGCTTTTCTGGGAAAWAACAATCTGATTTTGATGAAGGTGGCACGTTCTTCTTAAAATCTTCACAGAAAATACCAATATATAAGAATTCACTGTGGTCCCAATCRGTTAATTTCATTTGATTACTCGCTATTAATTTGATGATTTAATCTATTGCTATATTGATTCAATTTTATTAGAGGCTTTAATTTAATTATTGCATTATTGTAGCTTTAATTAGCAAAGTAAAAGTGTAGTGTATTAGCTCAGATATGTTTTTTGTCTTTGCTGAAGTGCCTGTCTGATACCAAAGTTTTTTTCTTCAGAAATCCATAAATGCAAAAAACCCCTTTTTTCACTGTGTTGGTAAAAAAATAAAAATGAAAGTACTAGTAATTAGGAAAACTTGCAAGTCTTTTTGGATCTAGTTGCATGCCTAAATTTAAATCACTGTATAATCTCTATTTCTTGGGAGGCAAGTGGCAAATGTTTCAAGCAGAAGCATATGTAACTACAGAGAAAGAAATAAAATACAGCTTATTCTTTGGAAAGCTTAAAAATTACGAAGTAGTTTTTGTGCCATTTGAAGCCATTTTGTGCCAAATACCGAATGATTTATGTGCCATAAATCCCATGTTTTGCCAGAGTTCCATCTTTTGTAGTCACAGTTTTCTCAGGTTTTCAAAGTCTTCCACTAAATCTGTAAGTCAGAAATGCGCCTTTAAGTCATGTAGTCTTAAGGACAAGAATGATGCTGACACCTGCTAAACTCTCCAAGTGAAGATTTCTAGTATTTTGCTTTTGGTTTGTGTGTTCTCACATGTCATGRTTGCTTAAGAAGAAAAATATTTTGAGTAGGTAGCTAGAAAGCAAGGAATTCCCYCTCTATTCCACATACCCAAACCTTTTGTGCTAATCAGTGGCTTAAAAATGGTGAGAACAGAAACACATTTCTTAGAAAAGCTGAGAAATGTAGTATGTACCAGCATTTAATTCTATTGAGAAATGTGAATTAAAAGTCAAATTAAGGACATTCTATCTGACCAGAAAATGGGATGACCCTAAACTTGCAGTCATTCTTCCATTCTCTTCCTCAGACCTTTTCCTCATTTGTTACTGCATTTACATCTATTACACATAAGAGATGTAAAATGTGGTCCAGGCCCTGACATGGCAAGCAGAAATCACCTTAGGGAGCCAGGACTGTCAGTCTAATGCAGGGAATAAAGTACCCCTGGCATACTGTACACAGTTTTGTTGCAGTGTAGGCAAAATCTGTAAGGGAAATTATTAAATGTGCCCTGAAGTCCCACTGAATAAGCAAGCTGTAATGTAACTGCTATTCCTTTGCAAGCTTGGATAGCCTTGTGCTTCTATGCCTGAAATTAAGTACTGTAAACTTTGTTTCCTGAGGCGTAATTTTTTTACTCTGCATTTGCATGAAGTACAAACTACCCTTTTCCAAACAGTTTARGTAAATGAAAAAGTCCTGATTGTCAGGAAGACCAGAATGCTCTATGATGTAAACAGGAACACAAAGACCAATGTATRTGCCTTTTGGAAAATACAAGAGAGTGATTGACTAAGGCTTTTAAYATATTTATTATTAATATATTAAAATATTTTAACATATTTTAAAAACATTATAGTTGTTGAGGGTTCTTTTATGTAATAGATCCTTTGCAGAATYCAACCTTTTTATTCTGAGACTTATGAAAGAATCAGAAGAATTTTTTTCCTTTTTCCTTTTGCTTTTTTCCCTTTCCCTTCCATTTCCCCTTTTCCTCACCCTTTCCCATTTTTCTTTTCCCTTTTTCTTTTCCCCTTTTTGTTTTCAGTTTTACTGAAAAAATGTCCCTCACAAAACTCACACACAAAACCTGACTTCTATAAGAAGACTAAATTGAACACAATCTGCAATTGTTAAAGTTTTGGGTAGATCCTTTGAAGGCTGAGCTATTGCGAATAGYATCTCTGTGGAAAAGGGGCAATTGGGAGATCAGTGGGTGGTGACTATYGCCATTGCCACAGAGTTTGGATTTGCAAACAGCAAGGATCAAACACTTCACACCCTTCACCACAGAAATGAACCCTGTAGAGGACTCAGTGGYCTAAAACAAAGCACGAGCCTACATTTTTCTATCTGTCAAAAGATTTCAGAAGTAATTCATTGTTACAGCTCCCTGGAGTGAGAGTCTGCTTGTCCATCTGATTTTTCCTGACTGAATGCTTTAGACATCCTCTGAGGAAAAAACTGCTGTASTCTTGTTTCCAAAGCATAATAGTTAAGACAGGAAGTGTGAAACCATTTGGAATCCTTCTCCCCTGCTGTCATATTTTATCACTACTAGGATGTTATGTTCATGAGCAGCTCTTGATTGCAAGCCTCAGAGCTAATATTATTTCTARGCACTCTCTGGTAGCCCTCTGAAAGATCTCAGGATTTCAGAAATCATCTATACAGTACTTAGCTTATCAGATATTTCAAATAAAATGAATAAAAAGGCTCACCAAAGTGTAATTTTGATGCCAGACTACACTGCAGTGTAGTACCAGTATTATTTTGAGGAAGGGTCTGTGAAATCAATGGCATTGCTTCACCATCTCAACAGTTATATCACTGAAACTAGAATTTAATTTTTAGGGTGTGACACTGTGGAGACCAGAAACATCTGCTGGTTCCTGCTGTACAGATCTGGTCATTGCAAATAGATCATTGACTAACTTAATGAGTCTAGACCTATTCTTAATAAAAACCAGCATGAATAGCATTCCATTAGAATAGCCATGAAATATGGATTTCTAGTGAATCTGTGAATGAAAARTGAATGGAAGGAGGACATTTTAAATTCTGTCTGTATATATTTTCAGTATTTTGATTGTAGCAAGAACTTTTTTGAATGGAGCAAATKTTAAAATAAGTTTTTGTGTTCCAAGATATCAATTCATCCTTCACTACAGAAAACTTTGAAAATATAAATAAGCTATGCTCATCAGCTAAGCACACTTTATGAATTACAAGGAAAAGTCAGCTTGCTCAACTGACAGAGTTTTGCAAGTTCTCCTCACTCTCCTTGAAATGACCTTCATATCTGCTTTCTATTTTGTGCAGGTTATATTGGATATTGCCATGAAACACAGCCTATGGGAAATCAGCTCTCCTAGTGCAAAGTGCAGTCAAACAGATTATGGCAAAAAAAATATCACACATAAGATACCCAGTGCTGTGATTCATAGGAGCTTATAATCACTTTCCTTTATGCTGTTATTACAGCCTTCCTGACTGATTTGCATTTTGATGAATCACCACTGCTGTGTTTTAAGTGATGTAGGAACACATGTGATTAAAGTGCCTCTTTCAGGAGCAATGGTCCACCAGAGCTTTATAAACCAATATAACAATTATTAGCTGAAGGAAACCAGATGGCATCAACTTTTTCTGTGTCAAGTTTTCTGATGGAATAAACTTTGTACCTCTGGCTTTTGAGCCACACATCATGGAAAAGAGAAAAAAATATTAAAGAAACCCTTTTCCCTTAYGTTGGGTTATTTTTGTAATTTTGTTGGTTGAGTCTTTGTTTTAAACTTCGTTTCCATCAGCCCAAGAAAATTAATGACCCTGCAGATGCAGATCCCATTCCTATGATTAYCCCAGATAATACCCRGATAAGAATACCCTTTTCTTTTACRCTTCAGAATGGGAGAAATGAAAGGTAATGGGCAAAAAGATGTGAAACTTGCTGGGAACACTTCATCTGAGACAAACATCCCTGCTTGTAGGTAAAGGTGACATTCTTCTTGTCAATAAATCACCAGCTTAATCCTTAGCTTGCTTTAATCAATTCTGGAGGATTTTCACCAGGGCACAACMGACATGTTGATTCAAAGCTTGTTAATAAAATTACTTGTTAATTTGACAGCAATTAAATTGTAATGGGAACAATAATTTCTCTTCTGTAAATATAATTTCATTTTGTAATGTAAATGGAAGAGGAACAACTGAGGATAAAGACTGACACACCAATTCATCTTAAGAAAGAGAGAACTGCTTTTTGGCTGTTCTATCTGTCAGAAGGTAACAAAGTGTAACATTRTGCTTTGCAACCTTGTTGAGCAGAAAGTTGTGAAGGGAACAGCGTGATTCTTTTGAAAAGAACTCTACTTTGCAATCAAAGCAAAGGATGCTGAGCACATGTAACATGATCTGAAAAGAATTGTGAGTAAAATATCAATATTCCATTGTCATGTTTTGCCAGTACTAGGGAGTTTGCATATTTCAATACTCAATATGTGAAAAAATAACTGATTAAAGAAAAACTTTATTYTTAATTATAATGTAGTTAAGAAGGCATAAATGCAGGATAAAAAGGTGTAAAGTGATTTTGTGAGTATCAGAAAATTTCTTAGAYCTCAAAAAAGAAGAAAAAGTAATGTCCTTTTCCATTGCACAATTCAAATACGTTCTTGTAGCATTTCTTCAGTGAAATCAGACTTCAGAGTACAATTCTGCCTTTACCATATTTTATTTGGCTATCTCACTTTCCTGGAATGAAGGAAAGTGAAATTGTAAATTGCTTTTGAATCTTGGTCTGGCTTATGTCATCAAAAGTGCCTTAACTTCCTAGTTAGATTTCACTGCTATCAGCTGACTATTTCAAGGTTATATTTCATTTTGTCCATCCATTCCATTATATACCTAAATTATTTTCTAGATAAGCTTTTCTTGACATACATGATTCCACATAATGCACTGGAGATGGTGAGTTGGCATTCATCAATGCAGTAGTGGTTTGTCAAAACCCTGTATACATCTAAAATTTAGGATCTCCTGCAATTATCAGTTGGAAAGATTTTTCATTGGTGAGCTTGGGGGAGTAGCTAAAAAATTAAGATCAGATAAAAATTTTTTTGTGTTGCAGTTTAAAATTTACCTATTGTTACATGAAATCATGTGGATAACAATTTGCTGAAAGGGAAATGTATGTATTTTCTTCTTCATACAAATTATTTATTTCCTTTGTGAATATTCTTTGTGATGCTTAGTTATGTTAACATTAACACTCCATTAACACTAAGGRTGAGGGAGGCAATTTTTTCAGAGCTAATATTATACGTTTTTTATTTGGCTGCTTTTCTTTATTATAAAATAGATCTCAATTTTTTTCTAATGACTTATAAGCCCCAAGTGTTTCACATTCAAAGCTTATCTTCTATCTTCCTTTAGACTGTAATACTGGTATATGCCTTGAAGAAATAATATTTAGATCTTCCACTTTATAGATATTGAAGTACTTTACCACAGAACTGTTATCCTTTATTTCTTGATCTAAACAAACAACTTAAAGAGGGGAGGAAATKATAAAATTAGTGGTATGGAGATTTGTAGAAATATAGATTTTAAAATCCAGATTGGAAAATTCTTTGATCTAAGAAGAAAACTTATATCATGCTACCTTTTATCTAAAAATAAGAGAGATGAACTTCATTTCAGGACAGACCATCAGAGCTGGTTAAAGGGCAGAGAAGAAATGAAAAAAACTCTGAAGAATAGCAATACCATGACTGACTACAGAAAAAGAAGGGAAAGGACTTCTTTCTTCCAACTGCAAACTCCTTGCTGGCTGTGACTTTCAATAGCACTTACCCATGACCCYATTGTCTTTTAACTTTTGCTTTTGATTTTAAATGAACAAATAAGTAACAAATATTACTCAGCTCCTGATTTGGCTTTTTCARTAAGAAGTGAGGGTTAAACACTGCTGCTGTGCTATTGAAAAACATCAGCTTCAGTAATAAAACAAATCAGGTGGGAGAAAAGGAGCATAAAAAAAGGCCTCCAAACCTTATTTTTTATTAACCTTTTGTTGACATTAATATTCTGCAGTAAGAGATTCACACAGTGCATGAATAGAAATACATTTAAGAATGAAGCACGCTTGCTTACACAGGAAAAGGTTAGAACTTAGTTAAGAACTAGAGCTCTCTCACAGGATTTGTCTTCAAATAAAAGCTACAGTCAAGCCTCTAAAGTTTCCTTGACAAAACTATGGACCAGATCCAACAAGAGATGCATGGAACTGTTAGATGCTAAAACTAAACTTGCCATTCTGAAAACTTCTGCTCAGCTGACTCCTAATGCTGATGTTGCCCATGTTCCCCATATTCTATATGCTTTTAGCTTACATTGCCCCAAATTCAGYCACAAGTACTTCTTTATACATGTGTATCTATACCTCTSCTTGATAGTGGAAGCACAAGGCCTGAGCACTTCTCTCAATTTAAATTCCTCATTGAGGGAAGAAGGAATTTAAGCTTCATCTTGATTTTTACAATCCATTCACAATTTTCATTCAATGACTATTAAAAGTAAAATGCAGGAAATTTTCTGGGAATAGTTGCTAAATCTCAAAGCTAAAAATTTCATATAGTTCTGTAAATAGGAATTTATAAAAACAAAGTATTAATTATTGCCTGCTTATAAACCAATTTCTGGACATTCTTCTACACAGAATAAACAGTGCTGGCAAGTATTAAGTACAGCATGCCTTAGTATTTCARTCTCTCTTCATMAGGAAGGGAGACTGAGTAAAGAAAGATGCTGGTGTCTTCAGGCAGGAAAAGGAACAGAATGTGAGCTTCCTTCCCCTGCATCAGAAAAGTGTTTATCTTTCTTTTCTTCTCCCTTCCTTTTGTTAATAGTGCATTTTAAAGAAAAAGATTTATCCTTTCATTAGAAGTGTAGTGGGTTGATGCTGGTTGGATGGCAGACGCCTACCAGAGACTGTGTATCACTTCCCTCTACAGCTGGACAAGGGTAAGAAAATACAGCACAGGTTTATGTGTTGAAATAAGATCCATGACAGATCACTCACCAAATTCTGTCATAGGCAAAACAGACTCTAGTTAGATATTAAAAGTATTTATTGTTAACRAAATCAGGATAATRAGAATTAAAATAAATCTTTAAAAAACATCTTTCTTCCACCATTGCCTCCTTCCCAAACAGCACTTCCTCCCCACAAGTGGTGCAGACAGTTCTTCAYGAACCTCTCCAGTGTGAGTCTAACCTATGAGCAACAGGTCTTCACAGACTGCTGCAGCATGGAAGGGTGAACTCTTCCACAGGGTGCAGTCCTTCAGACACAGCCTGCTCCCCCCCTGGGTCTCCCACAGGAAACCTGCTCCAGCATGGGCTCCTCTCTCCACAGGACCTTGTCAGGAGCCTGCTCCAGCACAGGTTTCCAATGGGTTCACAGACATCCAGCTGCTCTGGCCTGAGGACTGCAGTTGGATCTCTGAATCCCTGTGCTCCTCCATGGGCTGCTGGGGCACAGCTGCTTGACCACAGTCTGCACCATGGGCTGCAGGGGAATCTCAGCTCGWGCACCTGGAGCACCTCCTCCCCCTCCTTCATGGTTCATCTGGTAGCTTTTGCCATATTTACACTTTGTATGACTCAAAGCACTCCCTAACTCGGGATGTTGAGAAGCTCTAAATTTTACCTACCTTTTACAAATGTCCAGATACTTAGCTATGCTGTATAGGGTRTCAGGAAAAATGTGTTTAATGATTTATTGCAAGTCATACAGTATTAGATATTGTTCCTTTTAAATATTTCACTGGATATGACCATAAATGCACAACAAGCAATGGCTATGAAAAAAAATTAACATAGAATTTGAGGATTAAAGACAGGACTAGAAATAGAGAATGGAAAAACCCTCAGTTTAATTGTTGTGTTTTCTTCCAACTGCTGGCTGTGACACAGCTGACACATCATGGAGCCTTGAGTAGAAAGACTTGATGGAAGRCTATAATTCTTGCAGCAAAATACACTAAGAGAAGGTACTACTTTTGGTTAYTTTTTTGGGTTTTAGATAGTTGACYTAGAATATCTTCTAATGCTTCATTTAGTAGCTGAGGTAGTTGATTGGTTTTATTCATATTGGCTAGAAAATACATATTTAACTTTYCTACAATGTATACATAATAGTAACTGCTGAATTTACAGATGAAATATTTTGATTCCATCAGTGTAAGCAAGGTTAAAKTATTTTAGAATTACTATTTGGTTATGTCATACTTGTGTTATAAATCATAGATTACATTGCATGTTTCACATTTTTTCCCAAAGCRATTTCAATAACTGGGCAAAGCCAGGTAATCTTACATTAGAGCAAGGCTAAAAGGAATTAAAGGGAAAAAATGAAGCATCATAGCAAACSCAAAGACAGCTAATTTTATATTAGTAAAGAGTCAGAAGTTTATGTAAATATTCTCTTCACAGCTTAGCTGCTTCTCTTCTTGTTGCAGCAATGCCATGTGCTAATCCTAAACAGATGAGCCYACATCTCCTGTTTGTAACTATGGTATTAACTGCAGAGTTGGGAGAGCTGTAGTGTAGCATGATCTAATTCTGATGATTATTAACTTATGATTACTGAAATTTGTTCCAGTGCCTTTGTATGCCTAATTTAATAGAACTAATTTTACATATTAAAATTATTTTGTGCATGAGAAACACGCCAATCTTGGGCAAAATAGTTTGGTCTACATAGATGTAGACCAATACCACTACTACAATACTGATACAGATTTATTTTAATTGCCTGGTAGATGCACAAACTAATGTGACAGCTGAATGGTGTCCCTACCAAGCTGSCTGTTGTTGATGGAACCAGCCTGCACTCTGAGTGGTGGGGACTTCTYACAAGCCATAGGAAAATGACCCAATTTTTTATTCTGACAACTGTTTAGTTTTAGTATATGCATAGGTCAATTTTCTATCCCCACTCCTCTCACATATACTCTTCAAAAAAAAAAATCTTTTATGTTGACCTATCACGTGTCAATAAACAGTCCTAGAAGGTTTTATATCACACCTAGACTGGGTGTCAGTTGAACAACATTTAAGCTTGATTTGCTGTAACTGTCTTGGAAAACAAAGACACTTCAATTAGGTCACATAGTTCTTAGACAGCCCTTTGCTTGCTGCTGGGTGCTTTTCTTTCTTGTTGCTTCTTTAAAGCAGACAAAACCTTTCACCCATCTGATTCAAGTCAAGCAAGTCAAATAGAATAAGCTCAAGGGTTACAGAGGAGCAGGCCTGTACTTATGACCTGACAGGCTGGAGATCAGTATTTATAGCAAGAAAGATTGGGAAAATCCTGTGACAGCTACCTTGAACATATCAGCCAGAGGAATGATAGACATTYCTTAGGAACTATTTTCTTTTTACTTTTTTATATTTTTCATGGAGCTAAGCCAGTTTCTAATTAAGATTCTTAGTAATACATCTCCATCCAATAATTTTTAAGTTCCTATTTGACAATAACAATGTGTGTTATTTATCTAACTGTACATCACTGTACATATTACAGATGACATGATATTTTAAGATTACTTTATCTAAGAAGAACTAAACAGCAATTTATTGTTAATGTTCACCAGTCTACAAGTACATATAAAAAACCCACAATGTTTTCACACATACTTTATAATTTTTTATACATTCATTTTCTTTCATTATTGCAGTACCTACTATTATTTATTTATTCAACAGCATTTTCCCGTTATATTTCAGAAACTTTTTCTGGAGTGCCAAAGAAAGCTAATAGTAGTTATTTTAAACTTTGATGACATTTTTACCATTCCTTTTTATTTTAYTTTATTATCTTCTTGGTGCCACGAAACAGCCATGGCATGAGCATATACAGAAGAAAACTGGCCAGTGAAGCAGTGCTCTTATTCAGGCCAGGATGCAGATTTAGACTCACACGTGTTAGCTGGAAGCTTGCAAATATTTCTCACTGTTTCTTGGCTTAACTGGTGGGAAGTCTCTGGAGATTAGTGTTTCTTATGAAGTGACTGCCAGTTTGGTCTGAAATCCTGTTAGTATGATTCTTCTCACATGATTACTGTCACGTTCAAAGCAGTGAAGGGAAGCACAGATCCTTTCCAGTCATAGCCATGGAGATACATTAGTYCAACAACTCCTTGCTGACATTTGGAACAGTTGTGTGGGAGGTTCCTTTTCCCAATCTCTAATTTGGGCTAAAAGAAATCAATTGGAAATATACTTGGTMTCTAGAAACAGGGAAATTGATATACCATACATTTTTTCCCCCTACCTCATTATGTGTGGAAAACAGAAAAAAAGCATGASTTAGTAATTTTAGATACTGCATGGTAAAGGCAATATTGTGTTTGCTACTGTTTGGGCAAATTAGACATCASTCTTCTTTCTCAACAAATGGGGGCTGCCTAAGTGCAAGATATGATTGCCATCTTGCAGACTGCACAGCTGGGAACAGAATGGGCAGCAAGATTAATGAGATTTAGGGCTTGTTTATACTACCTAACTACTCTAACTCACATTCTGTAATAAAAGAAAGAGGTGTTGAAAGACTAAAGCTGTTTTTTTCTGCCTGAAGTGTCCTGAGGTTCATATAGCACTTGAGGACAAAACCAAATGTTACTAAACATAATCAGAGGCCGTTGACAAAGCCGATACTTTTCTATGCAACATACATTTTATCAAGGTTATATTCTCCCTCCCTTTCTGTTGCATATTTTCTATATACTTTTGCTGCAAGTAAATCAGAGAGGTGATTTCTCTTTCACAGCCCATGACCACAGAAAAACTGCCCCTGTTTTATAGCTCCATGTCCCTGAAGAGCCTTGAGCTTTATCTGGCTTTACAGTRGTGTTTGGATAGCATGAGACAGCACACTATCACTAGGGTCACATTTACTTTTCCTTAAGGAAATATAATCCAAGTGCTGTCTGGTGTACTCATAGCTGCCTTATTATAATTTTTTAATGACATGACTAACCATATACCTTAAACCTCAACTGAATTGTTTAAACATATTTAGACCTTTGTTTTATTTTTGCAAATTATATTTCTATATTATATATAAAGGTAACTGTATGTATGCAAATTCTTTTAAAGCAAAAATTATTCTTGAACAACACTTATGAGGTATTTTAAAACACACACTGTCAAAAATCTCCATTTCTCTTACTTTAAGAAGCATGTTCTTTTAAGTGCAAGTGTAGGGAAGTCTTGACTCCTGATTAAATATTTACATGTGTCTGGCCAGTCAGTAATATTTTAAATTAGCTTTTAAGTGTTAYTTATTMAATTGCAATTCAGCAKTCAAGGATTTTTGCASTACACCTGTAGGTGTTCATGACAACAAATCATAAATTCATATTAAATGAGATTGTATAGACTTATATCTATTGCATAGACTTATGACACTTTCAAGTTAGATAAGGAATGGTAGAGGGGCTCATAGGAGAGCCTTGGCCTTTGACATATTTATGTTTCAAACTGAWACACAAAACAAAGCAAATATTCTAGTCCCTGTACAGTTCCTTCAGAGTGCATAATTGCATCATCAAAGCATATAAATCTTTGCAAAAGAATTAGACATAGGAAAGATTACTTACTGTAGCTAGCACAATTTTTATCTCTTTTTTAGCAATATATTTTTAGTTAAGAATTGGAAAAGCACATCAACAGTTTTTCCTTAGTGAGTTCATGTTGTGGTAAGTTTGAAATAATCACAGTGTCTCCTTTTCCTTAGAGATAATCATATGGCATCAGCTCAGAGCTAAAAGCATTTATCTTTAWATCTATAAAAGGTTCAGAAACAATACATTTAATGCATGCATTAGCTCTCAAGTCTGCCACATCCCTGAGTGGGAACTTGCCTTCCAAGGACTTAATGCTCTTTCTTAATTTCCTTTTGAGTGAATGTAAATTGCAGAAATGAAGCACTCAGAGCAGATTCCTCTGCACCTTGCAGTGACCAGTTTCCTAAAGAAGCATTACCATAGCCCTAAACTGAGGATGGCACTGGTAAATATTCTTGCACATTCCTGGCATTCACTCTTTGGGTGCCATGGCAGATTGGTCGGGAGARCACTGCCTTAGAATGAGCCATCAATCAGTGGGACTGTTTCTCAGTCTGWCTCTCAGTTTATCTCTGAGTTAAGGAAGTATGTGGTGTAATGACAGATGTATTATTCTGCATATTTTTTTTGTCATGACAGTCAGTTAATACATTTGACAAACAAGGCTTTTTGGAAACTATTGAACCAAGAGATGTCAGAAGAGCTATTGCTGAACTTTAGTGATGTGCATATATGTGCATATATATACATATGTGCAGAAATAACACCTTTCTTCTTCTAAAATAGTTCATTCATGGGGCTGTTGCATAGGTGTATTCAACGTTGTGTTTATCTAATGGAAAATGAGTTTTCAGTGTTCCTTGCCTATGACCCAGRAATTCTTTCCTCGCTGGTGTATCAGCAGGAGTATCATCCCAGTTTTATCCATGTGTCAGACAGCTGTCATGTATGTGACTGAACATTAAATGTGAGAGAAAAAAAGAGCTTGACCTTTATAATCACATAGAGTTTGTTTGGTCAAGCAATTGAAGAAGATACAGAAACTAGAAATCCATGTACCCAGAAACAAGGCGTGAGAGGAAGGGATGGGTGGGGTTTTTTTTTTTTTTGTTTTTTGTTTTTTTTTGCATTCATAAGCAATTTTATACTTTTAAACTGTATAATTGCATATGTTATAATTTCATTTGTATTAATTGTTGACAAAATGGTGAATGCTTATGTAAAATAACTCCCCAAATTATTAAATCTGTTAAGGATCTTCTCTAACACTTTCATCACTGAAATAAATAAACTAAACAATTATTGCAATGGAACTTAACTGGAAATAAGTAATGCAATTCCTTCTAGGAATAATTCCACTCCTTGAATTCCTGTAGTGATTAGTATTGTTTAAATAGCTGATCAAACACAGAGACAGACAGGATTAAGATGCCCAAAGCATAACCAGGAACGTATGTTGCRTAGTTTAGAATACAAAGTTTAGGGATAATGGTGATTTACATGGAGTTCCTAATAGCTCAACAGTGTAATTCTCAAAACAAGTTTTATCAATAGCCAGGGTTAAGAGAGTTGCATGCTCCAATGAGTCATTTCTATGTACACGTTAACAGCATCCTTACTTTTTCTACAAATGACTTTCAAAGAGAGTTCTATCAAGAAATCTTACATTGTTTTTAATGATAAGAAAAAGCTTAAACTCTCCCCTGATACTTAAATATGCTTTTAAACTGTTAGTCAGTGATGATAATAATTGGACATTGCTATTTATGGAATGAAAGAATTTTTTTCATGTCTTTACTTCTTAAATGTACATATGCRATAAAAAGACAACAGTATACCCAGAAATTTTGGCTAAGCAAATTATTTATTTTTCTACTTTCCTCTATTTCTTTTTCCCCTACTTGGTTAGTTCCTCATTCTTTCATGTAGAATGGTGTGATAATTCTGTGACTGGAAGTGATGTCAGAGGGTTACTTTAGTTCAACCTCCAGCACAAAACAGGGTCAATAAGGAGATCGAGCATGGTTGTTCAGGACTTCATCCATCTGGGTTATGAGAACTCTCACGGGTGAAGGTGATACCAACCCTCTGGGAAACCTTCTTCCCTGCTGGACTGCCCTTATGGGGAAAATGCTTTCACTGATACAGAGTCAGAACTTCTTTGAGCTTGTTTTCTTGCTCCTGCCAGACACCACTGTGAAGGTTCTGACTAGGTCTTTTAAATAAGCTCCTCAAAGATATTTAAAATCCCCATTAAGGTTTCCAAGGCAAAAAGAGAGAAGGAAAATCTGATCTTCATAGTCTGTTGATTTGTTGCTCAGTCCATGATTAAAATAACATGGGTATATAATATTCATGGAAAGAAAAATTGTTCTTAGCCATGATATTAATGATWTCATTCATTGCTCCTATGATGAGACGTAATATTCTGAACGCACTTCACATTCTTACTTTTGCTAAGATTRTTTAAGAAGGACCCCAACAATCTTTTAGGAATATTGGAAAGCATAAGAATTAGAGATGAAAAAGGACTGTTTAGGGTAGTCCAGTGGGACAAAACTGAAAGTGGTGTGATACAATAGGCAACAATAAAATTTGGGCTGACAATTAGCTTAATTTTTTGAATAATTTAACTCTGGTCCAGATACATCAGTCAAAAACATCCTATAGGTCTGTAGGAAAATGAGCACAACTAAATAAAGGGGGTTTGMATCTCTTTTTTCTAATTTTATTACYATCCTAAGWTGTATGGGAATATTCRKGTACRGTGAAAGTATCAAAATAGAGATGCTAAAAAAAGTAGTTCCCAGCAGAAGAATTAGTCAAATATCCTAAATATCCTTTGTACCWTGGAGGCTTTCTCAAGTACTGAAAAATAGGTCTGGAGGATTCTGAAATCTTGTGTMGACTAGTTACTTGTATAGACACCCTTGACAGTGATTTTTTAAACTTTTCTCTGACAGTAAAGACTTGTCACTTGGAAAAATTAGCATAATGTTTAATCAAATTCATTCATTCAGTAAGTRGGGTGGATAAAATATATTTTAAAAACTGAAGGGCAAACCAAATACTGTTTTTTCAGAAACAGCTATTTTTTGTTTGAAAATACTTCAAATGAAAAAAAGTCAGTGTTGAAGCACAACAACATGTTTTACCTTCAAGCTTACTGTTTGCAGGGTGTGGAGTTTTTTTGTTCAATTTCTGGGTGCATTGCCAAATACAGTTGAGTGCTTGTATTTTATTTATTTTATATATTTTTTCCACTGGTGCCTGAATTTTATTGACATGAATTCTGTTGACCTGAATAGCTTTTAGACCAGGCCCTAGAAGATCTAGGAAACAGATCTTGATATTGTAGAATTTCTTTACCAATTAGGCACTAGAGTAGATAGCCATTAAAATATTTTTTTCTCTGTGGAGTACTTAAAAAAGACAATGATTTAGTCATTGATATTTTACTGATAATAGAAACTAGCCTATATTATTATGCATTATGTATTTTCTGTCGACTTTAGAAAGAACAGAGAAAAAATGAAGGGTACCGACTTTTACAGTATTCTGGAAATTTTAACAAGATAATTCTACAGTGTTGAAAGAAAACATATTTATTRTAAGCGCAAGAGAATCTATTCTTTCTTTAATTGAATAATTATCTATCTTCTTTCACATAAATGTGTGAGAAATCTRTTTCATAAATTAATACACATGCTAGTAGTGCTGACTCAAAAGGTCTCCACTCTTCAAATGACATGTGATTAGCTCCTTCTTGGGTCAGCCTCATTTTCTAGACTGATGAATGCACTCTATAGGCATAGGTCCAGCTAGGTCCTTCTCTGAGCATAACCTTCTATGCTACATCTTAATTGCTGAGAAAGTGAGAAAAATGTATCTTATGTCACTTCACAACAATGTTCCCTATCTGGCCAATTCGGGGAGTCAAGCAAGAAAACAAATTTTTATGAGAAGAGAGAAAATATGCTAAATGATGCAAGAGGTTGGAAAAGAAGTGGTGGAAAGATAAAAATGGAAATACTTGTCTATTATCTTTTTACTTCCTCAAAATGTTTTGAGATTCTTTGCTGTTACTAAACCTTATCCTTGGTTAGTAACTATTTTTCATGTTTGTAAACTCATGTCCATGTCTTCYATGTTGGCACTCTCCATCACCTTTTTCTAAGGTCATCACTGAAGAAGTCAGAAAGAGAAGCTTGAGAAAAAACACATGTTTCATGAAAAACAATGTTCTGGAGGGCTAATGCAGAGAAAAGGAAGATATAATTTATGCAAGTCTGTTTGCAAAACAGAATTTTAAGACTCAATAGGGATACCAGGAAGAGATGACATTTTGTTACTCCAACAAAGCTTCTTTCTATGATCAGATTTCACCAGCTTTCTATTTTGTTTTATATCTTCTGAAATGTTTACTTTCAAAATAATAATATATTTTTAAAAGAATTGCCTGYAGCTCTCTTTTATACTTAAAATTCTTTCCATGTTTCTTGGACATAGTTTGAAAAATCAGTCCACAACATTCCAAACAGCAATTCCAAGCATTAAAAGAAAAAGCTTCTTTCAGAGGTTCTTATAATTATGCTTTTTAGTCAGCCAATATATTTGATGCAGTGTTGTTTCATTTTTTGGACTTGCATTAAAGATAATTTCTAAACAGAACAAATTRAAGTGCATATGATGTCAAAGAACATGTGTCAATGCAGTCCACAGAATGTAGAAATTAAAGTTGTCTTTCATTTCTCATAGATAAAAGGATAATAACATATACTTTGTATGGTCATATTTCTCCAATTTTTTATCTTGTTCTAGCGTTCAGATTTAAAAAGGCTGTTGTAGATTTGGAAATACTTCAGCACATACTTAGAGAAAATCTTTGTCTTCTCTAAAGATGTCAAACAATAAAAYCCAGAAATTCATAAAACTACCCTTTACCCCAAAACGATTGATGGGAGGTATTGATAGAGAATATTCTGGGCTAATTTAGTTCACTTCCCATCTACAAAGCTATGGTATGGTTTAACTTGAACAATTGTTATTTTTTTCCCCTCAGAACTGTCTGASTCATTGTGCAGGCTAAGTAGTGCTTACTTCACACACACAGGAAAATTTTTCTGTATTCATATTGTGGCTTTACAATGTGGTTATTACACATACTGTTCAAATTCTATACTMAAAGTTTAATTAATTGCTATTAACGGCAGGTACTGCTGTTTGACTCATCACAACAAGTAACCTGACAACCCTGTAAAACCAGAGGTGGGTGGTATAATCCCCTTTTCAATACATAAAAAAGCTCCAAATATATATTAGGATTCAAGTTGTTCAGTGTCATGTTTTTACGATGTTGGTAGTTACATATAGCAACATATGTTCAAATTAATACTCTTACTGTCTTTGACTATGCTGGAAAATATTGAGCATTTTCTTCACTTGGGCCACAGAGTTTCAGAAAAGAAGGACAATAGAATTAACAAGCATTTGTGTAACAATTCCTTCCATGGAGATATTGAAGACTCATCTGGACATGGACCGAGTAACTTACTCTAGATTATCTTGGCTGAGAAGGAAGGTTAGACTAGATGGTCTCCAGAGAACCCTGCCAATCCCAAAAGTTTGTGGTCCCATAATTCATTTTAGTCATTAGTCTCACCTTTCAACTCCTCAGACCCTTACCTCATGCATAATCCAGCAAACTCCTACAGTGTGAAGCAAGAAGCCAGACTTTTTACGAAGTGAAGCATCATTAATTTTGTTACGTTCTTTTTCAGGAAAGCCTGAACTTTCCTCAAAATTTTGATCCAAAGTCAAACATGCTCTATGCAAAAGAGGTAACTTTAGGCAAGGACAGAAGTGAGCATAAGCAGGCTCATGAAAAAGATAATGTTGCCTTAAAGGTACCAGAGTTCCAGCACTCTGTATAACAGGAATACTTGACAGCATTTACGTGTGGACAAAATTTCTGTCCATAGAGACCCTTTAATGGAGAAGAAACATAGTGAGAGCCAGGAGAGAGAAACTGGAAGATAAAAAAGTCCAAGGTGGATATAAGGTGCATATTTTATTAAATGTAACTTTTAAAAKATATGCTTGCATTTTCTTGTATTTTCAAGACAATTTTAGATGTTTTAAATGCATATGCTCTATGATGACCAGAAATTTCATGAAGTGAAAGTAATGGCCTGGGCTATGTATATGATCAAATTAAATTACTGTCATGGTCTTGCCTGGCCTTAAATTCTATGATTATAAAGATGTCTCTCTAGAGAATTTCCATGTCATGACTTAAACCTGCAATTAATACCACTTAAAGGAAAACTGTTAGATTAGGTTTGATTTCCTTAAGACTCATGAGAGATAAGAGGTTAAACACTGACAGCAACACCACTTCTAAGAAAAAGTCCCAGGCATGACCTCAGGTTCTTGGACAACCTCCAAATACCACTCAGAGAAGACAACCCTGACTATTGCTTAGTTTGTTTCAACTTTCTGAAGTTCTAGTCAKTTTATATTAGCTAGAAGTTTAGTCCTGCTACAGATAATTCAGAATGATGAGTTAAATAACAGTATGATAGGATAACATTTGTCACCAGTGTAGTTTTTTCCCATCCTGAGTATCTGTAACTACTTTTAAAATAAAAAAAAAAAAAGAAAAGAAAAAAGGGCAGTTTTGGGTAAAAAAGGGGATTTTGTGTTGTATCAGCATAGATGTTGTTTGCCAGGGTAAGTATCTACTTAGTGACTTTTTTTTTTTGTTGTTCTTTGATTTTCCTTTTGCTGTGATATTGTTGTCCACKAACCAATGATTAAGTAAATTAATTCTGCGTGTTCTCTTACTCTACCTTCACTGTACATCTGAAGAATATTTATTTTGAATAAAATTGTCTGCACTTARTTTCTCATTAGGAGAGAACAAAGCCCAGGAAGGCTAATCAATCAAAGAAACACTTTTCATCCTAATGAGGAACATTGTCCAGACTTCATCATCAGGGGGGCAGGGACTGGACTAGGATGTACAAGTAATCTGCTGCTGCCCAGTTGCACCCCAGCCCCAATAAGCATGCTGTACACACTTCACCAAGAGCAACTCTTCCTGCATTAGCTAAATTTGAGTGTTACCCAGAAAGATCTGTATGTTTTCTCAGTGGCTAGGACATCCTGATCAATCACCATGAYGGATGGACATGTCATGCATATGCCATTATCTTAAGATGGAATCCTTTATATCCATTAGTCCTCTCATGTTTGTTACAACTATTGATAATTTTAAACATGAATACTATTATTAAAAGACTTAATAAGTATGTTAGACATAGGAGAATGAAGGACAGAATGAAARTCTCATCCAGCAGTTCCATAAACTTGCTGTTCCTGGTTTTAATTGAAACAAAATTGATTTACACTTTGATATTCATCATGCTAGTATTATTTTTATTAAAACCCAAACTAATTTGCATTACTAGCAGGTTAAGATATATTTCAATTAGTTTGATGTTTTTCTCTTGGTTCATAGAGGTGTTTATTAGTCTTACTTCAAGTCTTGTCTAGTGCCTGAAGGTCTGAATCTTGTTTCTAATGATTTATGACAAACTGTGATCTTTGCAGACACTTCTTTAAGAAAAAAAGTACCAAATACAAGAGGGAAGAAAYGTACTCCTGGATGAGTGGAATTTCTGAAAGTGTTAGGAATGTCTGGCTGCAAATGTTAACTGTTCCTAAATATGAAAGAACAATCTCCAGCTATTTATGTTGTTACATCAGTTTGTTCTATACATAGAGTTATAAATTTATGCATATACTATAGAGTCGTATAAATTACTACATCTTAAGTTGAAACCACTTATATTGAGCACATTTTGGGGACTGTATTTTCAGATCAATTCATGTGCCTCACATGGACATTTAACCAATGCTTATTCTCTTCCTCAAGTTTCATCRCATTTGTCATCCTGTGCATCCCTCAGATCTCTCCTCTGCATGATACCTTACTGGCTACACCATCATTTGTTATATTAAAATTCATTTTCAGTAAACTCCTTGAAGAMTATCCACATATATATTCTTTTTTCCTAGAATAGGACATGCTGGTACTGCAGACTCCAGAATCTGAAATGATTTGTGCAGAATAAATTACCAGGAAAAATGTATTTCAGTGGTGAAGAGGAGAACTTCTAAAAGTGTAAATTTTTTTGTCACGTATTTCTCAAGTGGATAAAAGACTAAACACCCTTAAATTAACAAGAATTGTCAACATTCACACTATTTTTTTGAATTTTTGATATAGTATCTTATAGGCAAGACTACTTAATATTGCTTCATCTGCTGTCTTGTAGGACAGTTCTACAGAACACYTACATTCACATTTAGGACCAAGTCTTAGACACACTCATTCAGTATAAGCCACATTTTCTTCCCACTATAATATGTCTTTATAGATCTTTGTTGTTTTTCTGAGACAGTTTCCATGAAAGAATCATATTTGTCTTTCCTTTCATTTTAATAACTTTAAAACATAAGTTTAATATATATCTACAGTTTTTCTGATGTTTATTACAATAGATGGATCACAGTGTTTGTTGTCTACTTGATAAACAAATAGTAAGTATAAACACAGCTAGCTGTGCAAGAAATGTGATTCTGCTGGGCAGTATAAGAGAGTTGGAGTTCCTATTCCAAGAAACAAGGCAAAAAATTAAAACCAAAAATCATCACCAAGCTCTATACAGTATGTGGATAAATAACCTTTTCTGRCATCTTTTTTCTCTAAATATTTTTATTGATGTTTAATTCAAATTTCAAGGTAGAGTTAAACAAGAATAAGAGCATGTGAAATTTAAAGCTAAATTGAGATAGTGAAAATTTAGACTAACATTCCCAGAATCTAAGCATTAATTCAAAAACTAGTAAAGTAGTACARTTGTTTTAATTTAGCATAAAAGCTGATCACTTGAGTGCATCAGAGATCTTTTGGATAGCTTTTAATTTTTTACTGCTACTCATCACTGAATTTTTCTCATTTTGTCCTGTGTTCTTAGACTGAAGTTTCTAATTTTGTCTTCCACTGCTAGTTTCTGAGTAATTTTCTTTCACTTCCTSTTTCCCCTCATCATGTTCCATGGTCTTTAATTAATTTCTATATTTGATATTATACAGCTGCAGGGTATTCCTCTCTTTTATGCCTTTAGTTGCATTTAATAAAATATTAATCTGCATCATCCATATCTTACTCTATCTTTGTTGCTTGGTACCCTGTTTACCCCTGAGAATATGTTAACTAATCTGACAACTATTTCCTTCTGACATTAAGCATACTGATGCATTTTTCCCTTTTCAATCTCAATTTATTTTYAATTATAAACCTTAATTAGATCATGGTTCCTACTGCTTAGGTACTTTTTCATTTGCTACATCTCTAATTGCATTCTGTTTTACTTAAATTGGGTGATTTTTTTTGTCTTTTGGCATCTTTAAAAATATTTCCTCATAAAGCTCAGAATAATCTCAAAWGAGACACTAGTAAATCATGGTGTTGCTGATTAGGTATTTTGTTTAAACCTCAAAATGCATTATGTTAAAATATGTGTGTCTCTAGAATAGCTGGATCACAACTCTTTATCCAAATACTTTGCCAGCTCTGAGGAATAAGGCATTTGGACATTGTTCTTGCCATGTGAATCAGATGTGGATTGTAGGCTTGTTAAATCAGAAATACAACAGATGAAAAAAGGAACTTCAGCATCTCTTTATTTTGTTGGCTCCGTCTTGGATAGATAGTGCTTRTTATTATGAGGTGCTGAAACATGTCCAAAGAAGGCCAATGAAGCTGGCCAAGGTTCCAGAGCATATCTTATAGGGAACAGCTGAGGGACCTGGCTAAACAAACCTGGAGTAAAGGAGGCTCAGAAGAGGCCTTTTCACTCTCACTGCATGAAGAGGTTGTAGCCAGGTGTGGGTCAGCCTCTTCTCCCAGGAAACGTAATAGGACAATAGGAAATGCTCTCAAGTTGCTCTAGGAGAGGTTTAGATTGGATGTTAGAAAACAATTCTTCACCAAAAGGGTTGTGAATCWCTGGAACAGGCTGCCCAGGGAATTTGTTGATTCACCATCCCAGGATGTACATAAAAATAAATAGATATGGCACTGAAGGACATAGCTTAGTGGTGGGTTTGGCAGTGCTAGGTTAATGGTTGGACTCCATCTTACAGGTCTTTTCTAATCCACACTATTCCATGGTTCTTTGMTCCCATTTCTTCCTCATGGCCAGTGTCCAAAGCTGTGCAAGCTGTGTGGTTGCAGTAAGGGACCACGCTTGCCTTGTGGGAGGAAGATGGGCTGTGTTGGCTATAGGTCCTGTCCAGGTGCTGAAAGCAGAGCAGAGAGCTGCAGAGGTCTCTGTGAGGAGACAGTTCCAGCTGGCTCCARCCAGCTACAACAGACCCATCACAGGGCACAGCTCACTTCATCAGCCAACCCAGCAGGGCCTCTGGGCTAGCATGTGTAAGAAAAGCCAACACGTTGCATGGCAGTGAGGAACATGATGTGAGGAACAGCCCTGTGAGCAGAGGCCAGAATAAGGAGAGGAGCAGAGATTCTCCTGCAGCCCACAAAAAGACTATGATGGAGCAGGTATCCATGCTGCAGTCCAAGAGCCCATGCCTGAGCAGGAGGGTTATTTCCCATGGAAGATACCCCACAACAGAGCAGGAAAAAAGGATGAGGAGGAGGAAGAGCAGAAAGRAAAAATTACAGGCTAACCACAGCCTCCCATTCCCATTTTTCTTGTGCTGTTTGGGGAAGGAGGGGAGGTGGAATCAGGAGTCTATTTGAGTCTTGGTAAAGGGGTGGGTGAGGGAAAAACATTTTAGGATTTCTCTTGTTTCCCACTGCCAAATSTATTTTAATTATCAATAAATTAAAATAGTTTTCCCCAGGCTGAGTCTGTTTTACTTGTGATTGTAATAGATAAGTGGGCTCTCTATCTTTATCCTGTTACATGAGCTTTTCCATCTTGTGTTTTCCCCCTGTCCTTTTGAAAACTGAGGCTGAGGGAGCAGCTAGGTGGGTATCTGGCAGCCTGCCAAGGCCAGCCMATTTCTGGAAATCTGTTCTCACTTAGAGACTGAAGATCAGTGTATTTGTGTTAAAGTATATACTGGAATACAGGAATCAAACCCAGAATTTATGTTTCTGATCCATACCTGTCATTACCCTCAGTTTAATCCTWTGTATATATATTGAAAGGAGCAACCTTTGTATAATATCCTTTATTAGTGARAATCAGAGCTCTACTGGGCTTAATTTTACCTAAACCATTTTGCATAGTAAAGCCTAATTTATGCAAACAAATAATAAAAATAAAATTGATGCATCACCATCRTATCTGGGATAACAAAGTTTTGATTTAGTTCTTTAGGCAGAAAAATTGAGACAATCTACAGACGCACATTAAAAATGAGTTTCTGAAAATACATGTTAGAGACTATGGTCTATGGTATTTGAGAAAATGAGATTTATATGCAGAAATTTAAAATTTCTCAATGGGGTAAATAGCACAGCCCAGCATTTTCAGGCTTTGTGATCTCAGTTCTTACCACTGTCCTCCCATTTAAAAGACATTTTCCTTGGGGACGCAATGGTGGAAAGGAATGAAACAGAGTTTTGCTAATCTTGTAGAATATCTTGAACATCTTCTGAAGATTTCAAGTGTTGAAGATATTCTTTTTTACAGCATCTCTGTTATCTTCAGTTCTTTATTGAAAGAATAAATGCTAGAAGGTGCTGTATGTTCTTCTTCACCTGAATGYCTCATTCTGTTTTATCTGTGTTCTTTCTCTTTTTTACTGTCTTGAAAACTCCATGGTTATTTTCCAATTGGGTAGATCCAGGTTCCYAGAGAACAAGTCACATTAAGTGCTTCATGCTAAAACCATTAAGTCTACTTAAAGGTTAAAAAACAGAAAAATAAGCCAAACTGAGAAAAGTGCACCTTAGAATCCACTTGCTTAGCCATCCTTCATAACTGTAGAGTAATACACTGAGTTACACTGACTTGATAAAAATTGCCTTTGCTTTTTTCCCCTCTAGGGAATTCCTTTTACCTTCCTTGTTATGGTATCAATAACATGAAAACTCTAAAGTATGTGTTTCCTGCCAAAGAATGAGGTGACTGCTCATGTTTATTTTGTCTTTTTTCCCCCTCTTTCTTTCCTCTAAACTTCCTCTAATTGAGCAGGCAGAGTTGGGGAAAATTTCTAATTTTAATATCCAGTGGAAGACAAGTGAAGAGCCTGCAAGAGAGTTCAACCAGTAATGCCACAGCCATGAAAAAAAAGGCTTGTAGAAAGATTGTTCCTAAGTTTTAAATTTCTTTCGTCTTGACACTTGTACTGCTTTAGGTCCTAAGTCATTTGGTCCTTAGTCACTTGGGTTTTTACACTGTTGCTTTCCAGAGGAAGTTAATGTGACAGGTCAAAGAGAAAGATTATATAAGATAACATATAAAGTGTTACCAAATTTTTCTTAATGGCTWACATTATAGCTGTCATCATAGAAATAAATGTCAATTTGAAACTATATATAGGAATAAAAATACTAATGTCCAAGATTTTCAAAACAGAGTAACAAAACTAAATATGTTAACATTTCAAAAGTTCTGTCATTCTTCTGGATCTGTCTGTGTTTCATATTTTTAAGCTTTGATCAGTATTTTTTTTTAGCTGCTGCATTTCATTCAGAGATCTAAAACTGATTTTTTTATCAAGTATTTTATGATTTCAGCATAGAGGTTTTTATCTGAAGAATACTCTATTTGATTACTGTACTTTACAGTGATGGYTTGAAGCATTTGTGATGAAAAAAAWTTTGCACACTTGAGACTGTATAAACAACAAAAGGAGATTAGTCCTTCGAACAACAGCATAAAATTATTTTAGAAGGGTTATGAGTATTACCCAGCTAAAATCTATCTTAGTACTACCTTCCCTGCTTTTTTAACTGTTACCTCAGGCTACACACTAGATAAAATCTTGTTAYTACATGGATGAGCTTATTAAAAAGYAATACTGTGTTGAGTCATCTATTATAAAATGTATGTATATAAACCTATTTGACAGATTGAAAATGCTGTTATGAAAAAAAAACATGGTAAGAAAACAGACTGATATTTTATTACTGAAATAAAATTGGCCAGACAGATTCCAACAATTAAAACATTCATTTATGAGATACTTCCTTAAAGCAGATCAAAAGAATGGATTCATGATCCCTTTTAATTAGTGGTTTCTTATTGCAATCTATATAGGCCTTTGTTCCAGTAAATTTAAATTCATATTTCTCTCTTTACTTTTGCAGATTTCTTTAAAATAGACTATGTATTAGGGACTTTGAATTTCTGCAGTATTCAGATGTTTATGGCAATTTTGTCTAAGAAAAGTGTAGCTCATTATATGCATACAAAATCTACCTCTACCAGGCTATTTTCAAAAAAAAAAAAAAGGAAATCCTGAAAGGCTCCCTGAAACAGGCTTGGAGGAGAGGGCCACTGTTCATGAAATGAATGTTGCAAGCCCAAACACCTGGCAGGACTGTGGCTGGATTACCCTCTTGCTTTAAGAGAGGAACTAATAGTCATTTACAAGAATAAACTTTAAGATAAAGCCCTCTTAATAACCAGTGTCACTGAAAGTAATTGTCTCACTTGTAAACAATTCTTTACTGGCTTAGAGTTATGAACTCAGATTTTCCTGGTAAATGAATTGAAATCAGGCCAGCTAGATGGGTCACAACCAGTCTAAAGTGTAAAAAGGAGGCTGCAGAAGTCTCCTTGGTCCAGCCTGTGAGTCATGACAATGAAGACATATTTTAAAATCCTTATATAGCYTGTGGTCCTCCATTTTCAAAATTCTGTTATTTTGCAAAGCACATTTTACCTGAGAATRCAAAAAGCACAGAACTTGCCCACTATATACATCCAGATCACTTTAGCTCTACTGAGTCAGTTGGACTGGACATGCACAAATCCAAATTTACATTGAAATGCAATGGCAAGACTTAAATCTACAGTTGATCTCCTAAATTTTAGCATCTTGTTCTTTCCTTCAGTTATGCTTTCTTATCTCCCCCCAAAAGTGTGCTTATCAAACAAAACTGTTSTGCTCCATATCATGGAACTTCCCTTTTCATTTACTCTGGCATAGGCAATGCACCAACAATGTATTAAAGTAAGCAGTCTTGCTAATGGAAATCTTACTTCAGCATGTAACATCACTGAATGGTGATGCTTGTGGAGCAAAAAAAAAGCATATTTTTGAAAATMTGCTGGTGTTTTAAGTCTGTCTTTAAAAGCCTCTCCCTCGAGCCTGTGWATGTTTGAAAGCTGACTGCTCTGTATAAGAATTGTTCCAGTGCTTTCATGTCTCAATATTTTAGTGGTTTAACACTATAAATTGACATGATATGATAGATTGTTAGATTCTATTAAATACTTAATATATACTTCCAGATTGCCTGAGTACTACTGTAATGACTCCTTCCCACTTAAAAATGTGAAAGGGAATTAAGTGACTATAATGATATTGAAGCAAATGCTAGGATATGAGTTCCTGTAGAGTAAGAACACAAAAAGAAAAAAAGAAGACCCCAGAAGTTTTGGAACTAAAACTGAGGTGTTACAATATTTGTTACAGGTGGACTATTTTTTGACTGCTATAGTAGAAATTGCAGAATGGACAATACATAACAAATGTTCATCCTTCTGTTATCCTGTCCTCAATTTTGTAGGTTAAGTGGATATATTTACTTAATTGTTTTAATTTTGTTTTATATTTTTTCAAGGGAAGATGTTTTTCACAAGCAAACATGTCTTCACTAAAGTCCAACTCATATCATCCTACTAATGTTTAAGTAAACCAAGCCCAGGATTTTCATTATTCTTCATGTTTTGTTGTCTTCTGCTTACAAGAATGCTGAAAGAAAAAGTTTGATCAATTACTACTTGAGATCCATRAAATTAGAGGGATAGACTCCTAATTTGGCAAATTATAAAAACAGTATCAGCCAGCACCATGACTGTACTAGAACTTTGCTCATATAAGTCATAGTTTCTTTATAGTCCTTCCTTCTCATGGATAAATTGTCACATTTTTTCTGTATCCTCGCTACTCCTCCCAAATCCATTATCCATAAAATAGCTTTCTGTATAGATCTCTGCCAGAAATAACGAAATCCAGGCACATGAGGGTACCTTTAAAAAGCATGAAAGCTTAAAGAATAAAGCACCTTTCTTTTGGTTAAATAATTATTTCTGATTTCCATTGTGATCTCAYTCAGGAGTGTCCAACAGGGATCACAAAACCATACAAACAAATACCAGCATGATAACACCTTTATTTTAAACTCAGATCTGAACTGGATATTGTCATGTAGAAACATATACCCAGCCTGTCTGCAATTGCTAATCTGCCTGTTTATTGGATTCTCAGAAACACATGAATCTGTCAGTCACTGATTGGGATGGCAGTTCTGTGGACAGATGGGGAAGGAGGCTTGATTTTGTTGCTTTTGTATATTTTATTGAGGAGCAAAAGACCATGTATAAACACAAACTCATTTGGAGTACAACGCAGAGGAAGATGTTTAAGACTTGGTCATTGGTCTTTCTATTACAATAAAATGTAAAAAAAAAAATCCTCATTTTCTAATTTCTAGTGAAAATTTCAAAGCCTAACAGATACAAGATGCTTTCTAGCTCCTGCAAAATCAGAAAATTTCCTATGGAAGTCCCCAATTAGCCAGATTATTTTTTTCATGGCTTCATATCATAAATAAATACCATTTTGCTCAACAGATTAATTAGAAGAAATTAGTGGCAGAGACAGAATGTACAGAAATGTGATTACTTTGCTTTTCATCTTAATGTTTTTTTACTTTCTTCCTGTCTGATCTAACTTGCGGCAATTGCAATTTTCCTGTTTCTTAAGAGGATCTCAAGTGACACTTTCATGTCAGATGACACWGAGTTATTGAATTCCCTGAGTACAGTAAGTTTAGCAAGGAAGAAATTGTACTTGTAATACTCATCTGCCTACCTGAAACACAGGATTTTATTATATCACTCTTGTGAAAGTTAACAGTTATTTTAAAAATAGACTGTGTTTACAGCTTTCAGGAAATATGAAAATAAAAAGAAATTTAAAAGTTGCCCAATTTTGAGTAGACACATTTATATATAAGTATATAATACACATATATTTAAATTAGCATAAATATTTCCAGAGTAAATGATGCCTTTGAGAGGCACTGCTGGAAAATCATAARAATTATTAGAAAAAAATTATGTCCAAACTGACTTTCAAATTCCATATAAGAAACTTTAGAAGAAAAAGGTAATGAAGAAACAGTTGCTACATTGTTTATCAGAATCAAATTAACATGCATTTTTTCAGTCATCAGAGAGGTTTTTAGAAGCTGCTTATGCTGGTAGGAATTCAGTTGTAATTTGCTRTTACAGAAAACCTTGATCTGCATGGTGTGATCAGCTTATTCCACAGACTGAAACTTAGGGGCATTTTTTCTRTGTGAATACATCTATTAGCAAAATGACCTCCCTATCTTCAAACCTGCGTGGGAAACATGAATTTCTTTCCACTTTTTCTCCTGGTAAACAGGAAGGTGGACATCAAATGTGAACTGTATTTCTGTATTACTGATTTCATCTGTACTTTGGTTCTCAAATCCAATTGGCATGACAGTTAAAATTATCAGGACAAGGGCAACTGTCAAGGATGAGGCTGGCTGTAAGCAGAGGGGCTTCTGTGGCTTTGTTTGCCTGTCATTTCAGCTGCTATGTCAGCTTAAATACCATCAGTTAAAAAACACAGAGCGTAGCTTAAGGAGTAATGGGGTGGGGGGCACATTTGAGCAATGATCAAACAAGAATAAAATCCAGAGAGACCACACTCTCGGGACACTGTGGCACAAGAGTCTTTCACAAAATGTCAGTGCAGGCTGATTAAACAAATGCTGCTTTCAAGGCAAAGCTGATCTCCCAAMAGTTTATTGCAAAGGTTCACATGCACTTGTGTTATCATTCTGAAATAGAAGAAGTGAAAAATATTRCAGTGTTGTGATAAAATGGAATGTTGCATGAAGCTTAAACATTTTCTGTACCTAGTATGCCAGTGTTTCATGTTTTGTTTAATTTGCATTCTGTTGACATGATTTAAAAGACTTTCAAAATGGCTCTTTGCCCAGACACAGCTTGAAAGTCCAAACTCTCCCACAATAGCAGGTGAAATCAATTTTGCCACATGTAAGTTCCATTCATAAATCTTTGTTCAGTGCAGTTCAATTTTTTTCCATTAATAATTGTCTTTGCTCTAAAAGTTATGTGATACTCACTTACCAAAGTTTTTTTCTAYAATTTTAACTCAGCTTTTTTCTCTCTAATCTATTTAATATTTATACATTCATAAAACTAATCTTTTTTCCAGAGATTAGTTATTCTTATCCTGTGAATGTAAGAAATAAAACACATTAAAAAATAACTGTAAAAGAAATGGGAGTAAGAGTAGTGTAACTTTTTTTCTGGATATAGACAAGCTTCATGGGTACTGCCACACATTATAGATCCTAAGTTCACACTCCTTAATCAAATAACTGCCCTGTAAGTCATTGATTAAGGATTGCAGAAATTGGCTGAAGTCTCTTGATTTCAACTATGACAAGAGAACAAAGGTTCATTTGTATCTGAGGGAGAGACAAGGAGCGTAACCAAAAAAAAAAGAGGGTAGGGTTGAGCTTTTCAAATAGGTGCAGAAGCCAAGATATAAATAAAGCAAGGTGTGTGCCAAAGAGAGGAAAGAATGGTTAATTATTAAGGGGTTAAATCAGATAAAGCCCAAACTGAAGGGTATGAAATGTATTAGAATTTAGCTATGCAGAAAAACAGCCATATAGGGAAGTCGTAGAAAGGAAGAGGCTATAAGCAGCCACTGAAAAAAAAAAAAAAAAACAACCCAGAACATTCCACTAACAATAACCCCAGACACAGGTGACAATCAAAACAGAAACATGATAAAATACAGAAAACTTCTCAAAGCCATCTTTCTCTTCTGCAAAATGACAGTGCAGGGGAGTAATCCTCCCTTTCTGGGCCAATGAATCATAACAGGGCCTAAATAGGATGTGTAAAGGCAGATCCTGCAGCCATTCTTTTGGAGGGATATGAGGCAGGTGGGAGTGGGCTTGACTTTCTTATAATCTTTTCTCTTCCTAAATAATAAAAAAAAGTTATTGGAATGAAACTCTTCAGCTGAATCTAAGTCCAAGAAGGGATTAAAAACCTGAGCTAGATAGGACATGGATCGCATAATCAAGGAGAGATCTGAATGCACCACAGCTGCAGAAGGAGAGCTGAGATAGCAATTGATTTTGTGAATTGCCCATTTAACTCATCTGCCTGCCCAGTGCATCCCATCCCTGCCACAGGAACATGGCTAGCAATGCTGTCTGGTACCACTTCCCTGGATGTCTTACATACCTTCTACATACCTAGCTCTGAATTACTTGCTAAGCCTATTCTGTGGGGCTTGGACTAGGCAGCTCAGATTTTCAGTTCCTGGAATTCAGATTGTGGCTATAAACCCTGTCAGGCTGAAGACATTTCAATGTAAATTACTGCATTCAAGAGGAATGCATTAGCCATGGAATGATTATATGAAATGAAATTGCAACAATGCCACAGCTGTGGTTTTGAACAAAAGCTCAAGTAATTGTGGTTGTTTTGTCCAGACCTTAATGAAATTAGTGGGTTATAGAAGTGCTTTTCACATGCCTGGGCTCAAAAGCATTCTGTTTGTCATTTAAGGTAAGAAAGAAAAACAGAGGCACGTATTTTCAGATCCTCAAGGAAGTGCTAGAGAAAACAGTGTCTTTATGAGATTTTCTCAGCTGTTGGGTGTTATAGGAATATTCTGCCTCCTTTAAAGTTATGAGAAAATTAGAAGTGGGGAGAGGAGGAGAAGCCTATTTCACTTAGGAACAACAATGTGTATATTCCTGGRGTATAACAATTCACTAATTGGTATTCATTGTATTAGACATTTTTAATCACTTTACCTCWTTCTCATGTTTCAAAAGAAAAAGTAAAACTATCTAGTGCCCCTTCTGAATTTGTAGTTACAGTATCCCTTTCCCACGTGGTAGGTCAARAGGACTATATTGCCTTGTTTTGCGTGTCAGGGTCCCATTAACCTAATGTAGTAGTTGGCAGAGATTTCTGAGCAAGTTTTGTCTATGAAGTCAGGAGGAGAATCTGAGTGGAATATAATACTCTGCTAAAACAATAATACTCTCATAATCTAACCCTCATTAACTTGTCAAGCCTAGTGACAGTCTTTAATAGCATTCATTCTTTTTATGTTTTATTTTAAGTGATTTCTTTATAGCCTTTTGAAAACCTAAAATAAAATTGTTACTCTATCTGCATTTAATGGGGAACCATTCTGTCTTTTTTTTTTTTTTGAAACTAGAAAGCACTATTGTTTATTTGTAATGCAGCTTGCTACAGATCTCTTTAAGAAATAGATGGAAGTACATGCATTTTATTTATTTTCAATTTCTATCTTGAGTAAATGCTAAAATGCTACAAATGGTGTTACAAGAATACTGGGAGAAATTTTGTTCATTGTCTCATATTTTTTGTCACCAAAATGGATATTGGGAATTGAGGGAAAGGATTGTATTTCCACTGCATGGCTTGTGCCACCTGACATTGTCAGTTAGCAAAACACATTAGAGAGGAGAAAAATATAAATGTGTTGGAGGTGGGTGGAGGGACTTTGTGGCTTTCTGTGTTTCTTGTCCCCTTCCATTTGCCACAGTGTGCACCCCATGATTTCTGGGCTGGTGTAAGGCAGCCTTCATCTCCCAGACCAGGGTGGGATACAACCCTTCCCTAAGTTCAGTGGGCACTTGCAGCTCACCATGACTTCAGTGGAGGTTGGAGTGTTATGAGGAATTCTAAGCTTACTCTTGTCTTACCTGACAAGAATAAGTTCTGAATTCCTCATAACACTTTCCCTTGTCAGATTTCCTGAGGGCTGATATCCATAGCATAATGAGAATTTAATTCACCTACTGACTGATCCACCACACATCAGGCTTCTCTATGTTCATACCTTTAAAATCTAGAATGAAGAATTGTCAACAATTCTAAAAAGGAAAAAAAAAAACTATCAAAAAGGTTGAAACTACTTTGAAAGAAATTGGGAGCACCATTCTATATCTAGCTTAGCTGCTGTTTCAGTTTTGAAAATGGTGTGAAAATACCACAATCTTGTCCCTTAAACTTGATTCTTTTATACATTTAGTTACATACCTCAAAAAAACACAAACCTCTTCAAAATGATATTGCATTAGTTTATTTTTCATTAGGTTTCTGTAACCACTTTCTACCCATTTGGGTCCCCCAAAACATAGCAATGAAAAAGTAATATACAATTCCTAATGATTTTCTGAAATACTGCACAGGTGCAAGCTGCAGCTGTTATGAGTAAACTAGATTTTGCTAAACTAATTCAAATCCCATTGGGGAAATAGAAGAACCACTGCATTCYCATAAAAAGAAAAATGTTTTCATTGTAGGATAATGAAGTTTCCATATACATTTGAACTAGTCAAAAGGTGCTTTACAAAGAAAATKAAAGTTATCTTATAAAAAAATGATGAAATATCAGTTCTAAATCTCTTAGAGTCTCACTTTGTTAAAAGTAAAATGGTATTAGTTATCCTCTTTAAAAAGCCTCRCTAGCATTTTCAAAATTGAAAGAAATGGGTAAGATTATGTTTCAGATACTAAAATAGATCTGAAATTAAAACAATAAAGCATTATCCAGACATATTTAAAATATGCAACTTTTCACATGAACAGTTATATTACAGTGAAAWTTGCGTTTCACTGCACATTTCTAAATGTTTGTTTACATCTGTTCTTATTCTGTATGCTCTAATTTTTGTTGCCAATCTTTCCAATAAGGAAGTTGTCTGAAAGATTTGGGTGTGCCTTTTATTTTAAAACCCATATTGTGTACAATGATAAAGATTTCATTGAGGAAACAAACACAGCTTCCCCTCCAGAACAACTAGTGTGTGGTGGATGGAGTTCAAGGAGTGGGTTTCTCATCTTTGCCTCTCAGCACCCTCTCAGGCTTGAGGTAACACTAACCCATGTAAGGTGTGGAGACCTTCTCTGAGGTGTGGACATSTGGACTGAGAGGAGACGTTGTTCTWGGTGTTGATTGGCACAATGAAATTACCTTAGGGTCTCAAAGTTCATTTGCAGAGAAGTGAAAAGGTCTGAATMAGCTTCTGTRCTAACACATAAARTACAAATCTCAGAATAACAATGCATTTTTCACTAGAAGTTATTTTGAGGCAAAACTCTCCTTCTCAGAATAAAATGTTAAGTCACTCTGAAAATCTGGACTTCCTGAAACACAGTTTAGCTCTGGGACCACTGCTAAAAATCACTCTCAGTTCTTGGGCACCAGTGACAGGATACACCCTCCATAAATGTCTGCAGGGCTGCCTTGATTGACATCAGCCAAGGAACTGGGGGTGCATTATAAACCCAGCTGTGCCAGCTGTGAACCTGGTGGCAGGTTCCCTGATACGCTGGTACACTGGTATCTCTGAGCCTTTCCAAGGACATCTGTGTTTTGGGAGAGAWCATCTCGGAAAGAACGTCTCTGAAACCCTTTCATTGCTAACCTTAGGGAGAGCTCATTCAAAGCAGAGCAATTGATTCTAATAATTTATTAGCTTACAGGTTATTAAAGGTTTATTTATASATTCAACAGAGAACTTTTCAGCTTCCTATTTTGTATGCATTGTCTGTTTAAAAACTAAGAATCATCGCAGACTTTTGGTTTGCATTATGAAGAAGGCCTAAATTTTAGTTTCCTAATGATACTAGCAGGAATGAATAATTCCTTTTTTTTTTTTTTTTTTCCAGCTAATATCCAGGATCAGAAGTGGATTACTTATCTGAATTACTCTTGGTACTGCTTTACAGCCTTTATGTTTATTTTTAAACTAATTGAATTAATTTAAAACCAGAGTTTCCTCTGTTTGGAAAAACTGATTTTTGTAAAAACATGAATGAATTACTATTAGAGATTTTAAAAGTGGGCTGTAGACTACCAAGTCATGTATAACATTTGCCTGTTTTGTGGTATTTCCATTGGCAAATCTGATTAGAATCTGTTAAGACATCATAAAAATAATGCATTTTAAGTCATCCTAAAACGGATCCTAGGACAAAAAGAGATTTTTTTTTTTCTTACTTCTTCAATGMCTGCAATGTTTTGCAACTTTAATTTGGACATACGTCATATTTTGTAGAAAATGGGTTTGAAATGGGGTTTAGACTCTGTGGGAATTCTTGTCTCTTTGAATCAGACTGGAGAAGATTCTTTCCATTCTGATCAGAAAAATGACTCCACTTTTCTTAATAAGCAGAGCTTTCAGTTATTTCTCCCATTCTGGGCAATCATATCACCTCCAACTTTCTTAGGAAGATGAGTCTAAGGCAACACTCTGAAAATCTGTGGAAAGAATTGATGTGCTGGTTGCAGCTCAGGTATTTGATTTTCGTGTTAAACAACTACACCCTTTTGAATTTTCAGGTACATTTTGTTGCATATTTCCAAATTCACTCCCATGTACATTTTGTCATGTTTCTAGCCAAGAGACGACAAATTGATGTATTTCTGAGGCTGCATCTGTCTGAAAGGCATGTCCTAGCCAGTCAGATTTTGGAAGAAGTTATTAACAAATGCTTGTGTGTGAAAGGCTAATAGAAATGCAAACTGTTAGCAGTAATAATTTCTTTATGAAAAATTATTGCATTACATATGTTTCAACATGCAAACCGTGAATAGAACTAGCAATGGGGGCCATTAGCCTCAGTGTGTTTATTTACTTACTGTAAACTAAATATCTTCAGAAATATCTGCTGGAATGAGTCAGTAATTTACAAATTAGGAATCTCACAGAAACGTTTSAGCAGACCTTAATGACTATGCACACATGTCTTTAGGAACACCTTACTTTCTGCATGCTTTGAACAGTCAGGAAAATAGATTAAGGACATCATAGCAAAATACAGATCCCCTTCCACAGATAATTTTAAGTTTTGAACAGTTTGGAGAGCATGTAACTGCTACAGCCACTCCATATTTATTTTGATAATTATGCCACATAGAATGTGTTGCTTTCACCCCATGCTGTAAAACTCAGAAGTTTACAGTCTAATGTGGAGTAGCAGCATCAGAGTGCTGGAGATGGACCAGTTCCAGCACTTATTGAATCATTAGCCTTGGGCAGAAAAAATTTAAGATATCCATACAGAAAAGAATTTATTCAAATAATATATGAGGTTWGACTTAGACTAGGGAATTATAATTGTCAAGATTGACAGGTGATACTGCCTTCCTTCACATCTCTGTGACTTTCCTTTATATATCATGTCAATCATTTCCCTTCTAAATTTATTTAAATAATGTGTTATTCCTCTTTAGAKATGTTAACCCATTAGTACCTACTGCCCTACTAGTGTCTCATCAGAACAGAAAATGAATTCTCCATAAGAATTTTGTCAGCAGTCAGAACAAAAAAAGGTAATGTGAATAAAATTAAGAATGTTTAACAAAGTATATTTAATGAAAAGTATGATTCTGAAAATGACAGAGGGATCAAATTGSCTACTTGCCTAATAATGGTATGGTAGGGAAATTAAAGCAGATGTCAAAAGGTAAACTCAATACATAAAAATGTTAAAAGCAGAATATTTTTCAACCAATAAAAATAGATCTTTCAAGTGTAGAATATTAATAATGAAATATTTTTGCTAAACTATCTATAAAATAATATGTATTAAGTTCATTAGATCAATAGAAGTCTTGRGAAAAAGAGGTCATTCACTACATGGAGAAGATTAAGATGTTTTAAGAAATAAGAAAGCCAAAGAGTTTAGGAACACTCCTACATTTGGAAAGAATTAATGTGTCTATTGTTTAGGTGGATGTATATTGCCTATTCATAACTTAGAAAAGATGTTAAGTAACATCTGGAGGTGATAAACATTTGAAATCATCAAGCTGGGAGAGTTGCACAAAAAAGAGCTGGTTGATGACATCTCTGGCTTGATAGTGTTGATTTGTAATAAATCTCAGGGATTGCAGAAAAAAATCCAGAAGGCTGAAGGACAGTTCATATTGTGCCAATACTCAGAAATACAAGTATGAGGAGTATGAGATTTAGAAGCCTATAGCATTTATCTTTAATTATGAAAAGTTGAATACACTTTYACTGTTAATAACATAAAGGAGAACAATTCATGCTAACTAAAATAAATTTGTGGGAAATAYATATTTTTCAACAAACCTAATTTTATTGTTGGTTTTATTGTAGATTATAGTAGCAATCATCACAATTATGGTTGTGTGTAGGAATTATAGACATGCAAGCTGAATTCCATTTTGTTGAGGATAAATGGAGAAGAAATATCAAACAGATAATAAATGTTCCACTCAGACCTTTTGGTGATCCAGATGTTTGAATAAAACCTCTTCACAAACACAGCACCTGACCAGTGAAAGCCAATGGATAGGAAAGAACAGGGGAATAAAGAGAAAATTCACACTTAATAACTGTGGTGGCAATACCCATTCCCTGTTRCCTGGAATAAAACACAAAACTTTTCCAWACAGAATGATARAATGTTGGAATGATAATATAAAAGCAAGTCATTAATTGAAGGGTTTCAAGGTGCACAATACAGCAATATGMACACATGATACAATATTTCTAAAATTYTRTAAGGTTATCTGRTTAGAATTCCTATCAARTATTGTCCARTTAGAAGGGCAGTTGGGTARGCAATTATACAYGAGGTTCTTTCCCACTGAAGCTCATCCCCCCCTGACCTTTTAGCCCTACACTTTCTTGTGTCTATGATAYAGGRTGCAAAACAAGGTGTCCTTGCYAGACTAATGGCAAGACTAAACAGATATTCAAGAATTTTTTAGTAAGGATTTGTTAAACTATGGGAGAGGRCAGAAAACRTACTAGAAGTTAYTACTATGTATTAACAGTCTACAGAGCTTTAAATMTATGAAAAATATATAAAAGGCTAAAAATATTTAGGCATCACCAACCACCCTGTGCTGGTGGGAACCATAATGGAAGAATGCTGAAAGATGGTTTTGCATAGGCAGCATTGTGGTAAGAATAACTTAATGGCAATCCTTGCCCTCAGGGAAAGGAATACTAATAATAACATAATGTTTATAAATTTTTTAAAAATATAAAATATATWGTTTCAAAAATATTTTCTCTCTAGACTTTTCTGGCTAGAGAAAAAGCAGAAAAGTATGCATAATCCTTTCCCTGACTTCTGTAAAAAGTCTTCATGTAATGCAATAAAGGTGAAAATTTGCTCACTGTTCTCTTCCTCTCATTACCCATTTTTCTACAGTGATCCCAGAAATATTATGGGCTGTGTAATTTGCAAACCCATAATATGYGTGAGAGAGAGTTTCAGAAATAAAGGGACATGAAAAGCTTGAAAAGCTGTTTCACCTCATGATTTGTCTCTTCCTTTCATTGATTTCAGCTACCTGTCAAGCTCAGCTCTTATCTTTGACATTACTAAACTCTGMTGTGTTCAAAGTTGTAAATTATAATAAAACTCTTCTATTCATCATTTCAGTGCCATGTGCATAACAATTATTCTAACTGCACAATAAATGTCAGACCAAATTGTTCAGGGCCTTTTTTATATATTTAAGTGTGACTAAAGAAACACTGAAAGAAGTTTAGGAAATTGCTTAGAAATTAAATGATTTTCTGACCTCATTCCATACCACAAAAGATTTTCAGGTATGCATTTTTTTTTTCCTTTCTTCCTTGCAATAAAGTTGAAAAGCTGGCTGGGATTAAGGATTAAAAACTTTTTTCTTTCCACTTTATTAGGAYCCAAGTCAGTTTAAGAAGTTTGTGTTTAACAATTTTGGTTTTTTTGAAGCTGAATGCCACTTCCAGGATATCTGATTTAACAAGTTTAAGAATTGATTGGAACCCTCTGAATATTATTTTAAAGTAATAATTATGTATTGAAACAAGCCTTTACTCAGAAGTCTCCCGCAAATGGCAAGAGGTAAACAGAGAGGAAAAAACTAGGTTGTAAATGGTCAGTTGTGACACATCMGTTTCAAATTTCCATGAAAAGCCCAGTGTTAATATACTGGTAAATATTCAGTGAATATTCTCAATGTGGCTTTGAAGTTCAAAAATTATTTCATGAATTGTCAAATCSAGAGAAAGCCACAAAAATGTATAAGGGTATCATGCAACTAGCAATGTGGTAGCCTAATGTCAAGCAGAACTAAAACAATATAATTATCCACAGTAGAGTGGATTATTTGAATTTCCTGGTCACATWACACATCTAATGCATCAATTCAGGAATGATTCCTAGGAGTTTCTAGTTATCCTGACTCTGAGACACAACCTCAGAAGCTCACAGAACTGACATTTCTTAATGAAAAGGAGAAGATTCAGTCTGCTCAGGAAMATAGCATTGGGGTAGATAATGTGAAATCTGCAAACTGGTGTTGGACTCTATTTCAGAAATCATGTGTGATTAGAGACATGATAAATCTGAACCAGCCTAGCAGTTCCTAGCTTTGCATAGATCAAATTTTTCTTGAGGAAAAGAAATATCTCAAGGAATATATCTTGTCCTTTTGGAACCCATTTTCTTTATTGAAATAAATAAATAAATTCCAAAATTTTTTAGTAGTTTTTAAAAGCTAAAATTTTATAGCCCTCTAAAAAAGAAAAATTGTTMTTGGCATTAAAACCACAACTAGAGCAATAATTTTGTTTTGTTTTTAGGTCAATTCGTTTAAGTAGTTTTAGAAAGTAGTGTTACACTTATAACTACCTAATAAGAGGTCTACTTGGTCTTTAAACAAGCAAAAAAAAAAAAAAATTTGGAACCTGGGGAACCTAGTGAAGATTGGAACAATGAAAATGTGCTTATGGTTGTTTGAGATTGATGACTTTTACAGATTAATGGCTTTTACATCAAAACCAAAATTTTTTGCTGTACCCAGTTTTGTTTACATTTGTTTCCAAAGTGGAAATTTCTTCCCTGTCCTGGAAAGTTCATAGTGGCACTTACTGCTACAATTATGTAGCTCTAAATATATATATATATATATATATATATATATATATATTTGTACATCTACAATATATAAAAAATGCAGAGTTCTGCTTTTCTTCCTGCTTGTGATGCAGACCATGTACAATGCCAGGTGCTGAAGCACTCAGTTGCCAAACCCCTTGGATCTCGTTATGACTTTTTTCATATGAGCACACTCAGGAATTAACAACATAATTGAGATCGGTCAATCTTTTAGAAGTTTGGTGTCCTTGAAATGTGTGCCATAATTCCTTTGGAACTTCTCAAACTGGAGAAATGTCTTTAGTTTTCTATACAAATTGGATTTGTATATTCAAATTCAGAAAACATAATAGAAATACAGTCTGTTCCATTTAATTGAAAKTACACTTATAAGTATCTTTGGTTTTAATCCAATAATGACGCTTTTAGCTTTGATGCAGGAGAAAAATAACTGATTAATCTATTTTTGACCTGATAGAMGAGGGCTCTGACTTTATTCTATCAACATACTTGMAAACATTAGGCTAATTACTAACACKGAAACTCTTATGACAATACAAAAGCCTGGTTGCATTTTGATCACTGAAAGTTCTTAAAATAATCTAAATATTGCAGTTTAGGGCCACCAGTATTTCTTCTTCAAAGCTCAAGAAAGGTCTGRGTAAAAGACCCGGACTCAATCACTTCCTTGGTCTTCTCTGGAGCTGCTGCAGGGTGGTATTGCTACTGTAGTATATTGCCATGGAGAATTCTCAATTAATATCTTCATTTATTATGAAGAACATAATGGAATGACACTATAGGATATGTCTACATCAGGATTAGGAGTGCATTTTAAAAAAGAATCCACCAGCTGTCACCATTCATTCTGCTTTTGTTCAAGGCAGGGAACAACAATCTTCGTTTATGAGCTTTATGTAAACGCTTCCTCACAAACATGTGCAGTGCCTTGCAGGGTCACTAAACTAGAAGTTTGGTATAACTCTAAAGTTCAGAGGTCCTTGTGCTGTTGTGGGTTTAATTTTGTAATTGTAAAATGTCAACATTTTAGGATGTGAAATGTCTTAGACATCATTTTAAAATTTCTTTCTTTTAAGTGAAAGATCCAATTTTCAATGAAGGAAGAAGAATGCCAACAATTCKTGCTTAAAGTGAGATATTTTCTAGTGTAATCATGTAATACTGAGCTTGTGTGTTTCATCTTACTGGAAATTAAATTTAACATTTGAATTTAACTTGAAGATTAGAATTCAAGTTGAGATTAAGTGAATGCTGTAGAAGTTAAAACCTTGATTCCATGACACCAGGGAATACATAAGACTGGGAGTAAGAAAATGGGAAACATGGAAATAGAAGCATATAGAAGCCTCTTGCAATAATTTTCCATAAAATTTATAATGTTCAGTGAAAAAAACCCCAAAAAAACGACAACAACAAAAATACCACCCCAAAACAAACAAACAAAAAAAACCCCAATCTGTTGTAATTTTCTATATAACTTGAATTGAGGGATTGGAAGCAAAAATGGTTACTGAGAACTGAAATGTCATTCCATTTACCAGCTGAGACTCAGCTAGAAGCTCCTTCAAATAATCTGAGACAGCTGAAGTACAGTATTTTAAGAGGATGTTGAACTTCAACATATTGCCTGCATCCAAAATTAAAAATCTTACTGTAGGTAAACAGATTAATAACTGCCCCAAATCACAGAAAAGTCTGTAAAAAAAGGCAGCTTTATCAAGAATTCTATGGGGCTTTGGGATGGGTTTTCTGATTTACTTAGGTACTGAAAATAAAGAAGGAATGATCTAGAAATTTCAAAAGTGACAGGACTTGCTTTAATCTTCTCCCATTGAAATCACTAAGTTGTTTATTTAGTTTATTTTTCATGCAATTTCAGGGAGAAAAGATAAGATTGTCACAACTTTCTATTTTAAAGAGTCTTTTAGACATACACCAGTGTGTGGAGGGACTAAGATAGGACTTTTCCACAAGTTAACTCCTGTTCATTCATTCTGTTAGTTAATGTTTAATTAGAACTTAATTGATTCACGGGCTTTGTGTTGATCATTTGCAGGCATCTACTGCCATAATTTCAGTGTGCTTTTAGATGTCAAGATTGCTTAGTAAACAATGTAAGTGCAGCAAAACGGCAGCCACTCAAATAATTTTCCCAAATAAATAATTTAATCAGACATTATATTTCAACAGAGAAATTCAATCTACTATTTCCCTGGTACTCCAGAAATACCACTCTGTTTTAATCACTGGGGKTTTTTTTAATTACAGAAGACTGAAATTCTCCTTCAATCTATGTATTAATTCTTTCTTGGCACATCTCAATTGTTCAAGATATATTATTATTACCAAGATTAAAGGAAGCATTCCCATTTAGAGTAGAAATGCACATTCCTTACTTGTTTTCCACCCTTTTATCTGGCAGAAAAGAGCAGTATTTACTTATGTTCTAGTTTGGTTCTTAAAAGAGTGACTTAAAGGAGAGAGAAGTGTGTTTACAGCATGACTAATTATTCACTTTGCTGACTCTAGGTAAAAGGAATATAATATGTGACACAGCAGATTCTGCTCTTGCCACTGGAAATATAAATTAACTCTCCTGACTCTAGGAGATTTGTGTGTAGAATTGAACTGGTGTTACTGAGATCAGAGCCTGTTCCAAAGATCTTGAATAATTCCTATAAGGCAAATGCCTTCAGCTGTCAGTCTTCCAAACTGACCTGTCAGTGTCACATAATAATTAAACAGCAGTTGACATTAGTGCAAATTTATAATTGCTATAATCCTTATTGCTGACATGTCAATATTTAACTTGCATTAACCTTTCCTTTGAGGCTTACAAATAGTGAATCTGTGGCTTGCTCAGTCTAATTTTTCATGTCACTGCCTTGCAAGGTACGAAGATTTATAATGTCATTTTGTGATGGATACAGACCACTCCTTTGCTTAACCTTGTACGATGCACTAACTCTAGAACACTGGTTCATTTATTTTTTTCTACCCTGCCTGATAACAACTTTTTAACCATTTAAACAATTAATAACATGAAGGCCAGGTCTTCAATATTCAGTGTAAGAATGTCACTCTTGGGAATTTTAGACTGCTTCTTTGAAGGGTGATGTGACTGTCCTTACTACCATTACTCTATAATGCAGGCTCAGTTTCTAGAGTTTCTTCAGTTTGAAATGTCATTAAAAGAAATCAATTGCATTAAAACTTCAGGGAGAAATGCAGCAAATTTTGGAATATTTATGAAAAGACAAATTAAAGCCATTACTTTATTAGTCTGTCTTGAGAAAAAAAAATTGATAGTTCTGGCCAGAGTATTTTTTTTTGGATTCATAAACAGTCTAGTTGACAAACCAAGAAGATGAAAAGAACCTGTGTATACTCTCTGAATTGTTCCCTASCTTATGCTATGTTTGAARTAAATTGCATGTAAACTTTTGTCAGAATATATAACCACTTTTTTTTTATTATTCTCTATTCAATGAGGATTTCCTCAGCTACTTATCATATGGAAGCTTATAAAAWCAATTATCATTAGATGCACTATTGCATTAGGGTTCCAGATACTTGCAGTGATCACAAAGTTAAATGAGAATTGGCTCCAAAACTCTTGTGACTGCTCTTCTGCTCATCACACCAAAATAAAGCATGTTCTAGGAAGCTAACCCATATTTACAGTTCCAAAGATCTCATGGTTACCTTGCCTTCCACTCTTTAGGGTTCTGAGAATTATTTAACAAGTACCTATATACTTATCTTTATATTCCTTACAGCAATTATAATGCTATGGACAAGCATAACAGTTCAGCATATCCTAAATATTGTCATCAAAATTTCTCATATCAAAGTGAAATAAAATACTTTTTATTAAYATCYRAGTGTTCTCTCTTCARCCTTATCATCTGATCTTTCCATTAYGTGCCCAGTAAGGGCCAATTATATSTCTGGGCTCTTCCTTGTAAGGATGAATTAAAATTCTACCTGGTATAGACATTATTTCWTGATTTATTAAAGTTATGAAAACCCTACACTCATGTTTATAATTAAAAAATCTAATTTTTCACTTACTGTTATATTTCTGAGGGTTCTTGACTCTTCACTCCACAGGGAATCACTGCTCATGTCTTCCAGATCAAGTTTTAAAGCTGTATGTAAGTGTGCAGTGAATTGATAAATGCTGGGCATCATGCATAGCGGGTGYAATAGATGGTGCTTAATTGAGTTCATTAAGAGCAAATGAGAAATGTGAGCATRAAATAGGTACATTACACCAGACTTTATATGAACAACAACTCCTTTTATGTTGAACACTCTATAAAAGCTCTGAATAGTCTTTTAAAAATAAGTAATTTTTAAAAAGAAAATGTTTGAACCTTCTGGAGACTCCATATGTCCCACGARTTCCAAGACTGAATTTAATTATTGCTGCAGTTACATCAACACATACTGGAATATGATATAATCAGCTGTGATTTGCTGTGGCACAGAAATTGCATAGATATGTTTGATTTWAAAAAAGGCCCTTGCCAATATGTTACTGTTTTACAAACATACGAGGTATTTTGAAGTTCCAGAAAGGTTTAAGATGCAGGCTGTCAATTTTGTTTAGTTATTATGRTGATTCCTCAAAAGGTTTTGAATTGATGTGGGGACATTCCTCTAAAGTGAATTTCTTGGATTTTAGAATGAAAATATTTTAAAACAAGTAGAACCTATTTTTTTAACCTGAAAATCCCTTCCAATATTATTTTTCTTAAATTAGTGTCTTAAATACATAAGAAATAAGTTGCTAGATCCTTTTTCCATAATATATCCATTTTAATGCCCCTATACTAAATGAATACATATTTGGATTTTTCATTCATTCTTCTACTAGATTTTTCAGTATTTCTTTTTCCTTTATTAAATCTTATTTTTCCTTAAAATAGTTTACTGCATATCACCTGGATATCTCTGCTCATAATAAATTATGCTGACTTCTTGTAAAATTTCCTATATCTTTCAATATTGATAGTCAATCTTGATATTTTGATATTTTGATCTCAGAGGTCTTGCATTTTCCTTATTTTTCCATCCCAAGGGATATTTACACCTCCAGGCAGATGGCATAAATTACTGAAGAAGGAATTAAAGATGGCACACATTTTAGATGATGTATCAGAAGATGGCTCATCTATACCACACATGACATACTGTTAGAAAGAAAATTACCAAAACCCCTTTTCTGCCAAGTTCATAATTTCCAAAYTATTTTCCCTTACAAATTGGGCAATACTTAAAAACAAACAAACAAACAAACAAAAACCAAAAACACCCCAAACCCCCCCCAAAAAAACCAAAAAGAAAAAAGGAGATAAAGTAGAAAATCATTAGATAAATATGTGCAGTGCTTTTACAAAATACTGATGAAATGAAAAATGCACAGATTTTATGGTGACATCTCTCCTTCCCCTAGGCCAGGTTGCTCAGAGCCTCTTCCATCCTGGCCTTGAACACTTCCAATGATGGGACATCCACAGCCTCTCTAGACAACCTGTGCCAGAGCCTCACCATGCTGAGGGAATAATTTCTTCCTAATACCTAATCTAAACCCACCTTCTTCCAGTTTMAAGCCATGTTCCCTTGTTCTATTCTATGCCACTGCAGAGTACCATGCACTAACAGCATGATCCCCTCACTTTAACAGCTCTCTGTTTCAGAGAGGCATACAGAGCCAGTCTCCCTTGTGCTTTTCTTGTTTTCATAGTTGTACATTTTTCATTGGATGGATAGGATGTCAGTCTTGGTTCAGGCTACTTTTCATAGTTTAATGAGTAAGAAATGCTTTGGAGAAGTATAAATTACAAGTCCACGTCCCTAGAAGGAAAATGCTGCCTGGAAGAAAGTTTTCCTTCTTTCTTTAACCGTATATATATTGTGACAAAAGTAATTTCCTCTTTTACTACATATAGATTCCTGCAAGTGGATGCTGATTTAAATTTCCAAAGAGTGGAATTTTGGGTAAAAAGTTCAGACTAATTCCTCTGCAATTACATTTTTTTTTTCCTCTGTGTAGACATTTACCTTTTTATTGTGCAGTATTTAGTTTGCATGCTGAGTCTCCTTCTGGATAACTGACTTTTAGATGTTAAAATGTTAAATTGATACCAGTAAAAGATAAAATGAAAAATTCCATGAATTTCAAGGACTTTAGAAGAAAGATTTACTGGAAAATATTTGCAGTGATTATTTTATATTGATTAATATTTTATGAGATTTCTAAACTTTAAAGTTAACAATACTAACCAGATGGGATAGAATTATTGTGTCAGACTTTTGTGTTTGATTTCAGTCCATTGAAGAGTGATTTATGCACAAAATACTCCCTATTGTTTCTGGTCTCTTCAGTGTAGTAGATCACTGCTACATTTTTTTCACAGATTGCTTTAGTCTTTAGCCCATAAAGGACAATTCTAATCATCTGTGCTGTGCCTGACTGCGAAATGAGCATCTGCTTAAAAAAGACCTTTATGTTTTCAATATCATAAATTTTACCAGCCAAAACCAACCAAGCTTGAAGTGGATTACTGTGTGGCATCAACTATCAATAGCCCTAATTGTATTTATGTGAAAAAAAATTCATCAGTGACAGAATTGTATTCCAAGATACTAGATTACAAAAATCTTTCAGGAAAAGTAAGGGAAATCTCATAATTGCAGACATATGAAAACATGTCTGGATAAAGTTCAAGAGAATATATGGTTTAGTTCTTCTTTCCATGAGGGTGAAGTAAGGAAATGAGACATCTTTTTGAGTTTGATATTCTGTGACTATATATTTTATATTATCTAAAGTCATTAATTTATATTCTAACTGTAAAAATCTTAGGTGTGCCATATATTCAGTTATGRTAGAATAGCAGATGCTTGCAACATAAAATATTTTAAACCCTGCCAGCTCTTTCCTCTAATTTGGATACCACTAGCTAGTCARCTTCAGCAGGAAAGTAGGTAAACATGTGGCTCAGATTGTGAATATTACCAGGCAGAAGACAATTGGCTGTATGTGTTTGGGAAGAGTGTAGCTGCAGCTGGTAGGGGTTGGCTGTACATTTTTATAACACCTGGACTAAACARAAGTGTCACATTCTCAACCTATGAATTGAAAAAAAATATTTAAGAGAGATGGTCAGTCATGTGTAAAGCTTCCTTACCTGGATTGTCTGTGGGGGTGTAAGGTCCTGGAAAGTGGAGGTGCTTCACAGAAGAGAGATTCCCAAAAGGAACAACAAGTGGTCTTGGGGAAAATATTAGGGGGGAAGAAGGGAGGGAGAAGAGAGAGAAAAGGAAGGGCAGGGAGGGATTACAGGAGGTAGAAGGTGAAGACTGAGGCGGGAGAAAAAAGCTGGAAATAGGGAAAGGTCCAGAGATGCATGGACTCAAAAGTTGGTGATTCTCAAGTGTGGTGTGTACCACCAGTACAACATTYTGCTCAGCTTCCCTGGGAGAGCAACCACCTCCCATCAGGGAACTGGAGACCCAGGGAACCCGGTGTGGTGGGGGCAGACAGTGAACAGSTATGCCAGTAACTGAGCCAGGTGTAAGGGAGTATTGCAGATTTTAAAATTCGGTTATGCAAATCCACAATGGGATAACTTAATCTCACCTTCTTTTATTCAGATTTGGGAACCATTCAGATTTTTCTTACTAGAAAGTTATGTTTGCTTTACTGTAAATTGCATCTGACTTTGGCTTGTCTTCTTTAAATGCTTAGTGTCATCTTAATGCTTAATTTTAAAGTTGCAATGTACTTTAAAATATTTTAAGAACTGCCTCAATGTCATGAATRAAAAAGTGTTTATTTTTCAGTTGTAATAACAAAATCCTTTGATATGTACTTATTTACTCTTATATAGTTGCACAGGATTTTAATACATGGCACCAATTATTACTGTATTCAAGGCTGTGCTCATCCAGGTGCTCTATTCTCTTCAGTCTGTGTTTACATCTGACATATAACTATACTTTTATATTTAACTGTGTATATATGGGTTAATTTATATCCTATTATTTCTCAGACAAAAAAGGTCAGTGTAGTTCAAAATTAATTAATTAAATTATTTATTTTTGAAGCCTTGTTTCATAATCAAGAGAAGAAGACATAAAATTGGATCTGAAATACCCAGTGACACTCATGTTTTTGATCCTCCTTTCCCTGGAAAGGATTRAGACCTGTATATAGAYACCTGAATAGGAAATGACCTCATTATTTTTTCATATTTTGTCTCATATAATTATGTCCTTCTTCAGACACACTTTTGATCTATGTTACCATGCATAAATCATACCTGAGTTCGCAGARCAATCTGACCTTGGGAAAATTGGGCTCTTTCAGGGGCAAACTATTTCAGAAAGCCAATATAGGTTTGTAGAGACCTAGTTGCTAAAAAGGTTGAAAATAGGAAGACATTGTTTCTTTTGCAAAGTTTCATATTAAATTCATTTCTGAAGTCTAAATATACCTAATTTTGTGCTGGTAAAATGAGCTACTGGCAAAACCTTTCAACAAATACAAAAACTTGGTAATAAAATCTACTCATCTCWGAGTCTGAAAAAATCAGAGGTAAATTCCTCATCTACATTAAACTGTTTCTGAGATTATCCTATTTCCTTTTAGTCACAAAAGGAATGCGCAAGACAGCAAATACAGCTTCCTGTGAAACCTCTTGAGCATTTATTGCAGAAACCTTAAGATTAACAGTGCTGTAGGGAAAAGGCTAAATCAGAAGCATTTGATGGTGATTTGATGATCACAGTTTGCCTAAGCAGGATAATTTATCATGCACTAWAACATTCTCTTGTATATATTAAAGCATTTAAACTAAATAAAAAATTTCTCTTAACTAACCTTTTGGATACCCACATGTGAAGGAAAGGACTTGTATGAGCTGAGTATTTTCCACTGAATCATAAGGATTAATTTGGGCACTGGTGAAATGAGGTGCCACAGAAACTGAGTACTTTCTAAGTCTGCCCAGAGGACCTGAAGGAAATGAACTGATGAAGGATCTTGCTGGGCCATGAGGTCAGCCTCCCTGATTTACACAGAGCATGTGCACAGCAGCTACATGAGGTCAGATGAAGTTTTCATCTATCCCAAAACTCTCTGATGTTACCCACAGCAGACATTTAGTGAAAATAAACAAGAGAAATACTCTTATCCTATTTTTTGTCTCAGACAGTGGGAAGAGGTCTTCCCACAGCAGAATTTTGATGAAATTCAATCATAAACTTTCAAGGAATTGCTTCCCTTTTTTTTTTTTTTTTTTTTTGCACCTTATGAATGCTTGATTCTGAATAGCAGTGGTCACTCAAGAATATTTCTTCCTTACATTCCCTTGGTTTAGTGCAACCAAGCTGGCAAGCGTAGAGTATGGGAAATGCTGTTAGCATTTGTGTCTCATTTAGCATCTCACAAGAGTTCTTGTAATAAGAACAGCTAGTTTCAGGTTTTTTGATATCTATTCTCTTCACTTATTGCCATGCCCATATCATGCYTTACAATCTATGTGGAGAGTACTGAGGTTAGGCCTCCATCTCCTAATTTAGAACATATATTTTTCCACAACATACTCTTCCTAGGAATTTAACTGATACAAGACTCATTACAAATACTGGGTACTTACATTTAATTCAAAAATCAAGATATATTAGTTGACTGCATAATGACAATAAARTATTTGGTTTTTCATCCAAAGAAAATTCAATTCCCAATATGCAATCTAAACCACCCCTGTTACTACTTTGGGGTGATTTCCTCTTGCCCTATCACTGGTTACCTGGAAGAAGAGACCAATTTCCCATCCCTCTGCCTTTCAAGTAGTTTCCTAACAATTAGGTTGCATGATGGGCAGAGCTTTCAGAATCTTCAGAGTTAGTTTGTTATTTCAGATGGGATAACCAAAAGGTGAGACTGTCAAAATCACTTGTAACCTCCTTATGCAGAATGTCAGTACTTGATTCTTTCCAGTACTTACAAAAGATTGATGTCACCTACTTTCCAGTCAGTTTCCCTCTCTTCATATCAGCTGCTATGAAAGCAAACAGTGTCGCTTACCTCTTCCACCTCCAGGAAGGAGGAGGCAGGTGGGGCACTGTTCCTTATCTCTTCCATCACCCATCCTCCCTCCAGAGGAASTGCTGCCATTAATGGGCCATTTAAGGCTCACTGCATCTGATTGGGCTCCACCCAGCAGGAGGAGACAAACATTCCCTACCTGGATAAAACCTGAGCCCCAGAACACCAGGGCAGTGTG